>CM053789.1:217013497-217373497 GCA_028749045.1 Cupressus sempervirens
TTTCCCTTTATGCAACAAGGTTCATTGTTTCCAAATCTCACACTACCACCATCATAATGTTCCATGTGTTCAAACCTTGTTTTATCAATAGTCATATCATGTGAGAAGCCACTATCAATAATCCATGTATCATTTTTGCTAACATGAGAGATAGGTGTGATTTTATCTCCATCATTAGATTCATCTTTTACAACAATATATACCATTTCATCTTCACAGTTATTAGAATCTTTAGCCATAAAATATGATTTCTTACCTTTGCCCTTGTAGTCCTTGTAGTTCTTGAATTCCTTCTTGCCTTTGAACTTATTTCTTTTCTTTTCATCTTTTTCGTCTTTGTTTGGGCACCCTGTAGCAATGTGTCCAACTTCTTCCCAAGAAAAATAGATTAGAGGAATCTTATCTTTGTACTTTCCTCTACCCTTAGAATATTTTTTTGCAAGTAGGGCATTAACTACTTCAAGATCATTGTTTGCACTTTCTTCCTCTTCTTCACTTTTTGATTGATTGCCTTTTGATTTGGGTCAAAGTACAAACCTGTGTCACCCTTTTGTAAAGAAAATGGCTAACAAAATTATAACTATTCACCTTTAATGATATAAAATTGGTATTATTATTTAGAATTTTAAAATGAAGTCAACTAATGAAATGTGTAGAAATTGATCAAGTTTTGGATTATAATTTTTAGCAACTATTTGGATTAAGAGTTGATATATTTTGATAATTTTTATAGATGTTTTTTAGTTGCTAAAAAATTCTGAAAATTAGGGGTCTAGTTCCCACCACAAAACTATATGGAAATAAACTTATTTCCCTTTGATTTCAAACTATGTTATAAATAGCATATATATCTAGAACATTCAAAAATAGTTTTCATCTCCCACTACATTTTTCAAAACAAATCTATTCTTACTAGAATAAAAATTATACATTCTTGAAGAGGACTCTCTCCTCTAGAACACAATATAAGTTTTAAATTTTTTTGATATGATTTACTGTTTTTTTCTTTCTAAAAATTGACATCTTTTCAAGCATTAAAATACATGCTTGTAGAATTTTTAAATTATAATATACTATATCTAATTAAAATACTATAAAGTATATATGAGAATATTCTTGACTTTGGGCTCTATAAAATAGTGTTCATAAGTTATTAAAAATGTATCACAAAAAATAGTAAGAGTTATTGAAATGTTAGTTTTCTAAAAAAAAAACATTTCTTTAGTAATTGGATACAAACTAGTATAAAACATGCATTAGTAGACATTTCCAATTGGAAAAGTGTTATACCATATATAACTTAGCTAGAATGAACTTATCTAGATCATATCTTTGAACAAAATTGATTTTTAGATAGAAATGCTCAAACTCAGTCATTCTAATAACTTAGCTTGAAAGGTGACACAACTTTGTACCTTTACGCATTTCTTACCCCTTTTTTTGAGTAAAAGCTTGGCTTCAAAAGAAAACTCAATACCTTTGGAACAAGGGACATAGTTATCATAGTTATCTAATTTGGAAGTTGTCAATCTTCCAACTAGGGCATCCAAAGTTTGGTATTTGGATCACATCTCATCTCTTGAATAGCACACAATCTAATTTCATAGATAGGAAGAATGGTTTTGACTACCTTGCTTACAACTATTTTGTCATCAATGTCTCCTACAGATGCTTTGATTGCACTCACACTTCCTTTAATTTGCTCAACATATTTTGCAATGTTTTCATCTTCTCTCATCTTCATTTGATCAAATTTTCCTCTAAGACTTTCAGCTTTAGCTGTTCTTACATTGTCATCTCCTCCATAGATGGCTTTCAGTTTGATCCACATATCATAAGTTTTAGTGTAACTTTTGACTTCATCAAATTCAACATAATTGAGAGCATAAGCAATGTCAATCATCATGATGTTATGATTTTTCTTTTTAGCAATATCTTCAACTAATAATGTTCCAGTATGATTCTTGTATTCATTATAAAGATATTTACATCATGAATCACTGATAGTTTCCAAATGTAACCTCATAAGTGCAAAGTTATCTTTGTTCAACTTGGGAATCTCTCTTTTGTAAGACATCTTGATCTTTAGCTTAGGTCCTTGAAACCTTCTCTGCAAGCACCAAGAAGCTCTGATACCAATTGTTGGAAATATAAGAGGAATAAATGAGAAGGGAGGGGTGAAATAGTTACCACAAAAATAAATCCCATATTTGTTAGATTTAAGTACAAATCAAACTCTGAATTCTAATGTAACTTGGTAAATACACAGACACTCAGTTTACATTAACAACTATTGTAACTCGATAAACACTAAAATAACTTGGCAAATGCTTAACATGAAAATCTTAACATATTACCTATGATTGATCTTACTTTAACTTAGTTGCATATACATAAAAGAAATAGCATGAACATAAGTGACACCAAGATTTAATGTGGAAACCCAATTTGGAGAAAACTACCAATTACAACTAATTACTATTTTTCACTCTTCTGAAGTGAGCCCTATTAGGAGCCAACCCTATTAAAGGTTAAGAAACACATTGTTATGTGTGACCCTATTAGAGGATTTAATCACCCTGTTAGGAGTGGCCTTGTTAGACACTTCAATAGAAATGTCACCTTGTTAGAGGGTTTACAAATAGTTGTTAAGCCAACTTATTTAAGAGATTTAGATCACTGATACAATGATTAGAGGGTAACAATGAGATGACTTGAATTCTTGGTGCAACTGAATTTCTAATTACAAATCTTAATTCTGGCTTGTATACTTGATTCTTCCTAATCGAATGTATCTTGGAAGCTCACCAAGGATATTATGCTTATCCTTTTAATTCACTTCCTCTAAGCATCATCAAATCTTCAATTATGTTCCTCACATTCAATACTCAACTTGACTTTATATTTATATCTTACACATTGTCAAGTTGGCTTGAATATTATAACTTAGAATAATTAATATTCATCTCCTCAATTGGCTTGAACTAACAAATATTTCATTTGAACTTAATATGCCAAAACAAGAAAATCCTTCGTTAGCCAACCCTTCTCAGTAGACACTAACTCAAAGAAATTTTCCTATGTTAATCAAGTGAACTCAGTCAATATTGCATATTTACAAATTTTCTATGGTAACTGAGTGAACTCAATTAACATTGGTTCCATCCAAGTTTTCTTTCATTAATCGAGTGAGCTCGGTTAACAATCAACCTTTGTAAACTTTCCTTTTTCAGTCAAGTGAACTTGATAGACACTGACTTTTGAACTAGACAAACTTTGAAATTCTCAACAAACATAGAAAACTATCTTCAATGCTCGAGTGAGCTCGACATACACTAATTGGTAATGATATGACATTTTGGGTAACATCAAAGATAATACATAATTAATCAATTGTTCCAATAACATCAAATTATATTAGGACACAATTCAGAGGTAAATTCAAGAGTTGGATGAATGGAACTCTTGTTTTTTATAGTTGTCAAAAGATTGGTCACTTGAGCATAGATTGCAAGACCTAAGCACCAAAAACTAACAAAGAACATAAAAAAGGAAAAGAAGCTATGGATGCTAAATAAGTGAGAAACTAGATGAATACAACATGAAGAAAGAAGGAGAAAGGTAACAATAGTAGAGCTAATGATGTTGAGATCACCCAATCCAATGGATCGGGTGATAAAACTAACTCAAACTAAGTAAAGAAGGTATGTGAAGAACTATATTTCAAATGATATATCATACAAAAATTCCTAACATGTGTTTCATCAAGTGAGATAAATTTTGTATAGTTTATCTTTCTTCCTTACATGTTGTACATTTCATTTCATTTCAAATTTAATTCCTCGTCTAGTTTTTAACCAATGTAAACCCTCACACCAATAAATAATCTCATTTTACATTGTGTATAGGTTCAAGATCATTATTTAGGATATATATCTAATTATCCTATTTGTAGAACTTTTATGATCCACAGAAGTTTTAGGAATAAGTATGTATTGACCTAACGTGATGTATACCACCAAGTTGAGATATACCCTATTTAATTCTAAACATGACATATGTTCTTCTAATTGTTCAATACAAAATCCTTGGACCCTTCAAAATTTTCCTCCTTCCACCATATCTTGAATTGTTTTGTGAATTTTTCATCTTTAAACCACACTTTAAAATTTTTTAAGGGATACCTAATGGGTCTACCATTATCTACAATAGAGGAGTTCAAATAATATTCTAAGTCTAAGATGGCTATAATAGTAGATTCCAATTTCTTATCAAAGTTGATGAAATACCCTCCAAAGAATAATATCTCCAAATTCTATTCTATATTAGTAAACTCTAGTCTTATATTAGTCAATATATAAATGCCATTTCTTGTCTTGATGTCCATCATTTCATATCAAAACTCCTAGTCTTTAAAATCCAAAATAATTTAGGATTCTCTTACCAAAGAAGCTAATTTCTCACTAAGTTTTAGTGTTGAATTAAAATTTTATCCTAGAATAATTATGGTTTGGGAAAGTTGTGAATAGATTCCCCAACTATTCCTATTATATCATTTTATTTTGAAGCGGGGTAGGTCCATAAATATTGACTAGTTTAAACTATAGACTACTATTAATGCTCCTAACTTAACCACACATCCAATACCTTTTGTTCCTAATATTAGAAAATGATACTAATATAGGATTCCCTAAGTTACTAATCTAGACAAAGGTCCAATTATTGGCTTCCTTTCCAAATTTCAGAGCCCTATATTTTTAACTAATTCTTTTACCTCCTCATTACCTAGCTTAGTTTTTTGCACCATGATAATATTTTCCCCAAAGGTTCTAATACAACCCTTAAGAATTAATTATTTATTAGACACATTAAGGTCCCTAACATTCCATATTATCAAATTCATGGTTCATTGCAAAGGTACGTAACCTTCCTTGCGTATGAAGTGGTTATCTTTGTTTAGCCTACTCTATGTGCATCTTCTTTCCTAAGGTTTCTTAAGGACTTCCTCTCTCTTCTTCTACTAACCTTGGCTCAATTTGCCTCCTCTTTTTCCTTTCCATAATGAATAAGATAGTTCCTTTCACCTACCTATATTACCATTCCTATTGTATACCTACATCCTACTCATCTCATAATTCATACTCAAGAATGAGTGTAGAAACATCCATTCAAATCACAGCTTTACTCTTACTCTTGTTACCTTCTAATATTAGATATAATCCATAGAAATCCCCCAATTCATCCAAATAATTAATTTCCAATTTTTAATTTCTTCCCTCTCTTTCTCTTATAATTTACAAGTCTCCTCATTGCCTCTTACCTTTACTTATTATTCCTAACACACGAATCCATATCACATTCTAATTGAACCTTTCCATTCTCTATATTTCATAATTTTCTTGAGTTATAACATTCTATATTTTTGTATCTCGGTGGAGGATATATACTAAATATTCCCTATATTTTTTGATGTTGATGTCTTTCCCCATAATATTAACTTCCTCGTTAACCCTTAATATCCTCCAATCTTTCTTTCTCATTTTCTTCATGTAATATCTTGATCTTATTTCCTCTTGTTATGTGGCTATGTTATCTTTGATAATTTTCTCTATAAAAAAAATTTGTAGGGTTCACCTCCATATCCTTCATTAATACTTTTATCTCCTTTCCATTTATCTCCTCTAATGATCTACCCTCTACACATGAGGTGGGTGCTTTATACTTATCATTCACATTAGATTCCAATTTCTTTTAAATATCATACTCAATTGTGACTATTTCCCCTTCCTCTACCTCCTCCCTCTCTCTCGATAGATGCACCTTTTCTAAGATAGTAAATCCCCCTTGAATGGCATTCAACATAATCTCCACCTCCTCATTGTGAGTCGATTTCCCATCTTTGAGAAAAAAATTTATTTCATCTGTCTTTTCTAGCTTAAGCATCCCATTATTAAACCTAGTTTTAATTACAAAAGAAGAATCTACCATTCTTAAGGGTATATGTAGGATCATGGTCAACCAAACTATGCTTTTAAGTGGTAATAAAAAATTAGCAAATCAGGGTTATGTCAACTTGACATGCAATTTTTCACCTGTTATAAACTTTATATCAAAACATTGAGGGAAAAGAATCTCTAGGAAATTAAATTCAGTTTCAAAAATACTAGGCCTTATCTAAAAATAAATAAATTGATTGGTCAAAATTTTGAATTTTAATGCAATAGTACAAAAATTTCAAGACAAAAATAAGAAGTAGACGTATGTTTGACCACCTTAATAAAAATAAAATGATAATTTTTTTAAATAATATTCTAGATAAAAGAAGTAGATTCATGCCTATATGTGACACATATTTTTGTGTATTTATATTCGAAATAATTAATTAATTATGAATTTTTCTATTTTTGTATTTTTGGAATAAAAAAACTCTCTTGTTTGACCACCTTAACTAATTCAAAACTTCATAAAATTTATTTTTTCTTTTTTTTTTCAATCCTTATAATAGAAGAGCATAGAATGTGATGCATATTTTGGATTTCAAAAATATTATACCATTTGAAAGTTATAGTTATTTTTCAAGCAGTGTGTTAATAAACACTTTATATGCAACTGCATTAGAAAATAAGTAATAATTACTTACTGAACTAGTAATTTGAAAAACCTTACATTTATGGAAAGCTAAGAGCATTCTTAGGAAACCCTTTTCATTTCATCAAATTTTGGCAAAAGAATGTTGTCAGCTACATATTTGAAGTAAACAACACACAAGAACAAGCCAAAAACACATTTTTGAGACATTTTAAAAGTTGACCATATAGGATTGGTATCAAAAGATATATTAGGCCTTATAAAGGTATTAATTGTTTTCATTTAGTATCAGGATGGGTGGGGAAAAGATTGGAATAGATTTTGAAATGCTTTGAGGCATTTCAGGACTACATATTTTTTAGATTGCCACTTTTTGGCACAGCATGATCCTACACATACCCTTAACTCTATTGGATCAGTCTCATAAATATTGATATTCATTTTAACTATAATTATATTATTAGATAAAATAAATTCTTATTCCAAAAAATACACATATTCCCATATTCTATTGTCTATTTTACTAATAGTTTGTTTGTTAAGCAATTATATTGGGAGATCTAATTGTAAAATTGACCTATCTACTTTAAATACTTCTAAATTTTTGCTACCAATAGAAGAAAACAAAAGAATTCCCTTTAAAATAAGGGGATTTTCTTGATTAAAAAAATTCTTTATTTTTTTACTATTACAATTCACATAAAGAAAATTATTAGATAGAATCACTATACCTGTTTGTTTATCGAAATTCCTTTTGAACAAACCTAGAATCTCCTAAACTAGTGTACCTACACCACAACATCGAGTGAAGAATCTAATTTTTTTTCTTAATTCCCATGTTCAATCAATTAAACCATCTTGAATTTCTAAAATATTATTTTTCTAATATTAGGGTTATGATTTTGTTGATCTGAGCCTCTAATGTGCTCTAGTTCTGGGTAGTTCTCCTTGTGGTAACCCCAAGGTTTTGATGACAACTCTTATTATCATCAATTATGTTAGACCCCCAAGAGGATTTATATTAAATTGAAGTCATTTTTAGATTACATTTTGGATTTTGGTGATTTGGGGAATTAGTTTTAAGAAACCCTACTCAACATCTTATAAAATATCAATTCTATTGGCTTTTTGTAAGGGTTGAACCATAGGCACATAAGGATTACTATAGCCCATTTTTCTTTCAAATCCTCCCCAACCTTATTTTCTTCTCATATTTCACCATAATTTTATCATTTTTCATCTTTCATTTTCTGGTAGTTGAAGAGGGTGAGCCCTATTCTCCGTTTAATTAGAAGAGTACCCATTTTCATATTTCCTATGGGTTAAGAACCTTCTTTGTTATTATTGTTGACCTCTTTCAAAGAAAATAAATTCAAAGCCATATCAAGCGGTGCTCTTTATTTTCCAATTCAAAGCTCAGTTTATCTTTGGAAACAACACCCTTTAGCTTCTAATATATAAACCTTGATATGTTATGATTTGTATATTCTTTACAATATACACTAGAAATCTGTATATATATCCTATGTGATATAATAAGTGGTATGATCTCATGCTATTACAAAAAAAAAAAAAAAAATTTGCTTAATTTTCTTTCTTGCTTGGTTGGATTCACCTCCACAAACTTTGATTTTCAATCCTTATGAGATTTTTCTTTCCTTAGATGCAAATTAGAAACTAGACAACTAATTTATAGAAATTAAAAAGTTTCAAGACTAAAGGTTTTAGAATAGGTGTCGAAAAGTGGTAGAAAGAAAAAAGGTCAAGGTTGATAAATTTTTCATTGGCAAAAAACGTGCAGTAGCAATAAATTGTTTATGTAAATTCTATAAATGTTTAAAATGTGCTTATTTTGACAAATTAAAATTAAAAATTGATGGGTACACTCAAAGCTATTTTTTAAGGAAAACTAATTTGTAGTAATATTATCAAAATCTATGGAATGGTCCATTCCGAACAATGAACCTTAAATATAGTATGTAAGTAATTTTAGAAAGTGTAACAAAAATTAAACCTTTCAAACAAGAAAAGATATTTTTCCTATAAAAGAAAAATATATATAATCTCAATTTTTAGAAGTGCCACCACTATAACACTATGGACAATATTCAATTTAAGAATATATCACAAAGATAATATGATGAGTTCAGAAAATGCCAACTTCCAAAGATGAAAAAAACTATTATTAAATTTGTCAAAACTTTATTTGTTGAGATATGATTGAAAAGAGAGATTGTTAAGAGGGGGATTGTTGAAAAAGACTATGTGTTTCAACCATTGTTTTGTCACTGATGTCAAAGCCACTATTTTCTAGTAAGACAACTGCTTATAAGATTCAAGTACTATCAATTAGTTGATTGATGAAGATGATTTGATCAATAAGAGGTAACAATAGCACCTAGAGGAAAGGTTGAGTTATGATTATGTAATGAAGTACAAGAATCAGTTGAGACAGTGATGACATGATGTATTGATGACCTACTTAATGTTACAAAATTCTGGCTACACTTAGAAAGTTTACAAGAACAAGTTAAAAAAAATTTGTTTGCCAAGCTTGATCGAGTGGACAATAGGTTTTGAGAAAATTGTGTGCAAGCTTAGCAGAAATTCACTTGAAGCTAAGTGAAAGTAAACTCTAGTGGATGCCAAGTTTCAATGAGTGTCGAGTCACTCATGTGACGAGTGAACTCAAGTGTCGAGCAGATGGACCATGTTGAGTGAAGTTTAGTTGATGTTGACCATCAGTAAACTTTAGTTGATATCGAGTGATTTCATAGTTGATGTTGAGCAACATAGTATGTGCCAAGCATAAGAAGATTGATAATGTCGAGCTGTTGCATTATGCTAAAGATCAAAGATTCGCTGAATCTAAGCTAAAACGTTTATTTTCTTGAAGCTTGTGAACTAGGAGGAAGATAAGGTTGATGAGCTGGTGGCACAGAATTTGATGTAAATCATTTTAGGTGAATTCAAATGGATTCTAAGAGAAGTTTCTAGATAAGACAAGATATGGGGTAGATACATTGTATCCTACCTAATCCATCCAAAACCCTAATTTGGTTGATGGAAAATGAGCAGGAAAATATCCTAATTTTCTATTTATAACAATGTCTAGTCATGAAGCAAAAGTTGTTATTGGCATTTGTAAGATCCTAAGGAGAAGAAGGAATTAAGGGTTTTTGCTTCATCAAGTGACCCAAGAGAAGATTCTGCAATGGCATGTTAAGAAAGAAGACTTAAGGAGATGAACGCTTGAAGGGTGAACAAGTTGTCAAAGCTACAAAGTATGAAGGCCAAGAAGAATCAAGGATTGAATAGAGATCTGTAATCTGCAAGAGAAGTTGTAAGTTGTATCAGATCAAAGCTCTACTATTACTCTCTAACAATTGTATCAATTTAGGATAAATCCTTTGGATTAAGGTTGACCTAATAGTCATTTGTAAATCCTTTAACTAGGTGGCATTCCAAGTGAATGGCCTAAAGTCCTCTAACAAGGCTCACTTTTAACAGGTTGATTGAAATCCTTTAATCGAGTCACATTTAATAGTGTACATTGTAACCTTTAACAGGGTTGGCCTTTCGCAGGGCATCATTTTAGAAGAGTAAAAGAAAGGGTAGCATGTTACTAGTGGTTTTTCCCAAATTGGTTTTCCACATAAATCATTGTGTCAAATGTGCTAATGAATTTTTTGTGTTTCATGCTTTACATTTTTGCAAGTTGATTTGATAGTAACATACAAGTTTTAGCTCTTACATAATGGATCCATGCATGTGTATGAAAGTTTTATGGGTTCACTAAGTTGTGAAAAGTTTTATTTATACATCTAGACCTTGGATAACTGATTCACCCACCAACACCCCCCCGCCCCCTCTCAATTATTCTAAAGTATTCCAACATTATTAGGGTTTAAATGAGCTCTAAAATATAACCCCAATCAGGTATAAAATCTATCTTTTGTAAACTTCACTAATAAATCAGTGTAAGGTATATGTAAAGTGCATATAATCAAATATAATTCTTAGTGAAAACAATACCTACAAAAATTCACTAGTAACAAAGTAATACTCTTGTCAATTGATTATTCATAACTATATGGTATAAAAGTTTGAAGAGAAAATATTCAATGTGAAAAATAACTTTAAACAATATAGACTTTGTAGGCTAGTATGATCCATCAAGCATTATATTCTAGAACAAACCTCACATTACATTAAATAATCTATCAAGCTTAAAGTTGTCCTATCTTTTAGAAATTTATTGTAGTCCTATTAGGGTTGAACTCATTGCATAATATCTAGGGAATAATATACAAGGTTAAACCCTAATATGTTACCCTTTAAACTATTCATTGTCTGCAAAAAATTTTCTATCCATATAGGGAATTTTTTCTCTTGATTAATTGGCTTTGCAAGTGTAATTTACTAAAGAGAATAGGAAAATTCATTGTTTGATCAATGTAGATGGTTTGCCTTACTAATATTGATAAATTTGTTGGCTTATTAGAGATCAAATTTGTTTCTCAAACCTTTGGAATTTTCTTCCAATGTCTATAAATAATATTTTTGAATTAGGAAAATTTGTTGTTTTAGTAGCCTAAAATAATTTAGAGCCAAACTTTGATGCAATTCATTGTAGTTTGATGGAAAATGAATATAACTACAATGAACAATCATTTTTTCATAATATTTATTATAATATATGATTTATATATAATATATTTTAACACATTTCATAAAAAATTTAAATAATATTTTATTGTAGACATATTATATTTATTTATTGAAATTAAAATTAAAATTTGAGTACTTTTTTTAGAAATTCATTTCTAGATTAATTTTTTAATATAATATATTTAAAAAAATTTATATAGATTCCAATTTAAATGTAAGTTCAAAATGTGATCAAATATTTATATATATGTTCTTAGTTAAATTTGATCGACCGCTTTGTGTATAACAATTTGATTTCAATTGTATTGTTGAGGTTTAAAATTCTTGATGTGAGTCTCTCTATCTTCTATTCATTATTATGCAAATATGGGTTAAATAAAAGTTCAATAATATAAATTTTATTATAATGATAAAATTTATATATTATTTTTCATATACTTATATTCAATTTTCTATAGTTCTTCATAGGTGACATGCTTTCTTCGAATATAATATAATTATCAAGAAAATAGGGTTTAAGAAAATAGGATCAAGATTAGATTTACTATATTTTTATTTTAGTTTTACTATTAAGGCTTTTATTATTTCCCTCCAACATTTATATAATTAAAGTATTTTTCAAAATAATAATAATAAATTATTTTAATAATTAAGTAAGAAAAATTAAGTTATTTAAAAAATATTGTTATTTAAAAAATATTGATAATAAATTATTATTATAAAAATCTCATTAAAAAAGGTAAGAGCCTACAAAAAAACGGTGAATTTAGAGCCTCTTAATTGGGAGGTCTTGGGTTTGAATCTAATCAAGATTAACTAATAATCAAAATAATTAATCACAAAAAATAATAATAATTAACCTTGGCTTCTGCCTCTTACCTATAAAAAAAAATCTCATTAAAAATTAATTAAATAATATGCATTTTATTATTATTTATCTATTTATATTTATATAATATTATTTTTATGGGAAATAACTCAAATATTACATTAAATAAGAGTTGCTTTTTAAAATTAAAAAATAATAATATTATAATTTATATATTCTTAAAATTGAAGATATTAAATACTTATTCTTGGATTGTAATTTGTATATTTTACTATTTATTTCTAATTTAAATAGTAAAATTAAAAGTTACATATAATTTAGATAGATAGATAGATACCAATTATATAGTAGATCTCATTTGACTTATATTTTTTAATAAATTTTTTGAATTTTGGTAGGATTTTTAGGGGTGGTCCAAACATCTTTAGGCCTTGTTGTATTATAAGAGAAGAAGAATAGGATGTAAAAGTAGGTAATTGGTGTATTTTTTGTAGGTATGACATAGGGGTAAATAACGACATAGAATCTACATATCATTCTTTTAAATTCACTAAATTGTTTACACCATGGTACAAATAAAAATGATTCTCATTTTATTACAAATGTAATTAGGAAAAATGGGTTGTGTATCAAAAACTAAAAAATATTTAAAATAAATTTCAACCCTAACTCAAATAATAAAATTATATTTTAGAGAGGATAGAACTATCATGTCTTAGTAGTCATGCACAAATGTCTTAATAGAAGAGCACAATGGGCTAATTACCAACCAAAAAAGTTAAAAAATAATCAACTATTTTTTATTGTTGTGGAGTTTGATTAGTCACCAAGTGGGAATTTTTGTGATGTGGAGCCTATATAGACTCAGAGGTTAATTTTTCCCCACTTTATTCGGTGTAGTTTCCCCCTAGATTATTCTATGAGGGTTTGGAGGTAGCACCCCTTGCGGGTTCCTAAGGCATAGCCCCAAGTGCACTCCCAAAAGTTTGATTGACTTTATTATTGTAAAAGGCATCGACTATTATTTTTCTATTAGAAAATTTATTCTAGCCCTAATTTTTTAAGCAGTAAAAAGGTTGTATAAAATGGCTTAAGATTAGGATTTCATAATGTAAGATGAGATTGTCTCTTCTTGTGGCGGTATTGAGCTCTAAGAGATTACATAGATTGTTATCAGGTTATAATCACTAGATAATAAGAATATTTGACTCATTGTTGGTGGATGTAGCTTAGGGATTGGGTGAACCACGTTAAATCTTTGTGTCTTGTATTATCTTCTATGTGATTTATCATTTTCTGATACTGTTTATATTTGCATGTATTTGTTATTTCTGTCTCGTTAATCCTAACACTATTGGTACATGTGTTGTCGTTTATAAGGATCCTTTAAAACTACTAATTGGGGGGTCAAGTGTACATAGAATATGTGATTATTAGAATGTATGTTCAATTACTAGTATTCTTCCCTTATTAATCATTCATTATCTATGATATTGCTATCAAGAGTCAAATGTGCAATTGTTTGAGTCAAACCCATTGACCCACATGAGCCCATATGCCATGATAATGAATGAAATACTTAACACTTATCAATTGATGAGGTTGAGAGAATTTTTAATGAATACTTCATAAGGTACCATACTTGCTAAAGGTTTTGTTAATGGGATTGCAAGTATAGTGATTTAACCTTGGAGGAAACTCCATGGTTAAGCATGCTCGAGCAAGGATGTTATTAGGATTGCTAACCTTCGAAGAAGTCTCAAAGGTTCACCCCTATGAGCATCACCTAGATGCCTACATATCAGTTGATGAGCTTGAGGGGCGTCCTAATGAATGGATCATAAGGCACAACGTTGGTTGAAAGTTTTGCAAATGGAATTGCAAGCGAAGTAGGTTTAACCTTGGAGGAAACTTTATAGTTAAGCACACCTAAGCTAAAGTAGTATTGGAATGGGTGACCTCCTATGAAATCCTAATGCTTCACCTTAAAAAACTACACAATTGGATCCTCATATTAATATCAGAATTCAACTAAATATCTACTATTCATCATTCATTATTTTGTATATTTTGTACTCTACTTGCATAAAAAAAAAAGCGTCCAATAGTTAACTCTTATTATTTAAAATAATTATTAATTAACATATTAGAATACTCCAACATAAAAATACATTTTCTGAAAAGAGGCGTAAGGAGATAAAAAGTTGAAATAGTAACAATTATATTTTGCACTATGTTCAAACATAGCAATTGACCAGAAGTCTTGTTATCTGCAAAAGACCATGACGTGTGTGATGGCGTGCACAATGATCGTGATAGTTGTACATTAGTCTTTAACAACGGCTCATGCTTTTGCGTACAAAGTGGGTCTACCTTTCAGAATTCTGAGGCATCCGCTTCCGATAATTATGCTATACATGATGTCGAAATACGTAGAATTTTCGTATAACTAGAATGGTATTTGTTATCATTATTGAAGGCTCTTAGCCATTCATTTACTCTACGGGTACTTAGCAATCCAGATCCTTAACAAGAACCCTGGTTATCGTTCCTTCTCCCTTTCTGCGGAAGTTCAAACGAATTCCATGGCATCTACTTCAGGTTTTAACAATGGCCGTCAGCCACAGAACGAGGATACAGATGCTTCTCAATCAATTCCAGCCGCTCAATCTGTTTCTGTCACTTCTTCAGTGGTAACCCTGTTTTCATCCTGCTTTGCTTGGTTTTCTCGCTTCTTTTCCTGGCGTGTAGATCAGTCCAGTTCCACGGCACCTACGTCCCCCACAGCTAGTCAATCACAGAATGAGCTTACAAATGCTTTCCAAGGCATGGCACCATATCCATTATCTTCTGGCACGAAAAAGCTGCCATACGATGTATTTCTTAATCATCGTGGCCCCGATGTCAAAAAGACGCTCGCTACCACTTTCTACAATACCCTGAATGGCATGGGCTTAAGAGTTTTTCTCGACTCAGAAGAGCTTGAATTGGGGGATTCCTTACCTAAAGAATTAGAAGAAGCAATGCGCAGTGCTTAGCTCCATTTAGCTATATTTTCAAAGAATTATGCCCAATCAGCATGGTGTTTGGCAGAGCTTTCGTTTATGCTCAGAACCGGCACCCCGATTATACCCGTTTTCTACCATATTCAACCCGATGATGTCAGATCTGCGAGTGGAGTCTTTGCTGATGCATTTTCCCGGCACGAAGAGAAGGGTAGGCATACGCCAGAAAAGCTTCGGGAGTGGAGGAATGCACTCTACCATGTTTCCAATATTCGCGGCCACGTTGTGGATCCCGAGGAGTGAGTCCTAACTATCCGCACCCTTTTCTTACAAATTTTATTTCGATTTCGTTTCAATTTTATAATCTGTTATCTGTCCGTATATTTACATCTAGGTTAGTCCGTGAAGCATGTTTGTTGTTGTGTTTGGTTTCGCTGCTGTTATACATGGTTAGTGACGAGATGGGGTTGCTGAAGAATATTGTTAATTGCGTTTTGAAAGATGTGAAAAATGTGCCATTTGCGGTCGCCGAACACCCAGTCGGTTTAGATGAAGCTGTAAATGACTTTGAAATGGCAACAATTCAGTCTGGAGAATACAATCATCGTGTACAAATTGTACGATTATGGGGCATGGGTGGGTCTGGCAAAACCACTCTTGCCAAACATTTTTATAACAACAAATATATAACTATGGAAAGCTGTAGTTTTGTATTTGATGTTAGAGAAGCTGCTGCAAAAGGTGAATTGCATAACAAGCAGAAAGAACTGTTGGAGGGCCTCACGGGTCTGAATGATGTACGAGTTGATAATATAGAAATGGGTAAAAGTATGCTTGCTAGCCGACTAAAATCTGTTCGAGTATTGATTGTGGTGGATGATGTGGACCATGCGGATCAGCTGGATGTACTTTTGCCTAGCAAGGAGAGTCTTGGATGGGGTAGTTTGGTTTTAGTCACCACTAGGGAGCTTGAAGTGCTCAAATCCTCGGCCATTTCTATGGTTTATAAAATGAAAGCATTCGATCCATATTATGCTGAACAACTTTTTTGTGGGCACGTTTTCTTACGGTCATCACCATGTCAAGGGTTTGATTCTTTAGTAAAGAGTTTTGTAGAGGTTTTGATGCAGAGGTAAAACACCAGCGCCAGCAAGAGATAGATTATACAATTCTTCTATTTAATTTATCAAATGAATAGTACATATATTGGCTCTCCTGTAGATTTCTTCTCTCTGTAACTTCTATTCAAAAACTTTGCTCTCAAGCTTGACCTAAACCTAAACCTAAGACTCTACTTATACTTGCTAAGATGGTCTATGGAAAATTTTAGATTATTACAAAATAGAAAATTCTAGAGTAGTATAGAATGTTACAAAATAGGAAAAACAACTTATAGAATACTCTAGATCAATATAGAATAGGGAAGAATGATCCCACAATGGTCTGAACAAATCCCAAGAAAATTATCGTATCCTAATGATGAAATCAAGATAAATTTCTTAAGTCAGCTCATGCATAAAATTTGACCTAAATACTTTATATAAAACTTTGACCTAAATATTTTATGTGGGTCCTCCTGCACCATACTCCCGGGGACAATAGAATCCAAGTCCCTTGGATTTTCCTTCCTCTTTTTTGTCTTCCAATTCCATGATATTTGTTGTTTGTACTTTTTCCAAGTACCCAAGTCAACTTTCATATTTTCATAAACCTCTTCCACATAAGAACTTAGATAGAACTCCTGCAAACCTACACTAAATGGATTAGAAAAAGCAAATGGGACCTCATCAGATATGAATTCATCAATGTGGTTTACTCTAGGAACCTTTGCATTCTTTTTATCAATGTCCTTATGCTACAATATCTCCATGCTTGGAGACAAATTCATCACTATTTGATCCTTATCTATCCTCGTAGCTTCATCACAAGTCTTCTTCCTTGTTGCAATTATTATCTTTTTGATAGGCCATATCACTTTCTTTCTTAACCTCAAATGACATCTCTTAGTTCCATCAAGAACCAACACATCCACCTCTTTTTCATCTTTATGAACCTTTTCATCACAAGGCTCATCAACAATTACCACTTCAACCTCTTTCCTATCTTCAAGAACCTTTTTATCAGCAGGTTCAACAACAACTACTTGTTGCAAACTTTTCATATCAGCATCTATTTGTTCATTTTGTCCTTTCAATGGACAAATCTTCTCTTCAATGGCAACCGAGTTCTCTATTCCATCTTCACAAGCTTTTGTAATCTCAAAGGATTGTTTCTCTAGATCACTATTTTCTTTTTCCATATTTTTCTTCAACTCCTCTTTTAGTCTCGCTAAATTTTCTTCCCCTTTTTAAAGTTCCTTCATTAGGAATCTCATTTTCTCTTCTATCTCTTGATTCATTCTAGCTTCCTCTTCTCTTTTCTTTTTTTTTCTCTTGCTCTCTTTTCTTTTTCTAAAAATTACAATATGAAACCCATACATCTAAAAGTATCTTCTGATCATGAGATAAATCTTCTCTTGTGACCATTGTCTCCTATCTAGGTTCTCTCCACTCAACCTAGTCTTGTGGC
Organism: Cupressus sempervirens; assembly: GCA_028749045.1. NCBI lineage: Eukaryota > Viridiplantae > Streptophyta > Pinopsida > Cupressales > Cupressaceae > Cupressus > Cupressus sempervirens. The sequence goes on from CM053789.1 coordinate 217,031,159, forward strand.
CACTCTACAGGTTCTCTTCCCAACACTTGTCACAAGAAACACAAACTCTCAATTCACCTTTGCTCAGACCTTTTGCTGAGGTTTGATACCAAAAATGATGTAGAGGTAAAACACCAGCACCAACAAGAGATAGATTATAAAATTCTTCTATTTAATTTATCAAATGAATAGTACATACACTGGCTCTCCTGCAGATTTCTTCTCTCTGTAACTTCTATTCAGAAACTTTGCTCTCAAGCTTGACCTAAACCTAAACCTAAGACTCTACTTATACTTGCTAAGATGGTCTATGAAAAATTCTAGATTATTACAAAATAGAAAATTCTAGAATCCCAAAAAAATTATGTTATCCTAATGACGAAATCAAGATAAATTTCTCAAGTCGACTCATGCATAAAACTTGACCTAAATACTTTATATAAAACTTTGACCTAAATACTTTATGTGAGTCCTCCTGCACCAGGTTTGTGATGGATTACCATTATCTTTAAAGATTTTTGGAGCACACTTATATGAGAATTTTAACAGAGATTATTGGAAGCATCAATTAGATAAGAACTCTAGAATATTACCTAAAAATATTACCAGAAGGTTAAAAGTAAGTTATGATGCTTTAGATGCTCAAGAAAAAGAAGTATTTGGGACGGATCAAGGTGGAATGGTCTATACAGTTGGGAACGGCTTTTCAATAAATGTCTTGTTGAATTGGATGATGATGGTGAGTGCATAAGAATGCATGACCACTTAAGAGATTTGGGAAGAGAAATTGCCAATCAACAGTCACCATACCGACTTTGGTTTCCACAACAAATTATTAAAATTTCTAATCAAGCACAGGTGAGATTACATCTCTTATGCACAATATTTCTACTGCATTTGTTATCTTATTTCAGTAATCATGAGTCATTTTTATCAGACTTTAATTTAATCTTATATATAATTTTGAATGAAGAGTATTCACATTAGAGGAATAGCATCTACAGCTAGATCTACACGTGGATTTGAGGAGTTTCCTCCATGTTCACTGGGTGGGGAGATCGTGGTTGACACAAACGAAGGACCTTATAGCCTCGCAGCATCTTCGCTCGGACTGAAAATTTTTCAGGTTACAGGGAATTATTATTATCAAATAATTGCTGATGTATCAAGAGAGTTGTTGTGGCTTCGGTGCATTGACATTAGGCACAGAGATCTTCACTCATCTATTTCATTACAAAATTTGAGGGTATTAGAGCTTCGTGAGGAAGGACCTGATAGTGAATTAGAAGAGCTATGGGAGACTGACAGTGATGTAAGCGTCTTCCTTTTAAGCTGTTTCAAACTTTTATTTCAATATATTTTTAATTGTATGATTCTGTCCATCTCACTGAGTTTCTTGTGCAGGCTCCAGTGCAGTTAAGAGGACTGATAATTTTTGGGTGTTACAAGTTCAAGAGATTTCCAAAGTCAATAGGTTGTCTCATTCATTTGAAACACCTAGTCATTAATAGTGCCAGGTCCCTGACGGGACTCCCTAAAGAATTTTGCCTTCTACGATGGCTAGAGCATCTCCAAATAATTTCGTGTAAGATATCATTGCTTCCTGCTAGCTTCGGCAATTTGATAAGTCTACGGCATCTAAGTTTAGAGAGATGCCAGGAATTGAGTACATTACCACACTGTTTTAAGGACCTGGCATTCCTGGAACATCTTGATCTAAACCAATGTGATAAACTCAACATAAGATCAGACATGCTGGAAAGCATGAGAAAGCTCCAGTATGTGAACCTTTCTGGGTGCAAGCAATTGGAAATGCTGCCTTTTGACATCACAAATCAGGAGTCCTTGAGAACTCTAGACTTACGTGGCTGTACTAGGTTAAGAGAGATGCCTATGGACATTGGTCTATTAGGCAAGTTGAGAGTAATGGAGATAGGGAGTGAGCGTTTGACAAGCTTGCCTCTCTCTCTGGAAGGCTTGTCGTCTTTGACTGATCTTTGTATTGAGAATTGTCCCAAGCTGAAGAGCTTACCAGACTCAGTGGGTTGTTTTAATCTCTTAGAGAATTTCTATATAATCTTTTCAGGAGTAAAGTCTTTACCAATATCAGTGAGGCAACTGAGTAATCTGCATACAGTGGCTATAGACAACTCCTTAACGAGAGAATTGAATCTCGGGACAGGGTCATCTACTTATTCCATGCGCCAACTAAAGTGTATGTACCTATCATCAATAAAAGTGTCCAAGATTTCTATCTCTCAAGACTGTTGCCCTGGCCTTGAAACTCTTCAAATTGCAAATAATCACAATCTCAGGGAGATTTAAGTTCTACCAACGACACTCAAGGAATTAGATGTAAAAAGATGTAAAATTTGAAGGACAACAGGGGTATTGCTGGTCTGGTAAACATTCAAAAGCTGAAAATAGAAGCGTGTCCCGAAATGGATGTGCTACCCAGTTTTGAACAGTCAGCTTTTCTCCAAGAATTTGTTTTCAGAAAATGCTACGGAGTCGAGAAAATACGAGGTCTGGAATATTGCAGAGCATTAGAAGAATTAAGAGCAGATACCAGGTGGGAAGAACAGGGTATAGAAAGCTTAGAGCCCCTGGAAAAATTGAAGTGCGTAGAACTCAGAGCAAACAGGAGATCCGGTGTTGAGGGTTGCATTCAAAGCATGCAGGTAATATTAGTAGCGACGACGATTTAAATATCATATACTAAGACTTATTTTTAAGCTAAATGTGTTAAATAGTTAAATGTGCTAAATAGTCAAAATTGACTTATTCTTTCAAACTTAATTTTTTAATTTGATGTGTACCGGATTTGCAGAAATGGCCTGTTGAAATATTAGTATGTACGCGGGCAGTTTCTGATGCTGCATCTCTTGTAAATTCTTTCTCTTTTCCGACTCTCTATGCTGTTGACTCATTCACTAACAAAAGCATAAGGTCTCAAGCAAAATTGGTTCCGGAACGACTGCCCAGTGAGGATGCTGTTATTGTATGTTTTGTTATAAATTGTACTGCTCCGAGTATGATAGTAAATATGATATTGCAAATATCTTCCGCGAATAGTAAAATGTTTTCAGCAGAGGTGGAGGAGGGTGGATGGTTCTGGATAGGCCTCTTCACACAGCGCTCAAGGTATCATGCAATTGAGAACTACACTATAAATTCATATTCAGGACAAGGTGAAGTTGAGAAAGGATTGCTTGTGATGGGAAAAGAGCTCAGACTTATGCAGTCATTTCGTGATTTATGGGCACTTATAGCAAATTGATATTGCTATATTGGTATTTAATCAAAACTAAAATAGCTTCATAATACTTTATTTTCAAATATGTATTGTATTTTTATTCTTCTTTTGCACTTCATTTAAACTGTTATATGCCTTCCAATCTCATGTCCATGCCCTTTTGGGTATTATGAATCTCACCACAAAGACTATTGAAGAGCCTTTCTGTCTGTGTTTACTTCGCTTTGGGTTCCTGCTTTGCAATATAATCTCTTTAGATTTTCTGTTTTGAATAATTAAATGGCGAACATTTCACTGCCATTTTTCTTAACCAGAACGATTGAGATTTCTAAACCCTGCTTCAAATTACTTTTCGAAACAGATGCAATTAAGAAAAATTTTATGAATCGATAGGCTTAAATCTTTTAAAGAACTGTTATGGAAACTGCAGACAAGATACTACAATATACTCGGCAATAGCGAAATTTGTATTATATCTTTTCTTCAGATTTAAAAGCTCAATAGGAAATGGAATTTGTTTATGAATTTTGTGATGGGAAGTAATGATTTTAATTCTGGGAATCGTATAAAAGATTGGAACTATAAGTTTCTCTAGTTTGAATTGCAATTTTTTTTTTTTTGATGAATATTCCTTTTCTATTAAAAAATATACTTACAAAACAATTCACTAAAAAGGGGTCAGGGGAATACAAGATCATCCCGCGAGAGAGTTAAAGCAGCCTAAGCCGAAACTATATGCATGGCATCAGTCAAAAAATGTAACTATTCATAAAAATAAAAAAACATATAAGCAACTTCAGGGTGCCAAAGCAGTGGCAGCCAAAGGAGGAGGATCATCTTTGTCATTGAAACCCCAATCATTTCTGGGATTGGGGGGCGGGCTGGGCATAGACCAGCCGTCATCAGGAGCAACAGCAGCTGGAGGATTAGTGGCAGCCTCCGCATCTTTGACCTCAGGCCACGGAGGAGGAATCGCCAGCGCCAGGTGAGGCCATTTGCCAACACTATCTCGACGAGCACCAGGAGGAGGAGACGGGGACCAGCCAGAGCCACCATGGGGTGGGGAGGCAAAGCGGCACCTCCAGCTACCAGTCCCACCACTAGGAGAGCGGTGGCGAGAGGCCTACGAGCATGGAGTGTGCGAGTGGTGGCCTGAGGAGTGGCGCCGCTGCCGGGGGCCACAAGGCATCGAGGTGTCTACTGAGGCATGTGGAGGAACCCGAGCCATAGTGCAAGGGGCATTGCCCTAGTGGTTGAGTAGCTCTTGCAGGTAAGCAACTTCCAGGGCAACTTTGCTAGCTTGCACTTGTATCTGCATAATAACATTGTTACAAATACAAGCTTTAGTGTACATTCCAATGTTAACATCCAAAAATTTGTGTGTGAATAAAACAACATTTCTATCTTTGCACAGAGTAAACAAAATTTCCATCCTGAATGTATGCCAGATCTGGGAGTACTTTCTAGGAATTTTGGGGGAATCACCCAGCAAGATCATGTGCCATGAAAATGGTTCGGGCCTAAAGGGCTTGAAAAAATCATGAATCTAGTGCCAGTAATTCGGCGCACGTTTACAAAACCAAAAAATATGCAGAAAGGACTCAGGCTGACCACAGAAGGGGCATTTGGGATCAGGAACCCCTATGTGCTTGAGCCGTGGCCCCAGGGGAAGACCTTGGAAGGCAAGGCACCAAGCAAAGTGGGTGATCTTGGGCTCAGTAATAGTGCACTAGATGGTATCAAAGTGTTTTCGCCATTGAGAAAGTGAAGATTGCAAATGTCATCTCTTGTTGAGCATGTCAACCATCGAAAGATGGGGCGAAAGCCATCAGTATCCCTTATTGGGCTTGTAGTTGGAAAAAGCTGTGTCAGGATACCACTTCCATTCATGCCACCAAGGATGACCAGACTGAATTCCAACCTTGTGCACCAGATGTACAGGGATGGAGGACAACAATAGTTCAAAAGTCTGCCAATCTGCACAGACAAGTCGATACTGAACTTGCACATCTTCCCAGGTCCTGAAACCCATAGTGACTCTGGAAAAGAGATCTTTGACAGTTCTAATGCCACGTTTGAAAAAACAAAGAGCACTGGCACCTTGGGTCTTAGCAACAGGGTTACCCTGAAAGGAAAATAGAGGAGACCACAAAATATTCTGTTGATTCGAGGATAGAACATTACGAAATTCATCCCCAGCCCAATGAAGCTAGGGCTTGATAGCCTCCCAAGCTTTCCAGATGCTCTTGATAACAAATGGGCCCTGTATGACAACAAGATCATGCATGATGAGAAGGGTTTGAAAACCAATCCCCTTCCACGCAGGTCTGTTGATAGGGAAGCCAGAAGAAATGCAATGGCAAACCAAAATCTTCCAAGCTTCGTCTGCAATAGTAGCCTGAATGATCCACTTGGCACAAAGTGCAAGGCCTTGTTTGTGAGTTGAAAGTAGACCGAGGCCACAAAATTCTTTAGGGTGGCAACAAAATTCCCAAGTGACTCTGCGAAATCCATGATGATCGAAACCAAAAGCCTAGAGGAAATCTCTGAGCAGGTGTTCTAGCTTAAGATAGGAAGCTTTGGAAGGAGCCCAACAGGTGGAATAATAAACATGGGTAGCCACAAGAATCTTGGAACAAATATGGAATTTACCAGCAAGAGAGAGCAGCTTGGTAATCTAGTAATCAAGCTTTTTCGCAATCTTAGCAAGGACAACATTCCAAAGCTCCAGAGGGGAAGCCTGAAAGGAAAAAGGGATGCCAAGAAAATGAAAAACTTCACCGTGAGTGACCCATTTCCACTCAAACTAGCTGAGCCAGTGTGGAGCTAGCGAAAAAGACTGGCAGTAGCAGAGTGTTTTATGCCATTGAATGGTAGAGCCAGAGGCTTGAAAAAATGTCTTCAGACAAGATAGCGCATTGTTGATGCTTTCGTCCTCCTCAAGAAGAGTAAGGAATGAATCATTAGCAAAATGCCCATTGACAAGCTCAGAAGTAGAATCAGGCAAGGTAATGCCATGAACCAATCCTAACGAAATAGAATGAGTAAGGAGGTACCCAAACCCTTTATCCATAAGAACGTAAAGCGCTAGAGCTAAAGGGAAACCTTGCCTGATGGAGCAAAAGAGTCCAAAGGCCTCAGAATACGAATTATTAATGGTAATGCAAGCATTAGCATCACCAAAAAGCATCTCCATGGATTGAATAAAGTTGGGACCAAATCGCAGGGCCTGGAGCATAGGTAGAATGAAGGGCCATTCAGTGCGGTCATATGCTTTGGCAAAATCTATCTCTAGAAAGATAGCTTTCTGTTTTGACTTGTGAGCCCATTCCATCCCTTCCCAGAAAGCAATAATGTTATCAAGAATGTATTTGGACTTGATGAAACTAATTTGCTCAGGCTACATAATTAGAGGTAGCATGTGCCTGATTTTGAGAGAGAGAGCCTTGGCAATTATCTTATAAGCCACATTTAGAAGGGTGATGGGCCTCCAATTGCATATGTCCTCCAGATCACTAGCCTTAGGTATGAATTTAATATTTCCTTTATTAATAAGGGCTCCTAAGCTTTTAGAATGATATGCTTCAAGATAGACTTTGTGCAGATCAGGGCCAATTTGCTCCTAGAGGTGCTTATAAAACTCACAAGGAAATCCATCACACCTAGGGGATTTTTCATCTGCCATAGAAAAGGTTGCCTCTTTAAGATCTTTGAGGGAAAGAAGTTGCTCACAAAAAGCACGCTGCTCCCCCACAAGGTAGTTGGGAGTAACAGAGATGCATTTTTGAAGAGCATCTTCCTGGGCAACCAAATTTCCCTACGAAGCAAAGATGTTATCATAATGATGAATGAATGCTTGCAGGATGTCAAGGAGACTAGACAAAACAATCGTGCCCTGTTTGAGTTTTTGAATCCTAACTTTGGTATGACGAGCTTGGAGAGCATGAAAAAATTCCTTTGATGCTTTGTCTCCAACCTTCAACCAGTGGAGATAAGCCTTGAGTTGAGCTCCACGGGCAGCACAGTTTTTAGCAACTTGCTTGTTATGTCGAATCTTGGCAAGATGAATTTGCATATCTGTATCAAAGGGGTTAAGAGTGAGAGCCTCAAAGCTTTCCTGAGGGCAAGGTTGTTAGCTACATAAGCCCTTTTTCTGAAAATGGCAACTTGATGCCCATAGATGTACAAGAATTGCACAGTTTTGGCAATGGGATCATTCCACCATTGAATCCATCCCCTGTGAGAGTGTGGATGTGGCTCTAAATTCCAAACACATAGGATATTTGAGATGGTGGAAGCATGCATCAGTACAGACATGTTGAGGTTAAACTAAGACTTAGTTACCTTGGGGATAGTTGTTTGCCAAGTAATGCCAAAATAAGCAGGATAGTGGTTAGATAAAGTGACATTTGACATGGGAATGACAAGCAGATCTCGATCCTCAGAAAAGGAGAAAAAATATTGCGCAAAGATCATGGCACGATCAAGACATTTTAATATACAATCTGGGCCAACTCAAAAGTTGGACCAAGTGTGCCAAACCCCACAACTCTGGCGACAGTTAGTGTTGGGATCAAACAGGCCCAATTTATTACGCATGTGGTACCCGGCTGCTCTTTCCCCAGCTATACAACGAAAAGGCATAATGCCTTCTTTGTCAAATGCCACTTCAACCATATTGAAATCCCCACACATGACCCAAGTAGCTGGAGGCAAATTGTCAGCCAGCCAAGCCCACAACTAGGCTCTTTCAACAATGTCATTGGAAGCATAAACATTAATGACTCCAAAAGAGTGATTGTTAATGGAGAGTAAAAGCCAAACAATTCTATCCGTAGGGTCAAAACCGTGTGAAATAATAGCAGAATGAAGGCGAGGTGATAGGAGAGTAACTACACCACCTCGGCTAGTATCATGTTGCAAAGAAAACATAACACCATCTAGCCAAATGACATGGCATGCAGCATCAAGCATGAAACCAGAGATCTTTACTTCTTGCAAACACAAAAAATCCAAATTACCAAGTCTATGATGGGTATCTCGGACATAGTACTTTCTGGTGAGGTCTGTAAGACCTCTAACATTCCATGAAAGGTAATTCATGAGAACTCTTCCATGTCATCCTCATCCTCGAGAGAGGAGTAGCTATTTTGCAAGAAGGTAGGAGCTAGGTGAAAGTCAAATGGAAAATCCTCTGAACTTACAACCTGTTGCTTTATCTCTGGTACCTCTGCATGTCTAGCAGGACTATGAGAATGCCATGTTGCTGGTGGCACAATGGAAGAGACCGCAAATGGAGTGCGAACCCCAACCAAGACAGAAGCCCTGGTGGTGGCCTTGATCCCCTACACATTAGCAGGGTTTGAAACCTGTGAACCCCTCGAAAAAGGACCTACTAAAGCCACCTGCGTCCCCACGCTAGCTGGTGTAGACCTACCTATGGGAATAGGAGGAATAGCGGCAACCACTACGTAAGATTATTTGGGTTGCAAAGGGGTCAAGGCAGCCTTGCCCTTGCATCCAATAGAAACCCAATCTTCCTTTTTCCATTCGGCTTGTTTGGCAAGTGGATCTTTAGGTGCGGTTTTTTCCCTAGGGGCAACTACGGGGAAATCTCGAATCTTGTGTTCCACCAACTGGTACCTATAGCAAGTGTTAGGTAGGTTCACGTAAAGCACCTTTTGAGAGAAGGTCTGCATCCCAATCTGAATTTCCACAAAATCACAAAGATCCTTGGAAAGATCAACTTCGATACAAATGTGACGCTCAAGGTGAGCATTAAAGAATTTCTCAGGCTCCTTGGTGACAACCTTGCCAAGGGTTTGGGAAATGGACTCGATGAAATGCCAACATGGCAAGGGTAAACCTAGGAACTCAACCCACACAAGGACCCTAAGCTTTTTATCATCCGAGACAGTAAAGTCTCAGGACCATTTTTGGAAAACAAGTAGAGAAGAATGGACAGACCAAGGGTCGTTGGTGAAAACTGCCTCTGCTTGTGATGGGTTAGCAAAATGAAATAAAAAGAACCTTTGGTAAGGTTTTGCACGGTATCAAGGCGGATCGCATGAGGGGTCCAACTCTTATTAACCCATTCTCTGAGCATAGCTTTAGGAGGAGTCCGACCCACAAAATAACCTATCAAGGTGTAGTGCTCTAACCAATCACATGCAGCATCAAATTCTTGCAAAGGAAGGATAATATCAAGATTACCTTGTGAAAGACCTTTGGGACAAACTTGAGTAGGCGTTTGTTCGGAGGTGGTGCCATGGCAGTTCGAAGCAGTAGCATGTACACCAGAAACAACTGGATCACTGCTGGTCGGAGCCATGATAAAAAAGCCTAAAGACTCCCACAGTAAATGTGGTTTGACAGGTGTTGCTTGGAGAAGGCAAGTTCAAATGAAGAGACGTATTCAAGAGAACTGAAAAATCGCAAGAGGCAAGAAACCCTAGCTGAATTGCAATTTTGATTCAGTGTATGAGGTAAAATAGGATGTTTAATCGGCAATTCAGTTTTTCACTAGAGATAAAAGTAATTTTTTTTAAAAATATGGTAATTTCTCTGGAAGAGCTATTGTTTGCGAGAACTAAAATTAGGGTCTCTAAAAATAGAAGTTGTAAACTATAATTGTGCATGATATGCACTTATCTTTTTCTATTGGTAGTTGGCTTTCATAGTATTCTTATGAGAATTCAATATGGAAAAATAGAAACTGATGCAATTGTAGATGTCATATTGCACTTCATGATTTCTTAGCATCCTACTACCATTATCTAGCGCATGTGATTTTTACTTGTCTTTGCAAGATTTTAAAACACCAATTATGTCCTGTTACCCAGTCATCAAAATGTTTCAATTTTGATCCTGTTTAATCTTTTGGTCATTTTTGAAATTTGACTCTTTTTAAACTTTAAATTGATCTTTTCATTTGATTTTTTGAAAGATCTTTTTCTTCAATATCTCCAGCCAATTTTCATCTCCATTCAGCACTTCAAATTTTCAAAAATGGAGTTTTGAATCAAGAGTCGTCACAGGTTAATGGAAAGACCCGAACTAATATTTTCAATACAATCTTAACCATGAACCTTCTAAAAAGTGGCTAATATTAGTTTCAAAAATTAACCTTTTAAAAAGATTAATATAAACCTCCAAAATTAACCTCTCAAAAAGATTAAGATGAGCTCACAATCTTAACCATTAACCTGCCCAAAAACAAAAATTAAAATGGTTAAGATGTATTCGAAAAATTAACCTTTTTAGAAGGTTAAGGAATCAACAAACCGTGTGTGATCAAGTTCAAATTTTAATTTCTCAAGCACCTGCACTTTGAGTTTGAACGGAAGGGAAGAATAAAAGAATAAATGTTTTGAAAAGTAACTTCCAAAACCCGTGGTCTTTTCAGTTCCATGCGTAGGGAGTGGAAAATAACGCTAAGCATATGGGGGCTACAGCATACATGAATGGCAATCTTACCATGTTGTTCTCTCCACGAGGGCAATTGATATGATCACGCCAACTTGAGGATACAACAACAGCCAACCACATATGTCATCCGGGGTGAAGATAAATGTCTTCTACTTCTCATTTGACTGTCGTCATCAACATAATAGCTAGAGCCGTGTCCCATTTATTTGATAACTAGACCAGATGCTAATAAAGACACAGTTGGTTGTTTTTCTTTTAGTGCTGCGGCATACACTGTTCTCACACGTGAGTAAGGTAAAGACGGCTTGAGGAAATACATAAACCTGTAGCTTATTAAAAGGGTCCCGCGCCACCTTGGCAAGATTATGGTCACTATAAAGAAGTCATGTGATGTACAAAATGACTTGGTGAGAATATGAAAAGGATGGTAAAGCTTGTGAAATGGTTGACAAATGAAATGCTCATATTTTCCTCCTAGCCTGTAGCTCTGAAAGCTTCACTAGGATTATCTCCAAACATTAAGTCATCTGACTTTTGATTATCATCCTTATTTTCTTTGGCAATCAGAAACCTACATATAGACTGAGACATCATATATATTATTCAGATCCTTTAGTAAATGATAGGCTGGACATGACAACAATTCTTGTGAATGTTTAATATGAAACATGGTCATTTTCAGTCAAATGTAATGTTGTCAGATCTTTTTGATAGAATAGTTGGTTCGTCACTTTGAAGCAAGAAATAAAGAGTACAGTGCGGGGTTGAATATATTTGACGTATTAGAGGAAAAGATTAATAATCAAGCAATGAAGTAAAAGTATCAGAAGCTGGATTATGCTCTTATTTTAAAAAGTACACTTCCAGACATCGGTGATACCATTTTAAGAAGTGTTTGTCTTCAAGATTTTTGGTCATCCCTTGAAAGCGAGGAGAGGACCCCATTAGCTGAAAAGATTTTGAAAAGCGGTTTGGCTCAAGTAGGAGGGCACCCAATTTCAGTACAATGTCCTAATCTAGTATTGGAATGCATGAAAGCCTACCATCCGAATACCAAGGAAGTCATTTCACCAAACAATAAAGTAATTGTCCATCTAGATCCTGTCTCTATTGCTATCGCTTTCCGATTGCCTACTAGGATGCAATATGCTAGCATCAATCTAAGAACTGCCAAGGAGTATTTTATTGCAAATCAAACTCGATGTTTAAATATTGTTGCCAGGTCATGGTTCTTGCAACCAAGAAAAAAGAAATCTCAATTGGCCAAATCCATCCATAGATCATTGTTAAAGAAAGACGTGGCAAATATGGTAACTCTATTAAGCAGGATAGCCGATCTTCAGGATTCACATGAGTTCGAAGGTTGGATGTTCCTGTTTATCAACATGGTCTATGAAGGAAAGCAACACATTGATTGGGGTGAAATTATCAGCGACTCACTGCACAGACAGCTCATGAGTCTTCAAGAAAATGACTACTTCTACATGACTTCATACCTTTTCTATGTTATTGCAAGTACCAAAAGTTGGCCAAGACTTAATCGGCAAGGTATTTATAATGATACGACTCTCATTTACAATCATATTCCTTAGATTCAGTATGACAACAACTTACACCATTTGAGAAGAGTGAATGATGCATTTACAATGCTGACTGTAAGAGAAATTCAAGGGAATATTGGACTTATAATTTCACCAGAAGTAGCGATGAAAATAAAAAAATATGGAAGTGTTTTTATACAGTTCCCGAAGTTCACTTATATCAGGTTAGCTACTTATGATGGGTGTCCACTAATGCTACCTAGATTTGTTGATGATAAATTAGTCTTGGTTGAAATATGTAGGCAAATTAGTCATATCAATAAACTCTACAGGAACAGGAGGATAGATGAAATACCTTTTCCTATCAGCATCAGATATTATAGTTGTGATACCACATCAGATGCCATGAATATAGAAAGATCTATTGCCATAATAAATTTGCATCCTTATACGATGTGTTTCCCTTATGATAGTAAGGGCTATGCAGTGAATGAGTTAAAGTTAAATCCCAATCTTGGTCACTTCCCAGCTCTAGAGGACTTTTGGGAGGATTCTGAAAATGATTTCAAAGTTAGGAAGAGAGATTGGATGCAACTTACAGTAAGCCAGGTAATAGACTTCAAGGTGGATATTGATGTGACAGGTGTAGATGATGATAAAGGTTCCTTAGTTGATCCATTCTACTATGAGAATATTGAATTACTAGATCTCCCTCATATTGATTGGTCAATTCTAGAGTTAAAAATCTTAAAAGAAAGGACTACCTTTGTTCTTAAAAGGACAAGAGACTAGGTCAGTAAAGTCAAAGGAAAAAAAGTAGCTACTGAATTCCAAAGTAGGGAGAGTAGAAGCAATCAAGGAGAATCATCTCAAATGGCATTAAAGGAAACTACTAGTGAGAAAATGCAACAATTCGATGCAAGTGTTCCAGATCAAGATGAGGATCTAAATCATCTAGCTAAGTTTACAATGAAAAAGAGGAGGACAAAGACGAAAAGTAAATCTACTAGATCAAATTAGGAATGAAATGAGCCTAATATGAAGGATCAAGGAACTCCCCAAGCTATTGAACTACACATTCTCGCTACATCCTCTCATGATGTAGCAATCCCTCATTTGAGTCTCTCTCCTCCTGAGATATCATTAATAGAAATCACATAGCTGGATAATCAATTATCTAATTTAGAAGATTTAATGATGATTGCTGAAAATATGATAGGCGATGTGCAAGTTTCAAATACTACGCATTCATGGTTCCAGAACAGTCTTTAGAAGAAGAAGAAAGTTGTTCAAATGATCCTACCTCCATTTGATGTGATCTCTAGTTTCCTTTAGAAGCCTCCTAAGGTGAAAAGGACCAAAGTGATGTCTAGGTTAGTTGTTGATAAAACTTCAGGCAACCTATGCGTAGAAATAGCCAAGCCCATAATTGAAAAGAGTGTTGATGAAGCATATGAATCAGACTTCATTCTAGATAAGGTTGATCTTGGTCCATCTACTGTAGAAAGAGATTTTCAAAATTTTGAAGTGATTGCTACCCATATGTTACAAAGGGTGAAGAAAGAGAAAAGAACCAAGGAGAAACTCAAGGAACAAGTTGAGATGCTGGTATCTTATATCAATTCAATTGATGATTCCTCTAATGCCAAAGTAGTGGTTACTTCACCAGGTTTAGCAGGCCCTGATGGTATTTTAGATCATACTATGTTGAAAGAATAGACAAACACAAGTCACATAGTATGATGATTGAATCTTAGATAAACAAGATGATAGAAGATGCTTCAAAACTCATAATTGGAGTGAAGGAGATATATGGAAAATCCATTGAACGGATATAGGAAATTTTTGAAGAGCTAGAAAATAGCAAGGAACATAAATTCACCTAGCAAAAAGTAGCTGATGAATTAAAAGAAATGGCCAAGTTAGATACAAGCATCCTACTTCTTGAGAAGATTATTGTTGATCCAAGTGAGAACCAAACATGTATCTAGAGAAAAAGTTTTGGTTGGAAAATGATAAACATCAACAAAGGGATCACTGAGTTTGAAAAGCTAATAGCTTCTTGGGAGTAGTTGAAAACAAAAGTTACAGATGAATTCGTCTCTGCAATCATAGGTGGAGCAGCAGTAAGTGACCTTCAACATATTGATTTCCAGTTTCTCCTTGATTCCTTTAGTGTCCAGATTCATTCAAAAATAGAGAACCATGTATCAAATGTTAAAACTATCATGAGGCTTAGCTTGGTTGCAGTCACTCTGGGAGATTGTAACATTTTAGCCTATCGGCAAGAGTCAAAAGAAATTCAGGATAGATACTTCATAGCCAAGCTCAGGATGGAGAATGTATTCATCTCAAATTATGAATCAATGATGATCATCCTCGATGCTCATAGGGCTTTTCAAGATAAGTCAATTGTGTCCAGATAGATAGAGTTAGTAGCTAGAAGATCAGAGATTGAATATGCATACATTCTTAGGAATTCTAGCTAAAAGTTTTCTTTTTGAAAGTTTTCCTTGTATAGGTTAATTTTATTGAGGTTAATTAACCTCCCCAAAATCATGTATTTTGGAGGTGGTTATTAACCACGAAGAGGTAGTTATTAACCTCTATGTCTATATAAGGACTCCTTTTGGCTTTGTAAAGGGACTTTTTTGGTTTTGAAATAAGGGAACACTATGCTAAAATTTTGACTAAGAGATAAATTTTGGAAAGTATGTATAGTTTTTGTCTCTGAAATCGAAAATCCTTATCATGTTCTTGATGCAAGGAAATGAAATGAGATGTGCTTTTGATTTCTTGTTCTAAAATCAAAATTGTTGCAGTCATAGTAGGCATTCTCATGGTATTGTGCGAGTGTTTATGAATTATGAATTTGTATGGTAATACTGGTTATTTTCAAGTGTAGTTCTTGATCACCTTTGTTATCATACTTATTTACCCAAGAAATTTGTGAGGTCGTGTGGTGCATTCATCCTGAACGACTTTCTCTCAATCTTTGAAATTTTTGATTCTTTATTTGAAAACTTTTTAAAAATTATATCATACGAGGGAGCTGCCCCTCTAAGCATAGAGGAAGATTGCATACCAAGGGCCTATACAACTATTGTGAATGGTTTGCCACACATGCTCCGTTGGGCAAATTTTATAGTGACAAATCTGTTTACCAACATGTCCAAATTTCAACTATATCTTACACACAAAAGATAGCTCCTATATGCCAGTACTGAATGAATATTGTAATAGTGTGGAAAGCCTATTTAATTATCACAATTGTATTTTAGTAAACATCCCTACCTTCATAGCAATTTAAATAAAAGAGGGGCTAAAATTTATTCAAACTAGAAGAAATACAGATATCAAACAACCCTATCAATATCTATCAAGTGGTCAAAATTGATGATCTAAACCCAGAGGTAATTGACCCTTAACAACAATATTCTAATTTTGGATGTGGTTAGTAGCCCAATTAGCCAGCCAATCCGCTACATCATTCCACTCCCTCAGGATATGAGTGAAAGTAAAAGAATCCAAAGAGGTGCACAAATCAAAAATCTAATTAATAACCAAAGCTAACTTCAAAAAAAATCCCAAAATATTGCCAAGTCAACATATGTATCACCACCTGTGAAGTAGTCTCACAAAGTATCATGCCGAGACCTTCACGACACTTAACATAGCTTGCTTCAATCATAATTGCAAGAATAAACCAATGCTCTATAGCAAGTTGATACTAGATTGGATGGAAATTATTTCGATGTACACATTTTAAAAAGAGATCAATAATTAAAAATAAAGAAGCTAAACTTGTGTATCATTATTCATCATAAGAAATTACTAATATTTAGAGTCTTCTAACTTCATCAAGATCCTATAATTATGCTAATACAATTGACATTAAACTAGATGTTACTGACAACTAACTACAACTAATTGAGGATGGGTAACTAAGAATTGAGAATAGCTAATGTGAACACATTGCATGCCTAATCCTATTTGATGACTTATTCATTTATGTTGGATTACTAATTCCAACAACCCACAACATCAACATAAAAGAAAAATAATACATTATGTAGAAGCTATTCTTTGAAAATAGTTCATAGAAAAGTAAGACTTCTTCAAGATGCTCCCACTTGTTGGTATAGTCATGTAACTATCATCCAATCTTGAAACACCATTGAACACCATTTGCACATGAAACATCTCATAACCCTCATAAATGTAAGATGGTAAACATCTAGATTTTTAAATCTTCCTTAAACTATTGGACACTAATCCCCACAGGTGTGTCTCATAATCCTAATGAAGTATAGTTTCTCCAATCCATTAGTAGCTTACACTATTGAACATACATCTAGCTTCTACTACATCCTTTCCTATCTTCAAAACATTGATCTTTTTTTTTTTTTTGATGAATAGTCCTTTTCAATTAATAAAATTTACTAAGTTTACAATTCGCAAAAACGGGGCTAGGGGATACAAGATCACTCCACGAATGAGTTCACACGGCCAAAGTTGAAATTAACAACATGGCCTCAGCTAGAAACTTTTCACTATTCATCAAAAATAAACTTTTAACAACCTCAAGCTGCCAAGGCAGTACCAGCAGAGGGAGGATCATCTTTATCAGGAAATCTCCACGCATCAGTGAGATTGTGGGGTGGACTAGGAACAGTCTAGTCATCAGGAGCATCAGCAAGATCTGAGGTAGTCACAGTCTCTGCATCCTTCTTGTCTGGTCGTGGAGGAGAAATTGCCAAGGCCAGCCTAGGAAACTTGCCAGAGTGTGCCCGTCTAGGGGGAGGAGCTGGGACCAGCTAGAAGCCCACCCACGGGGAGGAGCTGGGGACCAGCCAGAACCACCACATGGTGGGGAAGTGGAGCAGCACCTCCAACCACCATGTCCACCACTGGGAGAGTGGTGGCGGGGACCCTGGGAGTGCGGCATGTGTGAATGGTGGCCAGAGGACTGGCATTGGGAATGGCGACCGCGAGACAAAGAGGCATCGACCAAGGCATCCGAAGGCACTCTGGAAATGGTGCATGGAGCATTGCCCCAATGATTTAACAATTCTTGTAAGTGCGCAAATTCCAGGGCAACTTTATTAGCTTGCACCTGTATCTGCATAATGACATTGTTACAAATGCATGCCTTAGTGTACATTGCAATGTTAACATCCAAAAAACTGTGAGTGAATAAAAATTGCATTCCTATCTTTCCATAGAGAAAACAAAATTGCCATCCTGAAGGTATACCAAATCTGGGAGAACTTCTGAGGAATTCTGGGGGAATCACCCAGCAAGAGCATGTGCCATGAAAAAAGTTCAGGCCTGAAAGGCTTGAAAAAATCATGAATCTAGTGCCAATAATTCTAAGCACGCTTGCAAAACCAAAAAATATGCAAAAAGGACTCAGGTTGACCAAAGAAGGGGCATCTGGGATCAAGAACCCCAATGTGCTTGAGATGAGGCCCCAGGGGAAGACCTTGGAAGGCAAGGCACCAAGCAAAGTGGGCAATCTTAGGTTCTGTAATGGTACTCCAAATGGTGTCAAAACATTTTCTCCATTGACAAAGTGAAGATTGAAAATGCCACCGTTGATTAAGAATAATCAATACCCATCCATTATGACATACATCCAATATATACAAGAGAAAAATGGAGAAGGAGAAAACCCCCTAAGAGGAAAAAGTCCCCCCCAAAAAGGAGAAGAAGGAGATGAGGTAGTCCCCCCCCCCTAAAAGTAGTGTGCTAATTAGTGAGAAATG
Organism: Cupressus sempervirens; assembly: GCA_028749045.1. Taxonomy (NCBI): domain Eukaryota; kingdom Viridiplantae; phylum Streptophyta; class Pinopsida; order Cupressales; family Cupressaceae; genus Cupressus; species Cupressus sempervirens. The sequence goes on from CM053789.1 coordinate 217,049,131, forward strand.
CTCCAATGTAGAAGTTGATCCATGACCTTTGAATGATGTTCCTCCTCTTTGGAAGAAACAATGGCAAGGGTACTTGTGAGATATGCCCCCTATATGGAGAAGAAATCTCTATTATGAACGATGTCTCTAAAACCTATTCAAGTGTCCCTGTGTCGATGCTAATGATGACTTCCTCCAATACTACTAAGGAGAAGTGTAGATCAAACAAGGAATGATGTAGAACCTATTTCAAAGAACCAACAGTCTTCTCAAATGTGAAAGAGACCTCTTGTAGATGATGTAGATAAGAATCCACAATCACGTCAACCTAGAAAGATTGATCATGTAGAGAAGGGACTTGAGGGTCAGAATGGGCCCTCGCAACAATTGTAGAAGAATCCTCAGTAAAGAGAAGTGATAGATCATCATGAAAGTCTTCCATATCAACTGTGTGTGACTTCACGAATAGAGCTAAAATGTCTAAGAAGAAGTCATCACCTGGAAGACCATGTGTAGCCTATAGCGTTGAAGTGCGTGAATCTATCACTACGACAAAAGAAGTATCCACCACAAAAAGAAGATGAATGTCATCAAGAATGTCTCCCACATCTTCAATGTGAGATTCCATGAATAGGCCTGCAAGGGTGGGAAGGAAGTCTTCACATGAATGTAGAGTAGGAAGACATATAGGGTCCTATTGCATTGAATCTGAAGCATCTATGGCTAGAATAGGATCAGTAGGAGCAACAAGAGCTAGAGGTGTGATCTCATCTAAAGTTAAAGAACCCATAGCTAGAGTGACTGGACATAGAATTTCCTCTGGAGATGGAGGATCACAAGGATCTCCATATGCTTCCAAAATAGACATCCAAATATTACAAGGAAAATGTAGCAATCTAAGAGGAGCAAAATATTCCTTACTCATACTTTTATGCATAAATTGATTAAGGTTGATAATATATGTCCAATTAAAATGTGGTGGCATTGAATAGAGATAAGGAAGCAATCTTGCATGTTCTCTTAGATGGTCAATTATCAAAGCACTCCATTTGTGATAGTTCCTTGTTGTCAATTGAGGTCAGACTGACAAATCTGACAAGGCTCCATGAGATCAATCAATGAACCACCAAAGAATCAACGAACACCACCCCCCCCGCCCCCCATTGTATGATTTAGGCACTTGGTAGCCACTTGCCAATTTAGGGCCTATTTTTGAAAGTAATATTTCTATCTATAGAACCTATAATATGATTGTAGATCTGAAAAGTAGACAAAAAATTATGCACTTTCAAAAAAAATAGAACCTAATTTGAAGTCCAAATGAGCCCGTACTAAGCATTTTAAGTAGAAAAAATCAAGATTTGTGAGTTATAGAAAAATTCAAAAATATACATCTCAAACCACCTAAACCAATGTGTAGATCAAAAAATTCTACCCTAAAAAAAAAAAAAATTGCTCGCAAAAAGGAGTCCATATGAGGGAGATATCATTTTTTGAAAATTGTTGCTACTGTTATTTTTTGTGAATCGTCACCACACCTCCAAAAATCAAATGGCTCTAGATTTTTCCTTAGACGTCCAATTTGGATGAAACAAAATTTGATCCTGGGAGTTTTTGGACCTTCTAAATGTGAGGCAAATATCAGATTTGCACCAGCAAGCTTTAATATTCACCTACAAAAAAATCTCTCATATGGCTCGATGGCCAAAAAAATTCTAGAAAATAATGCAGATCAAAACAAAATAGCATAGATGCCAATGACAAAAATGTAGATCTAAAAATTAAACGTATAGATCTGAAATGATCATACCAATGCTACAAATCGTACTTCATGTGCCAGTTCATAAAAAAATTGCCTTATAGTCGACTTTGGCCTAGGGTAGGCAACTTTATAGTCAATCTTCACCAAATCAGCATTCCAAATGAAATGGTCCTCAATCAGATCAAGTTCTAGACACTCCCAATTTTTGTAGTACTCTAGATTTGGGCTGAGGTGCTGAAGCAACAATGGTCTCGAATGGCTATGTGATGAGAAAATCTCCAAGAGCTCTAATAACATGTAAGAATTTGCCTAAGGGCAAAATTCACCTAGGAACTAAGAACTCAAACACAAGCACAACTATAGACCAAAAATGAATATGATCAATTAATAAAATTTTGTCATAATACATTTCTTTCTTTAGTATATGATGTTGTGATGTCCAAACACACTAGGAGTGCCTGTATATAAAGGCCTCTCATGAAGCACCTAGAATGTCTCTAGAAAGAACCAAGAGATAAGATAAGCATCATGACAACTAAGCACACACCTTATCCGACATTCTAGATGAGTGGATAAGAATGAGAAGGTTGTAGACACCATGTGCATAAAAGAGGTGCGAACTCCTGTGTTATCAACATGACAACTCACAAGAGTTCACATACTCTTAGGTAACTAATGAATAAATAATAAAAATATGCATTTACCTAAGTAAACTTAAGTAAGTGTAAATAGTAAATACTTATTTACACCAACAAGGTTTATGATGTGTTAATTGAAAATGTACATACAACCTTGAAGAAAGCACCAATGCAAAGGTTGTCTTTCGAAGCTCAAAGGTTGATTCAACAATATGGAAGTTATTTCATACAATTTTCCAAGTTCACTTACTTGAGAGTAGGCAAATTTGAAGAGGAACCTATAAAACTTCCATGATATGCTTTGGATTGCTTTGTTTTGGCTGAGATTTGTAGGCAATTATTCTCTATCATTAAGGATAACTTACCACAAGAGGATTGAGAGATGCCTTCTCGATTAAATTGGGTTCTCTAGTCTATAATAGTATGATTAATGCTTCTGTTATTTGGAGAAATTTGCTTGGATTTAGTTTTGGTTCTTATCATAGAAAAATAAATTTTGATAGTAAAGGATATGTAGTTCAGATTCTTGGTCTTGTTGGTCACCCATCAGCAACTCCACAGTTAGAAGATCTATGACAAGATTGGAAAGATGAGGAGGAGGTTTTGAGAAGAGACCACTCAAGGTTAACATTATAGAAAATCAATTCCTTGAAGTTGAAGTTCAAATCAGAGGGGGTGATTGAAGATGGCTTAGATATTGTTGAACTAGGTTGGGAAGAATCAAATGAATCAATGTCACTAGTAGTAGATTGGAATCAAGATAAAGAAGAAGATATAAATCTAGGAGCTAGGTTTATATGTACTTACATAGACGATTGGCTAAAGAAAAAAAACAAGAAAGTTTTCAATGAATGCTCTTCAGGGGTGGTTTCTTTTTCTGAACCATCATCATTTGACATCCCACTTTCATCTCATGTTGTAGGTAGTGAGTTGGCTCAAGGTAAATAGAAGAGGGCACCCATCCATATACAAAACATGGCTCCTAGGACCATGTCTCAAGCTAAATCTGAGGTCCTTAAACAATAGAAAGTTAAAAAAGGAAACATGTCAACTCAGGGGAAGGATTCAAATGATGATCTCAATTTTTTATAGAATGGGTCAAAAGGGGTCATAGGATACCCTATGACCCCTTTTGACATATTCTATGATAACATATGTCCCTACCAGACCTAGGAACCCTAAGTATATATTATATATTCTAATTAGTCAAAAGGTTTCATAGGGCCATTAGACCATAATATATTCCCATAGCAACCCTAAGAGTTCATATGTTGTCATGAAATGGGTTGAAAGGGGTCATAGGGTACCCTATGACTGCTTTTGACCCATTCCATGATAAAATATGTCCTTAGGGGAGCTAGGACCAATAAGGACATATTAAATATATATTCTAATTGGTCAAAAGGTGTCATAGGATACCCTATGACCCCTTTCACCCATTTGATGACAACATATGTCCCTAGGGGTCATACGAGCTCTAAGAGTTCACACATTGTCATGGAATGAGTTTAAAGGGTTCGTAGGGTAGTTTATTACCCATTTTGACCCATTCTACAACACCATATATTCTGAGGAGTCATAGGACCCCCAAGAGTTCATATGTTGTCATGAAATGGGTCAAAAAGGGTCATAGGGTATGGGCTATGATCCCCTTATACTCAAGGACATATTATTTCCCCTTAATGTATAATTTTTTTAAAAAATTGCTAAATAATTTATGCACTTAACCCATGCAAGTTTCATAGGATAAAAAATATGGATTTATTTCTACATAATCCAAATAGATGATGTAGAACTAGGAAAAAAAAGGAGGAGAGAGAAGGGGAGGGAGGGGAGAGAGAGAGAGAGAGAGAGAGAGAGAGAGAGAGAGAGAGAGAGAGAGAGTATAGTGTAGAGGCACCTAAATCTCAAGAGAATAAGGAGATTTAGAGTCCTTAAGTTATATGTTGAATTAATGTGTTTCCATTTATTATATATTTGAGACTTTTGAGTCAAGATGTAAAGGCTAGAGAAGCCATTTGTAATAAGTTGTCAAAATTGTAAAAGGAGGTCTTATTATGGTCAATAATGTCAAAATGTTTATTTAATAGGTGAATGGATCTATTGGTATCCATCTAAAGTTATTTGAGTCATAATTTTCGTCAAGGTTGGGTTTATATGAAATTTGTAATGCAAAAGTGAATAAAATGTTATCAAAAATGAAAAAGGATTAAAAGAATGTAATGGGTTGGTTTGAAAGGTGGTTGGAAAATTGTAAGCCATCATAGTCACTATGAAATAATTTTATTGTTCATTGCAAATAGAGATGAATGAATGAGAAGAAGAAGAGATTATTTTGAATCAATTGGTTTCTTGAGAACTTGTCATTTTGATTGGTGTTAAATATTTTTGTGTTGGTTCAAGGTCTTGTATGGCCATTTATAGCCTAGAAAGCATGTATATTATATAGATCTAAATAGTAGGATGAACAATATACTTTCTCTTTCTGGTTCTAAGAAATTTGGTTAAGTATTGAAGAAGTTATGTAATTTTTGGTAAAAGTGGTTATTTATAGATTTGAGGATGCCCAACTACACTAGGATTGAAATATTTGCTATGGACATATTTGGATGAAAAATGAACTAAATTTATATTCATTGGAAAGATATGTTAACTAGATTTAATTTCCAATTTGTTTGAGTTGTTTTCATTCATATTTGTGTAAGTTGTGTGTAGTTTGAGTAAAGAATGGTTTTCAAGGATCTCCATTGAAGTTGCAAACAAGGAATTGTGTTTGTAGGATGATTTATGAATTTTAAGACTTAATGGATTATATATCCAGAAACTAGACTCATATAAGGTTTAGTGAAAATTATTTTGGTGTTATTTGGAATTATATTGAAAATTTTATTGAATTCCCTAGGCAGGGTTACTAGTTTTGCTCCTAACTTATGACAGAAAATATGGGTCTTCGTTTAGAGCACATAATTTGTAATTTTTTTATTGGATTTGTCTTAGATTTGGATATGTTTTAAAAGGGATAATTTCAAACAAATCCTTCAAATGGTTTTGAAAGTAAATTTCAGGATTAAAAATTATGAATAGTTTGTTTAGCTATAGAAGACAGACCATGTGAATGGTGAAGTATTGTAAACTAGTGTTGGATAGAGTTTTGTTTTACCTCATGAGATGTCAAAGAATGAAATTTATTTCATGGATTTTGAAGGGATCAACATTAATCCCACTAGTTGGTTGATTTATAAGATTCTCTAAATCAAAGCTTGAAGATCTTGACTGTGTGGATAGAGCACTAAAGGAGGCAATCCACACTAGGACCTTGAAGATTTAGTTTTGATTTGTTGATGAGTTTTTGGTTGCAGGTGCTCATCCATCTTCCCAAAAAAGGAGGATGTTGTGCTGTTGAGTTGACTGATATGTAAGTTCTATCAAGGTCCATGGGAAGGTCCAATGGATGCCAAGAGACTAAGGAGAGAGGCAAAGAGGAGAACTCCTAGGTCAGGCATAGGGTGTGTTTTTGTGGTGAGTTGAAGCAACATTGTAAAGATGGATCTCTTACTGATAAGGCACCATGGAAGTTTTCGCCATTAATGTTCTACTAATAGGAGTATTTGAGAATGTGGTTTTGAGGGCAGTCCTATGTCCTTAAAGAAAAAGATGGTGGTGATAAAGAGAGGAAGAGGCAAAGGCAAATGATCTAATCCTTTTTTGTGTAGGTTATTGATTTTATGTTTCCAAGGGACTTGGGAACTTTTCAAGGTTGGGAGTATGGTGTAGAGGCACCTAAATCTCAAGAGAATAAGGAGGTTTAGAGTCCTTAAGTTATATGTTGAATTAATGTCTTCCATTTATGATATGTTTGAGTCTTTTGAGTCAAGATGTAAAGGCTAGAGAAGCCATTTGCAATAAACTGTCAAAATTGTAAAAGGAGGTCTTATTATGATCAATAATGTTAAAATGTTTATTTAATAGGTGAATGGATCTATTTTTATCCATCTAAAGTTATTTGAGTCATAATTTTGGTCTAGGTTGGGTTCATAAGAAAGTTTTAATGCAAAAGTGCATAAAGTTCATAAAATGTTGTCAAAAATGCAAAAGGGTTAAAAGAATGTAATGGGTTGGTTTAAAAGGTGGTTGGGAAGTTGTAAACCACCACAAACACTATAAAATAATTGTATTGGTCATCCCAAATAGAGATGAATGAATGAGAAGAAGAAGAGATTATTTTTAATCAATTGGTTTCTTGAGAACTTGTCATTTTGATTCGTGTTAAATATTTTTGTGTTGGTTCTAGGTCTTGTATGGCCATTTATAGCCTGAAATCCATGTATATTCTATACATTTGAATAGTAGGATGAATAATCTTCTTTTTGTTTTTGGTTTGGAGAAATTTGGCTAAGTATTGAAGAAGTTAAGCAATTTTTGGTAAAAGTGGTTATTTATAGATTTGAGGATTCCCAACTATAGTTGGATTAAAATATTTAGTACAAACAAATTTGGATGAAACAAGAACTCTATTTATATTCATTGGAAATATATGTGAACTAGCTTCAATTTGATACCAACTCTGATGTAGAGCATCCTATAAATCAACCAAATAGTGGGATACAATCCGATCCCTTCAAAATCCATTAAATAAATTTCATTCTTAGACATCTCATGAGGCAAAAAAAACTCTTTCCAACACTAGTTTACAATACTTCACCATTCACAAGGTCTAACTTCTATAGCCAAATAAACTACTCATAACTTTTAATCCTAAAATTTTCTTTCAAAAAATTCTGGAGTATTTGTTCAAAATTATACCTTTTAAAACATATCCAAATCTAAGACAAACCCAGTAAACAAGTTACAAATTATGTGCTTTGAACTAGGACCCATATTTTTTGTCATAAATCAGAAGCAAAACTAGTAACCATGCCTAGGGCATCCAATAAATTTCTCAAGATAATTCCAAATAACACCAAGCCAATTTTCACTAAACCTTATATGAGTCCAATTTTTTAATATATAATCAATTAATTCTTAAAATTCATAAATTATCCTACAATCACAATTCCTAGTTTGCAACTTCAATGAAGATCCTTAAAAATCAGCCTTTCCTCAATTACACATAACTTACACAAATATAAATGAAAACAACTCAAACCAATTGGAAATTAAAGCTAGTTTACATATATTTCCAATGAATATAAATAGAGTTCTTGTGTCATCAAAATGTGTTTGTACCAAATATTTCAATCCGATTGTAGTTGGGCATCTTCAACTCTATAAATAACAAATTTTACCAAAAATTGTGTAATTTCTTCAATACTTAACCAAATTTCTCAAAACCAAAAAGATAAAGAAGATTATTCATCCTCCTATTCAAATGTATAGAATATACATGTATTCTAGGCTATAAATGGCCATACAAGACCTGGAACCAACACAAAAATATTTAAGACCAATCAAAATGACAAGTTCTCAAGAAACCAATTGATTCAAAATAATCTTTTCTTCTTCTCATTCATTCATCACTATTTGGAATGAACAATAAAATTATTTTATAGTGGTTGTGGTGGTTTACAACTTCCCAACCACCTTTCAAACCAACCCATTACATTCTTTTAATCCTTTTTTTCATTTTTGACAACATTTTATGAACTTTATGCACTTTTGCATTAGAACTTTCATATAAACCCAACCTTGACGAAAATTATGACTCTAATAACTTTAGATGGATACCAATAGATCTATTCACCTATTAAATAAAAATTTTGACATTATTGATCATAATAAGACCTCCTTTTACAATTTTGACAACTTATTACAAATGGCTTCTCTAGCCTTTACATCTTGACTCAAAAGACTCACATATATAATAAATGGACCACATCAATTCAACATATAACTTAAGGACTCTAAACCTCCTTATTCTCTTGAGATTTAGGTGCCTCTTCACTAGAGAGAGAGAGAGAGAGAGAGAGAGAGAGAGAGAGAGAGAGAGAGAGAGAGAGAGAGAGATTCATGCATCTAGACAAACATATATACATGTATTTTTAAAAAGATATGTATATGGAACTATAGACATGCATATTTATAAAAATATACATACTGTGTATACCTAAATCTATATGTATTATCAATATATGATAAACTTAGAAGAATGTGTTTCTATGTCTTGATATCCAAAATTTGAGGCCAAATCTAGAAGCTTCAAAATTTAAAATGTTGAAATAAATATTTAGGTGCCAACTCACATGAACAATTAAACTAAGGGTAATTGATAGACCAGAGTTAGCATGATCATAACTAGTAGAGTCCACAATTATAACCTATATGTAAGATGACCATCTGTAGTCAACATGAATTGATCCATATAGGGTTTATGCTAGTTGTTTCCCAAATGCTCCCACACTAATTCTTGTAGGGCTTGCTATAGAATTCCCATTTAGGGTTTGAATTTTACCTAAGGGTAGATGTTTTTAATGTTCATGATACATGTTGACTTTTCCCAATCTTGGAAGCTTCCTTCTAAATTGCTTAATTTTTCTTTTAAAATAAGAATTTTCAATTAATGGACATACAAGATTTGGAGAATCAACTTTAAGCATATATCATTGTAAAAACTTTTAAAATTCTAATCTTTTTATTTAATCAATTGTATAATTAGTTTAATTATGTATATTTTAATCATATTATAGAATTTCCATATATAATTAACCATACAAATTGGAGCATTTAAATTTAAGTTTATAAATATATATATAAATGGTAAATATAAATCTATATATAATACATGTAGAAAATATATAATCCTAACTTTAATCATTAAAGTTTTGGCTATCAATATACATTTTTTTTATATAATATACAACAATATAATTTTTATTGTACCAAATGCACACATTCATAAACAGTTAGTATCATTTATATACATATGACTGTATAATGACTATCCATAATTAATAGGATATATGCACACCATTGTAAAAATTACTACATAATTTAAATCTTCTTAGCCTTACTTTTTTTTTCCCACTCTTTTCTTATTACACAATAAATGTTTCTTTTTTTCTTTGTCAAAAAGTATGCATCATCTTAATTCTTTTTTTATGACATACTAGCTATCCTATTTGATATAATTCTTGAGCTATATTATCCCCTTTAAGAATGAAATCCATTCTTATTATATAATCTTTAGCTAAATTAAGGCATACCTCAAATAAAGAAACAAGTCTCCTAGTAAACACAACTCTAGCCTAATAGTTATTTGTTAACTAAGATTCCTCTATATCAACCATTTTGTAATTATAATTGTTCTTTTCTTAATCAATGATTACACATGCTTAATGATTGATATTCCCTGAAATTTTGATCAAAAATCTAAACTTGTAACTATTGTAATTTCATTTTCACAATACCTTTTGATCTAATTATTTTTAGAGGTGATAGGGGAATTTTTTAACTTTCATTTAGAATTGGTATGAAGGTTTAATCAATCATTTTGTATTATTCATATTGACTATCCTAAAATTTACTGTAGGTGACAGTTTAAGAGGGGTTTGAGAGTCATTTTATGAATCTGGCCCATTTTACTTTATGTGATTATTGGGGATTTTGGAATGGGTCAGGAATATTGTAAAATATTTTTTTTAATCATTCATGTGTAGGGAAGAACCTGGAGTTGAGTTTTTGATGCCCAAGGGTATGGGGTTGAGTGAGAAAGAGTGCATAAAAAGGGGTATGTGACTGCTCCAAAGGTGGATTTAGTGTTTCCTCCAAACAAGAGTTTCATTTTATGTTGGAAGTCATCTAATATAACCAAATTGAAGGTGTTTGAACCATTTTGGGGTTCTAGAAACATTGTGAATTAAGATTTCTAGAAAGCCCTAGGGTAAAGGGGCTAGAAAGGAGGGTTTTGTAAAAACCATTGTAAAGTTGATCATGAGACCAAAAAAATAGAAGAATACTTGAATTTGAGTAATTTATTAAGACTATTTTTGGTCATGGGAGTTCCAAGAGTCAAGGGATTGTGAGTTACTTTGTAAATGGCCTCAAACTAAGCCTAGTTGGTAGACTAAAATAGCCAATTTTAAGTGATATTTTACAAAAAAAATTGTAGTTGGTTTTGGAGTATATTTTAGAGTTAGAAAAAGGGTATTTTAATCACCCAATAGTTTAGGAAGTTCTGTGGGAAAGTTTGGAGAAAACAACAAATTAGTGAATGGCAAGGGCTAGTTGGAACAAGCCTAGAAGAGGCAAAATTGAGGAAGTGTAAGAGATGAGTTGCTGAGAGTGTGAAAGGAGTTGGAACATGTTATATGGGATCTATTGAGATGATCCAAGGTGTTGGGTTCATGGTATGAAGCCAAGGATGAGTTTTGGTATGTTGGAGGCACTAGGGTACACTAGGTGCATGGTGAACAACGTGAGTGTTTAGAAGACAAACTGAAGATTTGGGTTATAACCTCTTAGACATGGCTGTAGGAAGATGTTACCAAGTCAGAGACATCCTCTTGAACCCTAGTAGAGTCTAATTCCTTGGGTAGATTCCAAGAATACAAGAGAATCCCAGAGTTGAGTTGTGGTTCCTAGGGAAATATAGGAAGGCTCTACATCAAACACACACACTTGTTGTATAGTCATGAATATTGTGATCATTCATGAACTTGAAAAACTAACACTATGTTAGAAATAGTGTTGTGAAAAAGGACTACAAAATAGAGGGAAACAACCATCAAATATGCATGACTTAAATAGCTACATTAAATAGCCCTTTACCTCATAAATCACTTCAGCTTGATCATTATGTTGTATAGAAAACCTCATCATATGTCACTTGAACAAACATATCATGTACAACATGAGGGAAAAATCCAAAAAATTAAATCTTCAAATGTTACAAACCTATCATTAGATCAAAACCTATTTTCCTTCTTACTTTTTGATGATTGTAATCCGCTACAATTCTAGGCATAAGATGATTAACACACAATGGTACTTGAACAAAAAGAACTAATAAATAATAAGGATATGAATTGATAATACTGTTTTGCAGATGATTTTGGCATCTCACCCTTTACCACCTGTGCTTCAACTTTATTAGCCCTCTTCTTTGGTGACCTACAAATGAAGAATTAGCACAGTAAAAAATTAAGATAAGATTAATACACTAAAATTAGAGAATGAAAAAATTTGAATTTGGCTTGTGATTAAGAATTATCCATTTGTACAAATCCTTGCTTTCTAAGTTGTATGATAACTCTTTCTTGATGAGTATTGAAAACTTCTCCCATTGTATCCTTGCTTTCGCTAGTTTGAAGTTTTTGGTTACATGCACACAATCACGACTTTACATCACAAAGCATTCACATTCTAAAAATTTTCATGTTCTTTCATTAAATTTTGATCTAAACAACAAATTCTAAACTTTCACTTATTCAAATGACTAATCTAAAAATGGGTCCTATTAAAGAATCTAATATAAATTAAAATAATGTATCTAGATTCTAAACAAATCAAAACATAAAATCTATGATTTAAACTAAATCTCATCACTTACACATAATAACAATATGGTCCACCTTAGTCATGTGGACAGTCTTAGGGAAGAGGTTGCAACATTGTGTTTGGATCTAACTGATCACTCTTTCTCCCTCTCCCTCTCTCCCTATTCAATATAATGAGCCAATTGGATCTGCTTGACATTTTAATGTCTCAAGTATTGCTTTTTGGTCTGACTCGTGAACTTTCAAAAGAATCTTATTATGTGTTTTTCCACCATATTTTATCAAGTGGACATTTGATGTGACAACAAGGTTTGAATAATAAAGAATCTTCCTCTCTATTTGCCAATCCTCTATGTTAGGGTTCTTCATAGAATATCGTCTAAGCCATGTGCCGATTACAACCACCACACCAACATGGTGCTCTAAACCTTCACCATCTATAACCGAGTGATCCAATTTTTGTTTGGCTTGGACACAGTGACACAAATAATAACTTGTCCCTTCTTCATTGTCTTCAAGTGCAATAACAACAAAAATATGTCCTGCAGTGACAAATGTACAAAATGTGGTCATTAATTTAGAAAATACTTAGGTAAAAGTTATAAAGTTACATATTGAAATTACAAAGATATATATATATATATATATATATATATATATATATATATATATATATATATATATATATATATATATATATATATATATATATATATATATATATTACTAGGTTACACTGGATCTGACAAGTGGTCAAAGTCAATAAACAAATCCATCTCTACCATTTCTAGTGCTTATGGGGGATGATAGGTGTCAATTGAGTCCAAAACTCGTATATCCCATTTGTCCACCCATTCAATTGACTCACAATCATCCCAATTTTCCTTTGCACATGATGGACAATAGCATGTCATTTTTCATGTGTGGATACTCCATGAACCTGCATCAGAGCTTCTAAAAGAGTGTAACTCACTAGATCCTATTAGTGTGCAACAATCTTGATATGGTGCAATGTTGGTATTATCTATCAACCAAAAAAAATCTTCAAACTATAGACTCACCTTCCTTACCTAGACCCATTGTAGCATTACACCATTGGACAATGGATTTTGCATCTATCAATATTGCTCCATCTTTGTAATTTAGTTCTTAACGAGCTAGGGCTCTTTTTATGCATGCGTCTGCACCATCATGCTCTCCCTTTCCATGACTAGCGTTTGTGAAATTCCACATATATTGAATTCTACACAACCTATGCATCCTGCTCAGCCAATAGAACATCTGTACATTCTTGAATTGAGATGTGCAATTGTCTAACCAAATAATGTGTTGACGATATGTTATGCCCTTGTTAGCCAAATCTCCATAAAATAGTTGAAAACAACCATGTACAAAATTTTTAGAATGTGATCGATCATCGCTGATGTAAAAATGGTACTCCCTCAAAATCTTCCTATCATCCTCTGTACTTGTAGGTGAATGCATGAATGTTATGTGAACAAATATGAAAACCTATTGAGAAGTATAATACTTTGCTTGCACCTCATTTTGTGGTTGTAGTTTGTAGTTCTCTACGAAATCTAAAATTGAAACAATGGTATCCAGTGGACATGTATCCTTGTGCAATTTGAATTGAAAATCCAGCAATCGATCTCTATGGGTATGCCTTGCATAATCGTAAATAATCTTCATGAACTCATACATTGTAATCTTTTCAATGACTAAATCACATCTTTTACCATGTTTCCCATCTTTTAGAGCATGTCACTATTTTAAATTTTCTATAATCTACTATTTCATTTCCAATTGCATGTGTACTATCCATATGTTGACAAGTTGATAAAAGTTGCGAAGAACCACAAAATAAGCACATACCATCCAAGGATGATGTCTTGTAAAATTGTTGGCCGCCCCTATTTCACATAAAATGTTGGATATGAATTTACTTGAAAATTTTGGTGGCTCATTCATGTCACAATCCTACAAAACAAACTAAGAATGCAAAAATACATCTATATGCCTAAAAACATCAAAATGGTTAGAAAATTCAATATGTATCTTACAACAGCAAATTGTGCACGTGTTATTTATCTTCACATAAAATTTGACTTATTCAAATTTGAGGATACATACTAATAAATTTTGCAAAAAATTGTGTTTGAGTTGAGTCCAAAAAATGTTTCACATGTGGGTCACAATTTTGGCTACCAATCCTCCTTCTTACAACATCTCTTTGATTAGGGGAAACACGTGTTATTTTTTCAAAAGTCTTCAATCAATGATTTCAAAGCTTCACTAATTTCTTTATCCTTTCATGGTAGTCGATCACTAAATGTCCACAACTCATTTTCTGTTGGATCTTCCAATCTCTTATGCCTTAGCATGGCTCTCCTTAGAGTACCTCTACCAATTTTTAATGTTTTTCTTGTCTTTCTCATGAGTTGAGATTTCTTCATTTGGCTACTTACTATTGTCGATGTAAGTACTCATCTTGTGATATTACTATCTTTGGTGCATGATTTAGAACCCAATTTGTCATAAGCACTTATTAGATTTTTTTAAAAAAAATTTTCATTTGAATCGTTCATCACTCTTAGCCCAAGAATCTTTGGCCTAAATTTAAAATTCTTCATCTTTTCAACAAATAATTGGCATTGACCTATAATATTTAATTCTTCAAAAAATAATCTCCACATACGATTAACTTTTCTTTGACAAGTACGCTTGCTAATCTTGTTAGGCATTGATTTCAAAATGTTAGTATCAATATCAATAAAATATTTTGGTCTTCTAAAATGAATTCTAGAAGGTGTTATAATCTCTTCAATTCCCTCGACATTTTGAACATCAACATAAGGTTGAGTGTATTGCATACCTTGAACCGAAGATGATGTGCCTTAGCAATAAGATGCAAAAGATGGAATATCACCTACTTAATGTGTTGATGTTGTGCCTTCAACATGACATGATGGAGTGTGTATATTGTCAGATCTACAAATCAATGTCTCTTCCACATGAGAGGATGATATGACTTCAACATTGGAAGATGGTGTAGCAGACGATATGAATCCAACATTGGAAGATGGTGTAGCTTCACAATTCAATTATCTTCTTGAGTGTAACAATCTCATTCGTTCTCTTTGTCTTTTCAATTCTTCCTCTTTGTTTCTTTGTACTGGTGGTTCTTGATCCTCTTCGAAAGTCAATTCTTCATTATTTATTTGCAATTTTCTTTGTTCATGTAGTAATTTCATTTTATCTCTTTTAATTGCCAAATCTCTCTCCCTATCTTCATTTGTTAGAGTTTTTAGTTTATTCCTTGGCATGATGATGATTTCTACATGTCAAATTATTTGAACATTTGAATTATTTAAAATGTGTAAATTACAAATTATTTAAATACATATAAAAACTATAATTATTTGAATGAATACACAATATATATCAGACAACTTGTCAAATTTCTAACCATTTTAAATTAACATTTCATTCAAACATACAATTTTCAATGAATTCACTATATATCAAACAACATGTCAAATTATAATCAAATTTGTATCTATATATCAACAAACAATAATTAAAATAGATTGCACTAACCTTTTCTATACAAGTAATATTCAAAAAGTCTTCAAATTGCATATCCAACGATTGAATTTTGTGTTTGCTAGCTTAAAAAAGTGTTGAAATAGTGTTTGCTATGTTGAAACCCGTGATTTCTGTCGATATAATAGAGTGCACAATAGACCAAAAGCAGAGAATGGATGAAATGGGCTGCAAAGTTTCTTTTTGACCATTTTTAGGTGATTTCACATAGTGTGTGAGTACACACTATAAAGCACCTCCCTACTCTCTCTCTCTCTCACTCTCTCTCTCCCCTCTCCCATCCCCTACTCTCTCTATCTCCCTACTCTCTCTCCCATCCCCTACACTCTCTCTCTCCCCTCTCCCATCCCCTACTCTCTCTCTCTCTCTCTCTCTCTCTCTCTCTCTCTCTCTCGCTCGCTCGCTCGCTTGCTCTCCCTCTCCAACTACCTACTCTCTCTCCCTCTCTCACCCTCTCTCCTCTCCCATCCCCTACTCTTTAGATCTCTCACACACACTCCCATCCTCCCTCTCCCAATTCCTACTTTCTCTGTCTCCCCCATCACCCTACTCTCTTCCATCCCCTACTCTCTCTCACACTCTCACATTTGCTACTCTCTCTCTCTCTCCCCCCTCTCTCATCCCCTAAACTCTCTCTTTTATAGATACACACTTCCATCCCTCCTCTCTCTCTCCTCTCCCATCCCCTACACTCTAGATCTCTCACACACTCCCATCCCCCCTCTCTCTCCCCCTCTCGCACTCCCTCTCCCACCACCTACTATCTCTCTTTCCCTCTCTACTCTCTCTCTCTCTTCCATCCTGTACTCTTACTCTCTCTCTCTCCAATCCCCAACTCTCTCTCAAACTCTCTCCCATCCCCTACTCTCTCTCACACTCTCTCCCATCCTTTCACTCTATCTCTCTCATCCCATACTCTCTCTCTTTGCCACCTCCTACTCTCTCTCACACTCTTTCCCATCCTTTCACTCAGTCTCTCCCATCTCGTACTCTCTCTGCCACCCCCTAGTCTCTCTCACACTCTCACGCTCTCTCCCATCCCCTACTCTCTCTTTCATAGACACAAACACACACACACACACACAATCCCATCCCCCCTCTCTCTTCTCTCCCATCCCCTACTCTCACTCTCTCCCTCCCATCTTGTTCTCTCTCTCTGCCACCTCCTACTCTCTCTCACACTCTCTCCCATCCCCTACTCTCTCTTACACACACTCCCATCCACCTCTCTCTCCCTCTCCCACTCCCTCTCCCACCACCTAATCTCTCTCTCTCTCTCTCTCTCTCTCTCAAGCTACTCTCTCTCTCCCCTCTCCCATCCCCTCAACTCTCTCTTTTATAGATACACACTCCCATCCCCCTCTCTCTCTCCCCTCTCCCATCCCTTACTCTCTAGATCTCTCACATGCACTCCCATCCCTCTCTCTCCTCCTCTCCCACTCCCTCTCCCACTGCCTACTATCTCTCTCTCTCAAGTTCTCTCTCTCCCTCTCTACTCTCTCTCTCTCTTTCCCATCCTCTACTCTTACTGTCTCTCTCTCTCCCATTCCTAACTCTCTTTCACACTCTCTCCCATCCCCTACTCTCTCTCACACTCTCTCCCATCCTTTCACTCTGTCTCTCCCATCCCATACTCTCTCTCTCTACCACCCCCTACTCTCTCTCTCACTCTCTTCCATCCTTTCACTCTATTTCTCCCACTCTATACTCTCTCTCTGCCACCCCCTACTCTCTCTCACTCTCTCCCATTCCATACTCTCTCTACCACCCCATATCTCTCACTCTCACAGTCTCTCTCATCCCCTACTCTCTCTCTTTCACAAACACACACACACACACACTCCCATCCCCCACTCTCTAGATCTATCACACACACTCTCATTGCCCCTCTCTCTATCTCCCTCTCCCTAATCTCTCTCACACTCTCTACCATCCACTATGCTCTCTCACACTCTCTCCTATCCTTTACTCTCACTCTCTCCCTCTCCCACTTCCTACTCTCTATCCTCCATCCCCTACTCTCTCTCTATCTCCCCTTTCCCATCACCTACTCTCTCTCTCTCATAGACACATACACTCTTATCCCCCCACTCTCTTCTCTCCCATCCCCTACTCTCTAGATCTGTCACACACACTCCCATCCCCCCATCTCTCTCCCTCTCCCTCTCCCACTCCCTCTCCTACTACCTACTCTCTCTCTCTCTCTCTCTACTTTCTCTCTATCCCCCATCCCTTACTCTCACTCTCTCTCTCTCCACCATCCCCTACTCTCTCTCACACTCTCCCATCCCTTGATCTCACTCTCTCCCATCCTGTATGAGCTCTCTCCACCACCACCTACTCTCTCTCACACTCTCACACTCTCTCCCATCCCCTACTTTGTCTCTCTTACACACATTCCCATTCCCCCTCTCTCTCTCCCTCTCCCACTGCCTACTCTCTCTCCTATCCCCTACTCTTTCTCTTCCCTCTCTTGTCCCCTACTCTCTCTCTTTCACAGACACACACACTCCCATCCCCCCTCTCTCTCTCCTCTCCCATCCCCTACTCTCTAGATTTGTCACACACACTCCCATCCCCCCTTCTCTCTCTCCAACTCCCTCTTGCACTGCCTACTATCTCTCTCTCTCAAGTACTCTCTCTCCCTCTCTATTTTCTCTCTCCCATCCGCTACTCTCTCTCACGCTCTCTCCCATCCCCTACTCTCTCTCTCACCCCCATCCTATACGAGCTCTGTCTGCCACCCCCTACTTTCTCTCAAACTTTCACACTCTCTCCCATCCCCTACTCTATCTCTCTTATACACATTCCCATTCTCTCTCTCTCTCTCTCTCTCTCTCTCTCTCTCTCTCTCGCACTCCCTCTCCCACTACCTACTCTCTCCCATCCCCTACTCTATCTCTCTTACACACTTCCATTCCCCCCCTTTCTCTCCCTCCCACTCCCTCTCCCATTGCCTACACACACACACATACACACACACACACACTCTCTCTCTCTCTCTCTCTCCCCCCCATCCTCTACTCTCACTCTCTCTCTACCACATGTACTCTCTCTCACACTCTCTCTCATCCCCTACTTTCTCTCTTACACACATCCCATCCCCCATCTCTCCCTCTCCCACTCCCTCTACCATTGCCTACTCTATTTCTCTCCCATCCCCTACTCTCTCTCTCTCTCTCTATCTCTCTCTCCCATCTCTCATTCCCTACCCTCTCTCTTTCACACACACACCCATCCCCCCTCTCTCCTCTCCCATCCCTTACTTTGTCTCTCACTTGCTCTCCCTCTTCCACTCCCTCTCCACCGCCTACTCTCTCTCTCTCTCTCTCACTCTCACTCTCACTCTCACTCTCACTCTCTCCCTCTCTACTCTCTCTCTGCTACCCCCTACTTTCTCTCCTTCTGTCTTACACAAATTTCCATCCCCCCCTCTTTCCCCCTCTCCCACTCTCTCTCCCATCACCTACTCTCTCTCTCCTATCCTCTACTCTATCTCGAGCTACTCTATCTCCCCCTCTCCCATTCGCTACTCTCTCTCTTTCACACACATGCACTCCCATCCTCCTCTCTCTTGCTCTCCCTCTCCCACTCCCTCTCCCACTTCCTACTCTCTCTCTCCCAACTTGTACTCTCTCTCACACTTCCTCTCTCTCCCATCCCCTACTTTCAATCTCTCTCCCCCATCCTATACTCTCTCTTTGCCACCCCTACTATCTCCTACACTTCCTCTCTCTCCCATCTTGTACTCTCTCTACCACCCCTACTCTCTCACACTTTCTCTCTCTCCCATCCCATACTCTCTCTGCCATCCCTACTCTTTCTCACTCCCTCTCTACCATCTCGTACTCTCTCTGCCATCTATATTCTTTCTCACTCCCTCTCTCCCATCTCTTACTCTCTCCCCTCTCCCATCCCCTACTCTCTCTCTCTCTCTCTCTCTCTCTCTCTCACACACACACACACACACACACACACACACACACACACACACACACAGCCATTCCCCCACCCCCTAGCTCTCTCTTGCTCTTGCATTGCAATTTAGGCCTCAATAGTGCGTGCACCCTATAGCGCACACATGCTACTAAGAATTGAAATGGTTCTAATAGTGTGAGTGCATTATAGCATGTGCATGCTATAGGGTGCATGCGCTATTGAAAGCTTTGCATTAAAACCAAGCCTAAGGCTTGGTTTTTCCTTGGAGATCCAACCCAAAGGTTTGGAGTTTATAAATAGGTCTGAGATGTGTTTTCCAACAAACATACAAAAATTAATTGATTTTTCTTGTATGCTCCCCTTCAAGATTCCTCATGGTTGGGTATCAATAAGATCACGTCACATGGCATTATAGGTCTCTTTGTTAGCTATCTAACCATATAATTTATTTTTAATTTGAACTATTTCAAGCCTTTCATCTATAATTTCTTTTGAATGTATGTTCATTTTTTGTCAAAAACCACCATGTACTATTTGGGCTATAGATTTTAGCTCGTTCATCGAATTTTGTAACAACTTAGTTTTTTAGAAGCTAGACTCCATTCTACCACAGCTTGGTGCACTTACCCTATAACTAAGTTAATTTTTTTACAATATGATTAATACCAATTTAATTGAGTGGATTTAATTATTGATTCTATTTTTCCAAATATTTTAAGAAATTACAAAATCAACAAGTATATCTCATTGATTATATCATAATTAGTAATGATAGGTTATTAAGATTTAGGTAGCTAATTGTCATCCTTTTATTTTATGGGAGATCATATCTTCTTATAAAGATGGGATTTTGATCATATATAGTCTTTAATTGTGGTGTTTGATAATGACAAGTTGGGTATTGTGACCAATTCAGATTTTATATATAGTTATCCAAAGTTTAATAACTTATAACCATATATGGATTTTCTTAAAAAATTATTCTCTTTTAATTCAATAATTATATCCTAATTTTATGTTGTTCATGGTGCAACCTGTAGAATATTTACTATCATTCTTTAGTATAAAAGTAAATTCTCTAACCAACGAAGTGCAGAGTGCACTTGACACAGTGGCTAGTGTTGAATCTAATTTAAAAATGATCCTTCTAGATGAGGGTACAATTCATAATTCTGTACTACAATCCAAAGGTTTGAAGAAACTAGAATAGAATAAATAGAAAAATTAGTGCAGTGATGATAAAGTAATGGCAACGGCATCTTTAGTTGTAACAATTACATTTGCAGTTGTGTTACAGGTTTCAAGAGGAACTAATAAAGATACATTTTCTACCAACATGACATTAAGTAACCTTTTCCAAGTATTTTTATTTTCATATTCTCAAGCCTTCTTTGCCTCTATTACAGTGGTGATGAAATGAATATTTAGGGAAGGTTACAGGAAAATCTTACCATAGATCCCTTCCTTGTTTAAAAATCTTACCAATCTGTGTTTTTCGAAAGGGTGTAGTTTTAGCATTCAATAAATTAATGCGGTTTTCTCCTATTCTCTCGGGCATGATAGAAATCTCTGGCAGAAGACATTCCCTCTTTTTTTTACTTGTGGTCATTCCCATGAAAGATCAATTAGGGTTTTTGAGTTCTTTTTTTTCCCTAGATATTTGGGTTTCCATTTTAGGTTTTTGAGGTTGAATAATAGAGCTTCAAAGTGAAGCTATGTGATTAAATTTACTTGGAAATCCAAAATAAAAGAAATAAGCTCAGTACTATTTCTGACTTGATACATAGCATCGTAGAGAGCATCATTAAAGCTTAACACATGCAATAGGCTTGGCCTCTCCATATTGTTTGTAAGAGAAAATATATAAATGTCCAACTACTGCTCTACACACAGTATGAATTTATGAACAAAAGAAGCCTCTTCTACACTTCTTATAATTCTTGACTTAGCATCAAGGAAAACTAACACTCCCTCAACGACAACAAAATTAAAGATAATTAAGTTATATCACACATTAGCTGATTGCTAATTTCACACAAAGACAACTTATGCAAATCCTATCTCATGTACTATTGGAAGATAAAATTTGAAACCCTAGGAACACGAGAAAAGAAATGCTAATGATTTCTTAGGACACAAATAGGAAAAATGAAAAAATTGGAATTTAAAACTGAGAATGTCGATATTTTTTTATATCACTTCATACTGATAATATACAAATATACCATCGTTCCTGATGGAAATTGTAATTAATCTAAGTTTTCATTGAAATAATCTAATAATCACAAGGTTGAACAATGGAATCCATCATTTTACATATTAAACAAAATCCATTATTGGCTACTGGAGAAGTATAAAATAATTTGTGTCTCATGTAAGATGATTAACCAAATGGAAAAGAATTGGAGAGGGGAATAGATAAATGTCAACACAAAAAGGATGTTTTTTAAAATGCATCTTTCCATCATAGAATCCATATAAATAGGCAAAGAAAAGAAGATAAGAAGCTGGGGGCTGGAACCATTGTCGGTATTGTTCTAAATTTTTTAGCATTTCTGTTACTTCTCTTTCTCATTCTCAATATGTGCAAGACGAAGAGAAGATGTAAGAGAACTAGAATTGTTGATGTAAAAATTGTTAATAAGCCTCCTAAAATGTAGCTAGACAAGGCCCATGATGCAGCTGAGTATTTATCATTGTCCAGTTCCAAAGAGTATTCTATTATTAAAAAAGAACCTGATAAGAACAATAAGAGTTTCATTTTTCACAAGGCAGTCTAAGGACTTGATCTTTTGAGAGCATCTGAAGAAGTTCTATGAAAGGGGAGTGTAAGAACTATATAAAAGGCTATTCTAGAGTTTGGAATAGTTGTTGCAGTTGAAGGATGTTGTCATTGGGCAGAAATAATTTGTTTAGAAGATTTAGTGGTTGGAAAAATGAATCAAATCATCAAAATCTTGTTCCTCTCAGAGGTTATTATTTCTCAAAGACAAATAAGCTTGTTGTGTATGATTATATCCTAATGGGTATACTTTCTAGTGTAGGAGCACATCAGCTACAGGAAGTTTGAAACATACAAGAAGATGAGCCAAACTGTTATTCATTATGTGATATGATTACTTAATTAATATGTAAGTCTATTGAAATCTAAAACTTATAATTTTTCAAGCTGTGTCAAATGTAAAATGGAATCTAGTTTTATCAAACTGAAGGGAGTATGAAGAGTTATATGTAACTATCCAAAATGCAATTCTAAAAAGGGCTATTGTGGTTTGAACAAAGATAGAGTTTAGAGGGAAGGAGAAAACTATAAAAGTTATAAAGACCTTGTGGCCGTCGATTGTAAAAGGGAATCTAGTTTTATCAAAGTGAAGGGAGTATGAAGAGTTATATGTAACTATCCAAAATAAAATTCTAAAAAGGGCTAGAGCAGTTTGAACAAAGATAGAGTTTAGAGGGAAGGAGAAAACTATAAAAGTTAGAAAGACCTTCTGGCCATCAATTGTAAAAGAGAATCTAGTTTTATCAAATTGTAAAAAAGAATCTAGTTTTATCAAACTGAAGGGAGTATGAAGAATCATATATAACTATCCAAAATGCAATTCTAAAAAGAGCTAGAGTGGTTTTAACAAAGATAGAGTTTAGAAGGAATGAGAAAACTATAAAAGTTATAAAGACCTTCTGACCATCGATAGCCAAAAAGATAAGAGGTTTTGACAAAAGAATAATTTATAAAGTTTTAGTTTCTTTATTGTGGTCAGTTCTATGATACTCTGATTTTGGTTGATTCTCCAAATTAATTTTCTGTTTGTTTGCAATCAAATTTCAATTTGGACAGGTTGAGAAAATTGATTAAGTCTAAGTTTTATATCATCATTTCTTTTCTCGGATTTCATAAATCTTATGAAATTTTATCGGTTATGCATTTCAAAGTTTTAAGTTGGGTCAAAAGAATATGAATGGATCCAAATCTGATCAACTCAAATTATGCTTATTCTGTATAAAACCAATTATGGTTTACAACTCCTTAGTGCATATTTTGTTCTTCAAAATCTAAACTTTAAAGGACATTTAATAGCTTCAAGGAATCGGTGATTATTTCTTATTGAATGCAGATTTTTGCTTGGCCATATCTTAATAAACTCTTGCGTTTAGTGACATTAGTTTGTGCAGATTTGGAGCAGCAAATTCATATTTTACAAATCAGATTGGTGACCGATTCTAATAGGAATAAAAATTTTGATTTAAGAGTTTAATTTGAGAATAAGTTAATGGGTTTGTTTTAAGAGCATGGAAATTGAGTTTCATTAAATATTTTCATATTAAAAGGTGGGATGAAAACGGTTTGGATTAGAATCTAAAGTGTATCTTTTGAAGGCTCTATATTTAAAATGAGATGAAGTGTTTATATTGTTCAGTAATAGATGACATTCTAGTTTTTAATGGAAATGGACTTTGTCTATAGAAAGGTTATCCAGATAACAGATATGAGTGGAAGAATAAGTTGAATGTGCCTCTAAATCTCAAAATGATGTTGCAATATAAATATTTGGAAAAGAAGTTTGTTATACAATTTTGTTTGTGATGCTTTGAGCCCTTTTTTGAAGCCTCTTGAGTTGATTTATTCCGTCGGAAGGGTTCTAGATGAGAGCTTTCTACATCAGTTTCCACTCTTCTACATGGTAACAAAGAAGCAGGTAAAACACCACTTGACTGGGATACAAGATCTTGCATTGCCCTTGTTGTAGACAAAGGCATTTAATATCTACATGGCAATGGAAGCCAAATATCTCACATAAACATCAAGTCTTTAAATAGTCTTCTTACCAAAAACTATAATGCTCGTGTTTTAGATTTCAGACTTGCTTAGTTAGTGAGTGCAACTACATCTGCCAGCCATAATGTGGGATTTAGAGCTCCATGAATTAAGCTCAGATAATTTCACAGAAGGCTGATGTTTATAGTTTTGGTGTCTTACTTTTGGAGCTTCTAATATGTAGAGCACCTCCTCATGGATATGTCAATGATGATGGTGCTAATCTTCCTCAATGGGTACATCAATTGTTCATGAGGAGTGGACTACATAAGTGTCTGACATAGAGCTTGTGAGAAACCATAACTTTGGGGAGACACATGGGTTAAGTTGTTATAGGTGGCAATGGATTGTGTTGTACAATATCCAGATCAAAGACTTGCCATGATAAAAGTGGTAAAACGGTTTCAAGAAGTGAGGAAAAGTCTTGGAGATGTGGATGCGGATGAGCACATATCCAAGCCTGCATTTGAATTAAAGAGATGGGGGCAATCCCGGTATTTGACTAAAAATTGTAATGGAAAAATGCTGAGAAAAATTATGCATCTTTCATTGCATTAAGTTCTAGGATGTTGTAGAGCTGCTTATTTTATTTCATTATTAAGGTTTTATCGACCAGTTACCAAAAGATTATTTGAGTTTCCTACTAGATATAGTTCATTCCTTCATTTCTAATTTTTAGATAAAAGAAGTATATTGGAATTCTTGGGACCTTTATTGGCATTGTCCTAAAGAAGTGATCTATCTGTGATCTTACCAGCAGGTGCTTACAATCAAGCATATTTTGTGATTTCTATGATGATGAATTCAGAGAATAATTGAATAAAGATTTATGGTGTTTCTCCTTAGGATGTCCTTACATAATTAATGTAGGGAAATACTTAGAGAATTAGGGTTTGAAGCTATATTTTCTGATGTTCATCTGCTATGAAGATGGATATTCCTTGTGCAATTGTTTATTGTTCTGAGCTAGTTTTTCTTTACAAAAAAAATATAGGAAAAAATAAAAACTTTAGAATATATTAGAGAGCCTTACAGTGTAGTAGATCTCCAACCTTTTGTCGTAATGGAGTTTAAGATTTCTCAGGAAACACATGAAACATATAATGCATGTTCATCTCTCATCACTACTATCAGGATCTTTGTCTGAGTTGTTCATGAGCTATTTCGCCTGATTAACGTCAACTATTTAAGAGTTAAATCCCCTTAGGTTTTAAATTGAGATGGTCTATGAGGGCTTTTGCGATCTCAATATAAACCATTCCCTTGACACTTAAAAAGTGTTAAATTTATTTTTGGGAATGCCCAGTTTGATTCTGTAGGCTCAAAACTTGGGAAAATGGAGGAACCAGATTTTAAAAGACCCTAGTTCTAGCCCACAAATGGAAAGGTTTTAGGAAGGAACAAATTTGATGGCTCCCGTGGTGCTTGGATTTGAACATATTGATCCATCTTTTATCTATTTTGTACCTATTTGTACCTATGTCGCAAAAAGAGGGGTAAAAATTTATTAAGACAGAAAAGAATACAACAAGGAGAGCTCAACAAGGAGCTCGATCCTAAGCAACAAGATCATCAAATTCTTGCACCATCTCAAAGGACAGTTGCCCCCTATCCCTAATATTCCAACCCGGATCATGACTAGAAGCCCATTTGGCTAAACAATCAGCAGGTCTATTCCATTTTCGCGGAATATACTTGAACCTAATGAACTGAAAAGAGGAAGAGAAGAAAAGAATCTGCTTAACAACAGTGGCCAGCTGCCAACTAACATCCTCAAGCTCTTGCGAAGAAAGCATGTCCTATTTGTACCTATGTCAGTAAAATATGCTTTTTAATTTGTTGTTGAAGATATATTATTAAGAATATAATATAAAAATTGTGAAGAAAGCATGTCCTATTTGTACCTATGTCAGTAAAATATGCTTTTTAATTTGTTGTTGAAGATATATTATTAAGAATATAATATAAAAATTATTTGAAGATGTATTGGATAAGTATATTAATATAATTATTTAATTTTCAAAATATATATCTAAATAATTTTTTATCAATATAACTATTTTAATTTAATTATATTAAAAATTATTTGATTTTATAATCAAATATAATTATATAGGTGTTGTATTTAAAATGTTATGATTATTGTTAATATTTATGTAGTTATTTTGTTTTTAAAATTCAATTTAGTTGTTGTGTTACATTTTAATACAAAAAAATTAAGAATTATATATTAAATTAAAATTATTTCAAATAAGCTAATAAAATTTCTATAACACTATTCTTATTCTTTAAAATTTAAAATAAATTAAATTTTAGTACTTGAATAATTAATAGATTAGAAAAATATGTTTTATATAAATATATAGTTTGAATAGATATACAACAATAGATTAGTTTAGAAAATTAAAAATTATATAATTGTATTTTTAAATTTGTAAAATTAAGAAAATGTATTATTGATAAAAAAAAATATGATTAAAATGAAACTAATAAATTAAGAAAGTAAACATTTTCTAATTTCTTATAAATGAATTGAAGTCAATAAAATGTAAATAAAATAGATTTTAAAAGACAATTTACAAATTAAGATTGATATATTGTATATTGATAATTAATTCAATTCTCAAATGACAATGTAATTGCAATCCTCAAATGACAATGTAATTGCTTGAAAATTAAACTCCCACTTGATTTCTTCACTTACAAAGTACCAATTATGATTTGTTTGATAAGTGTTAGAATTATTCTAATGATGAAGAATCTTTCTTTATGATCTTGAACAAAACGTACTAAATATTTTTTTATTATCTTCAATATAAATTACTTATGAAGTGAACAATTTTATGAATTTAAAATTTTTAGAATGCCAAAGTTCTTACAAATATATTTTTCTTTATTTGCTTTTGTCTAAAATACTCTTTTTTGCATCATACCTATTTTGAAATCTCCCTCTCAAAACTTGTATCACTTTCTTATAAATTTACTTCATGCACATTATTTCTTTGTGATTTCACTCATTGTCACCCAAAATTGAGCCACTTTCTAAGAAATGTCACATAAAAAAAATTAAGAGTTTATGGATTTGCATTTTGTACTAATATTCATTTTAATTGTATGTTATAAATCTAATTGAAGGTGCTAATTCACATTTTGATGAAAGTAACAATCATACATTTTCATGTAAATTGGTTTGTAATCATATTGGAAGATGATAATATGTATCTATGTTACTTATGTGAGTTAGTAAGGAACCTTAGTAAAGTTTCTAAAATATATGATAAAAATAATAATATGATTGCAATATTAATATGTAAGTTATTTTGAAACTTAAGTTTCTAAAATAAATAATTAGAATATTGTAATCAATAAGTATATTTATAGTATTTTTAAAATTTAAAATAATAAGAATAATTTTATGATATTTTTGTTAACTTATTTGAAATCTTTTTAATATAATATATGTTGATAAGTGGAGATATTTTCTACAAGTCAAATTGTGATATTACTACCACAATTTAACTATATAGTATTTGAGTCAAACTCATTGACTCATGTTTCCTGAATACTGATTCACATCAATCCATCTCTCATGAGAATAAATGAAACACTTAGCACTCATTGGATCTAGGTGTTGCTCAATTTTTTGTTATATTAATACTAAAACACAATTGCTAATTTGAACTCTAAAATGATTAAATAAATAATAATAATAAAAGAATCTATATTACTAAACTATTGTTTATTTAAAAATATTTCTTTATATTAATAAAAAATATTTAATAATTCTTACGATAATTTATATATTATATAGTAATATAATATATTAACTAAAACTCTTCACTATTTTTTCATAGATTCTGACTCAGGGCAACACAACAAATACTTAATATAATTTGATTTTGTATCACACAAGTACAAAAGACTAGCATCAAATGACTAGATGGACATGGGAGCATAGAGAAGATGGCCTTCAACTTGCCTTCACATTGACTCAACAATGTACATGCCCTTATTTGAGTGACTAATTATTAGTGATCAATTATTTTAGTCATTTATTTGATTATTGATTTAGTCATTTATACTTATAAATTAGAAACTATTATTAAAATTTGATCACTTTTAGTCACATGACTAAATTTTTTAGTATTGTGTCTAAAGTTTTTAGTCACATGGTCATTTATTTGACCAAATTCTACTAGTGATATATGAAGAATTATTTTTAAAATGCAATGATAATCTTTTAAATTGATTCCTTGGGAAAATAATACAATATTATAAGCCCTTACAAGTAGGGACATTATAGTAGAGCTAATTTTCCTAATTAAAACTATTAGCTTCTTTTGAAAGTATACTTATATGTACTAACTTGTATTTCTTGGTACAAGTATATGAATGTGTACTAATGATTTTTTGGTTGACATGTCTTCATTTGTCTACATCGTGTATGCTTTGTGTCTTCATGCATCAATGTGTTTTCTTCATGTCTTCAAGAACTTATATAATTATGTTGTGAAAACTTCATGTTTTTCATACATTAATATATAAATTCCATCCATAGTTGATGTATCCTATTCTATACCTTGTAGGTGACTTTAGTGTAAATGATCATTGGTTGAGGACAAGCAATTTGAGGAAGAGTGGATTGTCATGTCTCCTAATCATGTTAGTATGGATAAATAGATAAGTGAGATAAATAGTTATTAATGAATGGATTATATAAATTGTATATATATTTAATCATTATATGAGTAAACAACAAATTATATTATAAGTTCATTGTGAATTAATAACAAAGATATAATGATTATTAAAGTAAATAATAATATTTTAGTAGCACTATAATATGTTACTTAGATAAATATAATAATATTTAAATAAATATTGATAATTATATTATCAATGTATGATAATAATAAAATATAAATATAAATTTTCTAATAAAATATGAATATAAATATTATATATGATCATATATGTAATATGAAATATAATATAAAAATAAATAGAAATATTATTAAATATATATAAATAAGAAATATATAAATATAATTAAATATAATTTGGATAGACACAACATTCCTTATTTCAAAATATATAAAGAAGTAGTGAATCTCACAAAAAGGAAGGAAAGAATAGAGAAGAAGGAATTGAAATATATAAAAAGGATGGTCTAATAAAGATTTAGTAGGAAGAAATTTAAAGTAAAATATAAAGGAATCATATGCAATTAGTAGAAATATGGATTATAAACTAATGTCATGATTGGGGAAATTACATTAGGGTTTGTAATCTTCTACTTCCATACTAAGTGTGATGGTAAGGAATATTCAGCCATGCTAGACAAGAGCTATAGAGGTCTTCCATGTATTTCTTTGCATTTATAATGAAACTCTAAGTACAAAGAGAAATCAACATATTATAGTTACATTTTATAAGCATTAGAAATGATAACTTTGCGAATTTACACCACTCAATTTTAGTTTTCATGTCACATTGTTACCTTTAGGCAAGATTTGATATGCACAAATTTTAGAGAATTCAAAAAAGTCTACTAATACCATATGATTTTATTGTAGCTTCCATCTTCACTCCTATTATTTATTCATAAAAATAAAATAAAAATTATGGGTTTCAGCTTGGTCATATTTTGTGATTAAAATTTTAAATTTCTTGGTTTTTAGCTTTAGCTCAAGTTTAGTTTTGACATACATTTTGGCAAAATTTGATATCCATGCATGACGGAGAATTCAAAAATCTACTAATATCATATGGTTTCATTGTAGCTTCCATCTACACTCCTATTATTTTTTCATAAAAGAATATTATGTGTTTCAACTTAAATTCTTCATAAAAAAATACTATGGGTTCAATTTAGTTATTTCTTGTGATTAAAATTTAAAATTTCTTAGTTTTTAGCTTTAGCTCAATTGGAACTTGTCATAGAATTCAAATTGTAAATTATTTTGTGTGCATTATTTTTGTTTTGAAATGGAGTTAAAGCATTTAGCCTATTTCTCAGTTAATTTCTAGATCATCATTGCACAATTTTTTTTCTCTTTTATAAATTAGTGTTTAGGGGCCCAGTACAAATTGTGAAAGTGTGTAAACTATTTTTCTACAATGGCTTAAAGAAATGATATTCCTTTTTCTCTTAGATTCTAAAGAGATAAAATTTCTTTTTTTCTAAATACTTTTTCCTACACACTCCTATGCAGAAATAATATGAAATGGTTTAAGATTGTGATTGTCATGGTAGTCATAAGATAATTCCAATTACTTAAACATGGTCTTGCAAGAACGAGCATGTTGGAAATTGTGAATGTAGTATTATGATTTGCATGGATATTTCAATTGAACACGGCATTCTTTGGGCTCATTTATCACAAGTATATGAACTTCATTATTAGAATAGCACAAATAGTTCATGGAGGATTGTGGATTATTTTTAGGTTTTCTCTTTTTGTTTATACTAACCAAAATTTATTAATATTTAGAAATGTTTTATAATGTTTGTCAAAAATTGAATGTTAGCATTATGTCAAAATTGACTAAAAGAGGGGTAAGAATTTATTAAGAAAAAAAGAGAAACAAAAAGAAGATGTGAACAAGGAGCTCTATAACAACAAGGTCATCTAACTCACGAGACAGATCCAAGCGTAGCTGCCCCCTATCCATAATATTCGAATCCTGAACATGATCAGAAGTCCATTTGGCCAAACAATCAGCAGGTCCGTTCCATTCTTGAGGAATGTAATTAAAACTAACAAAGTCTAGAGAAGTACAAAAGAGAAGAGTTTGATTAAAAACTGAAGTCAATTGCCAACTAACATCCTCTAGTAACTGCAAAGTAAGAAAATTCACCACCACTTGAGAATGAGATTCACAAATAAGCTTCTGCCATCTCCTCAAACAACATTGCTCCAGTAGATATGAAATGGCCAGAGCTTCCGTATGCCAACCCTTTGGATAGATGAAGCAACCAAGACTCTCAAATCCCACATCCCAGACATACAAAGAATACACACAGACAGCAACAAACAAAAGGCACACGACACAATGTCTGAATTAAGCTCAATGCGCACATGGATCAGGGAGTACGCATGAGCGCAGCAAGCACACACACAGCGTGGCACTGCTTATTGCAACAGTACAGAGAATAGAAGAGATCGACACACGGGGAGAGCGGATCAGCATATTTTATACGAAGGCGCTCCTTGTTACAACATAGAGATGAGAGCAAGGCTGTTCGCGGTCTTCGATCCGCAGTGCGGAGATTTGATTGGGCTTTTGGAGACGCATTTCGGGAATGAGAGTGACGGCGCCCTCAAAACCCAAACCCCTGAGCACATCAGAAATGACGAGGCGCATGGAGGAGGAGCGATGGAGGGAGGCACGGTGGTGGAAATGGGCTCTATCCAGTGTATGGTGGGCATATCCTCGTATTGGTAGCGGAGCTTCTGCGGATCGAAGGCGTCGCCAGCCCGGACCTCCACGAGGCGCGCGCGTTCGTCGTAGAAGTAAAACTTGGTGTCGAGGAGGTCCGGATGGTCGTAGTCCTTCCGCCCGGGCAGCGTCTTCCAGATGGTCCATATCCGGTCCACGTTGGCGTGGTGGGCATAGAAGATGGGATCTCGAGCAGCGGAGTAAAAATGTCCCGAGCAGGGGTCCTGTGGCCGCGAGCCTTCTTTATGCTGGGTGCAGCCAGTCCAAAGATGAACCGTGTTATGCGGCTCATATTCCAGCGTCCCTGCGCCGCACGTGCACGACGGGCTGTTCTCTCGGATTGGCTCTCCGTGGAATGCCCGAGTGCTTTTGGAATGCACGATTTGCTTGTGCATGATCCTGTAGTTGTTGCTAACCAGGTCCAGTTGATCGGATCGCTCATCCGGGTGACCAAAGCCCAAGTCCACGAGCCTGTTTGAGATACCGCGGCTTCTCTTGTTGTCGAACAGGGCTAGTGTCTGGTCCGTATATATGAGCGGCATGCTCATGCCCCCCTCGTAATCCCAGTTCCAGAAGGGTAGTGCGAAGTCCTCGCCCAAAAGCGTAGCCAAAATGCGCTCGTGGAAGTAGAGGAACCAGCGGTGCCACGGGAGGAACAACCAGTTGCCCTGGACTTTGAAGAGCTTCTCCGTCTCTCCCATGTAGTAAGCTCCGTTGCAGTAGGCGAAGTGGACGTTGGCTTGCTGCATGAAATTCCTCGGATCCTCAGGCGGAAGATTCTTCATCAGCTGGACTGCCTTGGCATATTTCGCCACGTACTTATCGTCAGCGTTCTGCGCCGCCCTCCGCGTCCGCATTGGAAGGTTGCTGGGAAACTCGAATCTCTTTGGCTCTTCGCCCTTGTAAGGAGGGTAGCAATCCAAACATTTTGCGTAGGGAGGCACGTCGACGGGCTTTTGGCATCTCTTCAAATCTGGATAAATGGGAGCCATCTGATCGTAATAACAATAAGCTTGTACTGGCTTTATAATGATGCGTTTCCAGCTACAACTCGCACCCTTCCTTCTCTCTCTATATATATACACCCTTCACCTTGCTAATCTTCAACAATTATCATGATGACGGCTTAATTGACCAGTCATTCTTATGCGATGCTTCCTTCTTACGTACCAATCTCAAGTAATTTGAACGTGCACTTTCCCATTTCCCGCTGCTTTAACAAGGATACTTAATCCACCGTGCTCTACCATATTTATCAAGTGACCTTATGATTAACATGGTAACCCGTGCTTATGATTAACATGGTAACCTGTGCTTGAACGTGTTTTTTAATTCCTTATTAACGAGGAAACTTGTGCCCGTACAGATTCGATTTCACACGCACTCTCAAGACTTCGAGCTGTTTCAGACTCCACTTCTGATTCACACACAATCCCAAGACGTTAAGCACTTTCGGACTCGACTTCTCTGCATGGCGATGCCTTGGAGAATGTAATCAGTCATTAGTTTCCTCAATAATAATGATTAATACTGCACGTTCAAGGACAACTTTCGACTTTCCTGGTTAAGGGTGCGGCCCTTTCAATACGCCCGTTGCTATACAGCCACGAAAATGCACTTCCTTTACATTGCTTTTCAAACTTTTAAAAAAAAATTCGAAGTCCTCTCCTTCGGCAATGTCTATACAGCCACGAAAATGCACTTCCTTGCACTTCCTTACGAAGGAGAGGACTTAGAATTTTTTTTTAAAAGTTCGGAAAAGCAATGTAAAGGAAGTGCATTTTCGTGGCTGTATAGCCACGGGCCTCTCCTTCGTAAGGAAGTGCATTTTCGTGGCTGTATAGACGTTGCCTTTCAATACGTCCACTATATTCCCTTCTCGATGGAGTGGGAAAAGGAATCTGCACATTCCAGAATCCAAAAGGAAGCTTCACATAAGAAAGACTGGTCTACTACGCCCCACCTCCTCATCATAGTTCACAATAACTGTCGAATCTATCTTTCTTTAAATATTGCAAAATCTAACACAGTGTAGTGTAGATCTCTTGGTTTTGACGAGTCTCGTATTTTGAAATACACAATATCTCCTGATGGCATCTTTAAATTTTAACATCTTCTAAAGAAATCGCTTGGAAGTCTAGGAAGAATTGGTCAATATAATGATTAAATAATAATGAGAACAATGTATTCATCAATTTTTAGGAAGAAATGGTCAATTTAATAATAAAATAATAGGAACAACGTGTTCATCAATTGTCGTTGTTAAAGTTTTAGGACTTGCGTAATATACCATTATTTTATAATAGAATTCAGTCTTTTTATGAGATAGAGAGATGTGAAACAAAGATAGAGGGAAATAGTAATAATAGTCTGATGAAATTTATTTGCTTTTAAAAATATCACTAGTTGTATTTTAGAAAGTACCCTATTGACATTTTGGTATTTCGTATAAATTGTGAGCATCACCTAGATTCAACGAGTGTTAAGTGTTCCATTTATTCTCATAAAAAATGGATTCATGTTGAATCACTACTCAGGAAATATGGGTGAATGAGTTTGACTTAGAAATTACACAATTAAATCTTGATAGCAATATCACAATTTGACTTGCTGTGAAAATTACCTCCTAATTATCATCTCGTATAAATATCAGTGTGTAAGCTAGCCTACACGAAATAAATAATTAACAGAAATCAATCCATAGGTAGACCCCAAGAAAAATAGTAATGTAACTTATTAATTACACCACTTGTGTGGCCATTGTGGATGTTGTAGGAAGAATTGAGTATTGTGGCAAAATAATGAGAGGAATGGGTTATTCAATCTATCATTCAAATTTGAGGAGGAATTGTACAATATAATAAAATAGATTATTTTTTCATAAAGATAGAAATTGAAAATGTATTCAGTACTAAAAAAAAATTAAAGACTTGTGGTAATATAATTTTTTTTTTCTATTTGAAAATTATATAGAATGTGCATTATGAGATCTAGTATAAATGTTTTAACACCTCATATAAAAGGAATTGCTAGAGTTTTTACTACAAGAAATAAACAATAAAGAAATATGAATAGCTAGACCAAAATAGTAGTAATATAATATAAAAATATAGACTATTAGTTCGACCAAATGAATGGTCATTGTTGAAATTATAGGTAGAATTAAATAATATAGAAAAATAATAGTAAGAATGTGTTCATTAATGCTCATTGCAAATATTTTGCGAGGAATCAGATAACCTAGCGATATGATATAATATATTTCCATTATTTTTCATACAAAGATAGAGAAATTAGAAAAGTAAGAAATGAAAACACAATGACATATTAGAAACAATATAATGATAGGTTATTTTTAATACCAACATTTAATGGAAGACTTGAATCTTAGATTCAAGAATGGAAGTTTTAGGCATTTCCTTAATATTGAGTGTGGAGTGAGTCGTAGTTTCTCAGTTTTGATTAATTGAAATAGTTAAGCATCATTGATTGACACAAAAGGATATAAATAAAAATGTTTGTAGTAGCATTCCACAATATTCCACTCAAGTTAATCTTAGGCTTTAGGTTAGAATGTATATATTTAAGCTTTGTCCTCTATTCATAACCAAACATTTTGGATACATGGGGAACAATAGACAAGACTCTTATGAAAAGTTGGAGATAACACATGTCGCAATCTTTTTTTTTCATTAGGTGTCTAGCTATTAAACTCCTTAATCCCACATGTCTAGGATCCCCTATTCTACTTGTTTCCACTACTATTTTGATAAATTTGATCCAAATGTATTACACTTCTTGCCCTATTCTAGGTGGTTTATCTTTCCTTAGTCCCCATTTTCTATAACATTTATAGTGATCTGTGTTATTCTATGAAAAATTAAAAGATACTCATGGAATCTTGTAAATATCACAATTTGACAAAAACTAATCCCATTTCTCCAAACTAATTTTCTTTTCTAGTCTACATCTTTCGTTATTAGACATTCAATCTATGCTATTTTTGGAACAATAGGTGAGGTTCTTATGGTGGTTGTAAACCCAAAAATTGGAATCACCAACACATGGAGTGTGAACTTTTTCGACAATAATCTTTTACTCAATATTTATTCATCCATCTCATTCATAAGCATACACTAAAAACCAAATTG
The DNA here is from genome assembly GCA_028749045.1 of Cupressus sempervirens. Lineage (NCBI taxonomy): Eukaryota > Viridiplantae > Streptophyta > Pinopsida > Cupressales > Cupressaceae > Cupressus > Cupressus sempervirens. Next base: position 217,084,956 of record CM053789.1, read on the forward strand.
GAAATAAAGAAGACGTTAAAGACTAGAGAAACTTAATACACAAGAAATATACAAAGCTTCAAGTGACCTATTTTTTATAATTTCATATATCCTTCCAAATCATTGTATTTTTCTACAAAGTTATGGTATGGAAAATATATATATTAAAAAATGCTACACATAGCTTACAAAGGTTTAGGTTTACAACTCAATCCAGTGCTCAACAAAATAGGGTACAATATTAATAAAAAAATTCAATGTTAACCTTGTATGGGAGTACTATAGATTGGTGAATGTGGATAGAAACTGTACAATGAACTTGATGTCAAGCTCTTGATATTGAGGTTAAGACTAAAAGAAATTTAGTGCTCATAATGCAAGATCATTTAAGTATAAATGACATTAATCATACCAAATTTTTGGATCTTAAGTTGATAATTAGAACATACAATTGTTGGCAACATAAAAACTTATTTTGGAAGCATTAAATGAGAAGGGGATAACCAAGGATAATAATATCTAGGACTCTATAATATCTCCAAGGATTCTTGTATTTATATTAACTTTCAATAAAATGAAAGAAAGAAATCTAATAACACACAGACATATATAGTACATTGAATTTGAGCTTACCATCTTAAACGTACCTAGAATGAGGATTTGGTAAAAATACCTAGATTCAAGCCTATGAGAATGGATAAGTTTTAGGGGTTAAAATAACAAATCTCTTGTTTCTATGATGCCATACAAATTCATCCAAATCTAAAGAGTGCACTTATTAAAATTTATAATTTGTTGTATATATATTAGAAGTAATCTTGAAATATTAATAGCAAGGACTTCTCTTATAGGTAAAATAGAAAAGACAAGTTGTATGGTCAAGAGAAAGATGCACATGGTCTAATTTTTTGAGGAGTAAGGAAAAATAAATTGTGAAATAATGCTATTCAACCAAAGATATATGGTCTAGTATATTGTAGGGCATATACAATAAATGACTAAGGAATAATTTTAATAATTCAAGGAGCTTCTTCAATCGAATGAAAAATTAAGTAAAAAACAACTCTCTCTCTCTCTCTCTCTCTCTCTCTCTCTCTCTCTCTCTCTCTCTCTCTCTCTCTCTCTCTCTCTCTCTCGCTCTCTCTCTCTCTCTCTCTCTCTCTCTCTACATAAATTCCCCTAACCAACCCAATTCAAGTCTATAACAAAATTTATAGTGGGTATTTTATGGGAAATTTTTTTGATCATACCATGCATATGAAAGTCTACGCAATCCTATTTGAACACAAGTTTTTTGTGTTTTTGAAGGTGCCTAACAAAACTTTGCACCCTACTTAGATGGAACTCATATCTTTTTTGCAAATTTCCCCCATTATCACTCACATATTCCCTTATCACTAATATTTCTCTGTTCATGTCCCCTGACAAAACAAGTTCAATTTTATGACTAATTATACTTGATGGTTTCTTGGGAAGAGATTTTGAGTCTTTCCCTTTAAATGGTCACACCATCATATGTGAGTGCTAGTTTTTAGTGGTTTTGAATGGACCTACCAAAACATTATATCCTTGCTTATAAATAACTCATGTATTTCTTGTTAGCCCAAATTGATATTGTACGTGATGATGCTATGAATGTATGTAGAAGAATCACATCAGTTGTTATATTTTCATTGATGTCAAAGTCTTAGTTGGCTAGATATTATGCTAACTCAAGAAAGTGTCGTATCATTAGATTGATGAAGGGGATTTGAAGAAGGTATTATGAAGACATAGTTGATATAAAAAGTATTTAATGGGTACTTGAATGAGCTAGAAAGTGACTATATAATATTTGTTTTCTTATTTTGCAATCATATGTTAAAGGTTGAAAGATTAACAGAGACATAAGGTTAATGAAGGGAGACTATATTCAACGAGTGACTAAAATATTACCCAAGTGATTTCTAAGAAGGAAGAATAATGCAAAGTTTCCTAAGAAATCTAGTATTAATTGAGTTATATTTTTCTTGAGTAAATATAATGTTTATTGAGTGATAGATGAAAAAGTTTGGCAAATTGGAATCTAAAGATGAATTTTGATTAGATTATAGAAAGGTCAAGAAGGTCCAATGTGAGAGTCAAAGTTTGTTGCAAGATCTATGCCTAAGAAAAATCATGAAGGATCTGATGAAGGAAATTGAAGAAGGATAAGGATCAACACAAAAATCTATGTATAGTTATATTTTATATGTGTCTAAATTCATTGTATGAAGGAATATAGTTGTAAACCTAAGATCAATGATTCTAATTAAGTGACAAAAGTTTGAAGAATCTAGAAGTATTTACAAATAAATTTAAGAAGGAAAACAAGATAGTTCTATGTTATTGGTTCAAAGTTACTGCTAAATGATATTTTTGTTGATTGTATTGTCAACAGGATATCAAAATGTGAATTCAAAAGAAGATTAAAATAATATTGTTGAGCCAAGAGAACCGAGTAGTGAAAGGAGAAGAAGAAGTTGTTAAGCATCGAAGTCCAAGTATAGAGTGATTAAATAGAGTGAAAAATCAAGAATAGGGATCTAAACAAGAATAGGTAGTTGTTATTCTTAATAGATCACTTTATATTGTTTACAGTTTAAGCATTGTACCAAAAAATCTTGAAAGGAATGAGTGGACCTGAGAATTCTATGAAATCCTATATGGTAACATCGATTAGTGGTGTTTGTAAGTCTTTTAAATTAGGCCACTCATTATGCTCATAGAAAGGGAATGGCAATGTCTAGATGATATTTTGGTAACATTCTCTACCGAGGTCACTTTAAGTGTATGTAATCTATGACAAGGTTATCTCCTAATAGAGATCATTTTAGAAGAGTGATATTTTTGGGTTACCAGTCCCAAGTTATTTCTCCCTTAGAAGGGTTTCCATGTTAAATATTCGTGTCAAAATTTTATAAATGTTATTTGTGTTGCATGTTTTTTTACATGTTTTAACAATTTACTACAACTTAGTAATAACTAAGATATAACTAGGTAATCATGGGAAATTTACACTCGATAATGAAATGAACAATATGATATAAGGTTGGATTAAAGTGTTGAAAATTTTGTTTAAATACTGTAGCAAGGGAATGAATGTATAAGGATATTGTTTTTGAAGGTTTTTGATGTTTTGAAGGCATTGAAAAGTTTGAAGGGACTATGAGATAATTAGACATAGTTGAGAGCTGAGTTCTTGGAGAAAGAAGTTTAAAGGGACTTAAGCTAAAGATGAAGATGTATAAGAGAGAGCCACCAAAGTTGAATAAGGATAACTTTTCCTTATGGAAAGATCGAATGAAGTTGCATCTTTTAGGTATTGGAGATAATACCACATATTGATTGGATAATTAATATGTCATGCCTACTAGGCCTATTATAGTGGAGGAAATGAATGAGAAAAGGAAGAGGACTCATAACAATATGATTGATATTGCATCTTCTCTAACTAATATTGAATTTGAAGATATCAAGAATTATGCTAATGTTAAGAAAACATTGGATAAACTAAAGCTAGTACATGGAGTAGATGACAATATAAGAAGTGTCAAATCTGAAAGTCTTAGAGGTAAATATGATGGCATGAGAATAAAAGAAGATGAGAATTTTGCACAATATGTGAACCAAATTAGAGATGTTGTGAATGAAATCAAAGTTGCTAGTGGAGTCATTCAGGATTCTAAAATTGTAAGTCAAGTCTTTAAAACTTTTTTTTCTATTTAGACTATCAAAGTTTAAATATGTTATTCAATAAGTAAGAGCTATGCTGGAAATGATCTAACACTTAATGGTCTATTTGGTTGGTTAAATTTATTTTAGTTAATAAATTATAATAGCAATATAGTTACAATGGGGATTCTTTTTAGTCTTCACTAATTATTAGTAATTCAAAGAAAGAAAAGAAAATCAAAGAAGAAAGTGAGTCTTAAACTGAAGATGGTCTTGATGAGATTGAAGTGTTTCTTGCAAGAAGGTTATCAAGAGGTAAAGGTGAATACAAAGGTAAATTGCCCTTGATTTATTTCAAATATAATGAGGTTAGTCACTTTTTTGCTAAATATTCTAACCAAAGTAAGTCTGATAGAAATGAAAAGAAAGATTGCAAGTACATGAAGAACAAAGATTACAAAGAAAGAGATAGGGAGTCATGTTGTATTTCTAAAGAAGAGCATATCAAGATAGGTTCTAATGATGACAAGGGAGTAGTTGAGATGGTCAATGCTACAATCAAAGAAGATCCAAATTATGAGGTATGAGAATGAAGTGATTCTTATTTTGCATGTTACTAAAAATGATTTATAGATTATTGATAGTGATTGTTCATATCATATGATTGGTGATCTATATAAGTTTGACAAATTTGAAGAAATTGATGATGGTGGAACTATTCATTTTGGTATGATGCTCCATGCTCGATAAAGGTAAAGGATCCAAAATGTTGAATGATAAGATTAGATTTGATAATGATTATTGGGTTCAATGACTTAAATATTATTTTTTGAGTGTTGGTCAATTGAATAACTAATGTCATAAGCATGAAGGATAAGATCTTTGATGAAGAAGGTAATTTGATTGGAACCAGAATGCAAACAAAAGGTATCTTATTCTACCTTGATCATTCAATTCAGATTGTTGGAAACTACAATTGGAACGAATGTTATGTTGTCATTGACATCAAATCTTATTGGTAAGACAATTTTATCTTAATAGAGTGTCATATCAAGATGATTGATGAAGACGATTTGAGAAGGAAATAACAAAAGGACCTAGAAGAAATGTTGAGTTATGAGAAACTGCAATGGGCATTTGATTAGTTAGACTTTGAAAAGATAAAGTGTTTTTTTTAATAATAATAAATGTAAAGATGATAGTTGTACTGAAGCCTAGAACAAGTAATCAAAGAATGAACAAATGGATAGGCTTGACCGAGAAAAAGAGTAGAAGATTAAGGACCTTGAAGTTTATGCAAAGTGATGCTAGAGTTGAAAGAGCACTAGTATAACCCAAGTGAAATATATTGTTCACTAAGCATTAGTATTGATTGGGTATAAGTAAATATGCTGAATATAATAGTTAGCAGTGACCAAGTAATCTAGTGATGATTGAATGTTAGAAAATAGTGTTGGCCAAGGAACAAAATTTGATAGATTATGAGGAAATCATGATTTCTAGTTGACACATTTAATTTATTGGAATATGAAAAGAATTTTGAAGATAAGGATGGATGATCTAGAGCATTTAATTCAAGGGGAATCATGTTTGAGAGTTTCTATGCAAGAAGTTAAGGATAATTTTTTTGAAGTTTTTAGAAGGGAAAAGAGGAGATGAAATGATGGAAGGATTTGATGAATCCAACAAAACCCTAAGTTCTATGGTGATGTTTAAGATTAGAATTACCTATTTAGTGAGGTATAAGGGTTAAACCTAGAGAGGTTAGTAGAATTGGTGAAAATCTTAACAAGGTTGGAGTAGTTTTTAATTTTGTTGATTGGCAAACTTGAACAAAAGAAAAAATAGTGAAGTTTTCTGAAGAAGTGTGCTTTATTGAAGGGATGCCAAGAGAATCATAGATGAAGATTTTTATTGAGGCCACCCAATGAATCAACCATTGGACCAAATTGTGATATGTATTTGCAAAGTGAGTTGTATTTGTTAGATCAACCTACTGTTACTTTCTATCTATTGTATCAATTTTGAAATTCTTTCATCAAGGTTGACCTAACATTCATATGTAAATCCTTTAATCAAGGTGAAATTCTAATGGCATGTTCTTAAGGCCTCTCTTAATAGGGTGATTAAATCCTTTAACAAGGTCACATTTAACAATATGTTTTGTAACCTTTAACAAGGTTGGCTCCTAATAGAGATCATATTAGAAGAGTGAAAAATTGGTGACATGTTACTTGTGGTTTTTCCCAAATTGGGTTTCCACCTAAATCCAAGTATCATACTTGTGTGGATGTCATTTGAGATGTTTTACTATTAATGTTTTACATTTTGCAAATTTAAGTTACTAATTATCTACTATAGAGACCAAGCTATTGAATGTTTTGATTTGAAGTATTTGAAGTGTTTAAAAGTTCAATAAGTATAGCGTATGTATAGGATCATGGTGGGCCAAACTATGGCCTTTAGTGGAAATCAAAATTAGGACACAAATGTTAGTCAACCTGATGTAAAATCTTGAACTAGTTATGAACCTGATATCAAGAAATTGTAACTATAGTAAATTGAATGTAGTTTCTAAATAACTATCATTTTTCTTATAAAATAATAATTTAGCTAGTAAAAATTTGGAATTTAAAAGAAAAAGGACAAAATATTTCAATAAAAAATAAGAAGTGGGTTTATGTCTGACCACCTTAATCACAATCAAATATTTTTTTTTAATAGATTCTAGATATAAGAAGTAGACTCATACCTAGGTGTGATGCATATTTTTGTGTAATTTTATTCCAAGGAAATAATTAATTCCGAATTTTCTACTACAACATTTTTTGGAATAAAAAGACTCATGCCTCTAACCACCTTAACTCATTCAAAACTTTAAAAAATTAATTAATTTTTTTGTTTTCCTCATAGCAGGAAATCCATACAAGGTGACACATCTTTCTTATTTTGAGAAAATTTTATCATTTTAAAGTTATAACTTTTTTAAATTACTATGTAAATCAACACTTTATAAGTAACTCCATTAGAAAATAAGTAATAATTACCTATAGAAATCATAATTTGACCCCAAATATATTGATTGGAAAAGTGGTAATTCTCTTAAGAAACCATTTTCATTTCATCAAATCTAGATGAAAAGTTTTTTTCCTTTCATATCACCAATTTTTGGCCCATCAAGATCCTGCACATACCCTACATCTAGACATGGGGATAACTGATTCATATTGATCTCAAATTGGTTTTGAAAAGTGAGTATCAACACACTTAAGTCATTTACTTAGTTCATGTTGAATAAGTAGTACATGCCGAGCACAACATGTATATTATGCAACATCCAGAGTCCATAGTGAGTGTTGAGCCACTAATGTACCGAGTCACTCAAGTGCTGAGTAGATAGTTTATGTTGGGTTACATAGGAGTTGAGTAAAAATGCATGCCAAGTGATATAGATTCTGAGTCATAGTAGAAAAATTAGTATATGTCGAGCATCAGGACTTTAGATGCAGAGTAACACAATTTTGACATATTTGTTTGTAGTGGCACAAAAAACTATGTAAACCATTTTTGAGCCAACATAAAGATGAATTAAAATATTTTGGAGATAAGGACGAATCTTAAATTGGATTCCCAATGCAATTACATGCAGCCAATTAGAAAAAGGGAAGTATTAAGTGGCAAAATGGATGAATCATAGCCGTTGATTCATACCTAACCCTAAGTCACCAAAGTATTCTTAAGGAGGGAAAACCTTCATCTCTCAAGATTGTGTAAGGTGTATGAAGGAGAGTATAAAGAAGTGTTCATGCACAAATGGAGCATTCATGGTGGCTAAGGAGTTATGAAGTGAGATTGCATTACAGATTTAGTTAGACTAGAATAGAGGAAGAGAAGAACATACAACAAATAGACATCTAATCAAGAAGGATCGAGAATACATCAGTTTAGAGGTGATATGTCATCAGGAAAGGAACTACCAATCATAGGATCAATGTAGAGACATTCTAATAAGTGATTTCGGTCATAATCTCTTAACAAAGGTCCTAATAGGCTGTATTGAAATCCTCTAACAAGGTGCTTACTTAATTGTGAGTTGAATTCCTTTAACAAGGCACACTTCTAACAATGTGTTGAAATCCTTTAATAGGGTGAGACCTAATAGTCTTTTTAAGTCTTTAATAGGTCAAACCTTTCACAAGGTAGATCATGTCTCATGTTCAAAACATTGTAACCTTCATTGGGTACATTTTATTACTGTAGTAATGAAGATTTGTGGGTGTCATTCCCACCCCATTTTTACCTTCTCATTGGAGGGTTTCTAGGTAATCATATTTGGTGTCATATATGTGTGATTCTTACTTGTTTACATATACTAGATGTACATGCTTTACATGATATTTCAATTTACTCATTGAATGTGTGAGATGGATGTGTGGTGAAAGTTTTTATGCATATAAGTGTAAAATACTAATTCGCAAACACCCCCCCCACCCCCCCGCGCTCTGAAGTTTACCTTTCCTATTGTAATTCCAACAATTTGTATCAGAGCCTTTTTATCTAAAATAGAAGCTTTGCAACTTTGAGGAAAGATCTGGAAATGAAAGTCTACTAGTTGGCAAAGATTATTGAGAATCAAGAGATTGAAATACATCTCATTCTACATCAACTTAATCAAGCAAGAGAAGACCTAAAGAAATATTTGAAGAGAAGGAAGGAAATTGCTATTGAGAAAAATGACACACAATATAGAGAGATGGACACAACTATGCTATTTATAGATGGAGACTCAAATGAATTTGATGCAATAGTTATGGATCTAATGGAAAAGAATAGAGCCCAAGCTGAGGAAATAAGAAATATAAAGTTAGAGAAAGAATCACAAGCCATATTGCTATGTGAGGTGATTGAATAGAAGAAGAAAGCCATGGAAGACAAAGTCATGATTGAATATGACAAAAGAATTTAGGCCAATAGACTGGAAGAGAAATCAATGGAACTAACCAAGATTTCCAACATGCAATTGGATACTCTAAGTCAAATGATGAATGCCAACTATGAATTGAATTTCAAGGACATTGAGATAACAACATTGAAATTACAGAATGAGCAATTGCAAAATGACCTAAAGAGGGAAAAGGAATTTGTTGAAAGTTTCAACAAACCAAATGAAGCCATCAAATACTTTGAGAAAATGATGAGATCCCTTACATGCAATAATGGTACATCTAGACTAGGATACATAAGCACTGAAGAAGGAGAGTCATCCAAAAATGGTGAAGAAAGGAACGACAAAGATAAGAAATCTAAACCTACTTGTCATAATTGTGGTAAGAAAGGACATACCACTAATGTGTGTAGAAGCGAGACTGTGAATTAGGATGTCAAGCATAAGAGTATGGTTCGCTATCATAAGTGCAACAAACAAGGTCATTAGGCACATGAATGTAGAACCAAGACCATTAACACACAAAGATTTAAAGGATATTACTACAACTATCGAAAGTATGGACATAGAGCTTTTGAGTGTAGAACCAAATCCATGTGGTCATCAAATAAGCAAACAAAGGTAAGGAACAATGGAAACTCTTATAATTGGGATTATAATACAAGATATAACTATCATTATTATCAAGAATATGGACATATTCCTGAGAATTATATTAGGACAGACTTCAGAGGTAACTATAAGAGGTGGTTGAGTCAAACCACATATTTTAGCTATTTGAAGACTGGAAACAAGAGCCGTTATTTTCCAACAAGGACAAAGGCACCACATTGTGAGTTTGATAAAGGAAAAGGCAAGGTAGATGTTGAAAATGTTAGAAATGAAATGGACAAGACATAGAAGAAAAAGGATGGTTGCAATACATCAAATGGAGAAGGGATCACTTCACTTAATGGTTTAGGTGATCACACCTCATCAAACTAAGAAACCAAGAGGTATGTGGGACGAATATTTGAAAGCTATATCATCCATAAGTTGAAAAGGATTTAGTACTAGAAATATTACATTAGCATGAACAAAGATGCAAGATGTTATTATAAATTCAAGATTAATCTTTAAGTTTTTCATGTTACTGTCGAGCATGAAATGTTTCCTATGTGTGCCGAGTAAAACACAAGAGAATGTTGAGCTAACAGACTGGCTAGATGATGCCAAGCTTGTAATGGATGTTGAGTGAGCCTAAAATTGGTTGATTCTGAGCTTATAGTTGTGTAAGCACTCAACATTAATTGTAGAGTTCCAAAAGGTATTTTATCAATGTTTGACTCATTTTTCATCATTTCAAAATCAAGAAAGAGCAACAAGAGTAGAAGGTGATTTGGAAATCCATTCAAAATGATTACAAAAGGTTTAATAAATGATTCATCAATAGATCATTAGATCTTACAAGGTATTTATCAAGAGCTAAGCTATGTAGTTTATGTTTTTTTAACCCCTAGCTTTGCACTATGAAATCTAGTTCAAAGAATGTAGAGGATAAGGAGGTTTCAAATGTTCAACTGGTTAGTAATTAAGCCAAGTAACCTATATTCAAGTCCATACCAGACATTGCTTACAAGCAAGACCCCTCCAATGCATTATCCATGATACCACCACATGTTTTAATGGTGCAAGGTGTTAGAAAATGTTATAACTGCAAAATAGGAAGTATTCAAGAGATGGAGATCATGGAAGCATACAATAAACTCTTGAGAATGGTGTCCTGAAGGAAGAATTCACAATCATAGAGAAGAAAGGGTTAACACAAGCCCTAGGTTTTGCAAATGTGTTCAAGACTGAATGGATTAGGATAGTGCTTAACAAGATTCATGATAGTTCATTATGGCTGGATAACGGACCTATCAAAATTACTAAGAAAATAATCCATAGGGTTACTAGATATCCAACCCTAGATCACCCTAAGACATTGAGAAGTGACTTAAAAGAGGTAATTGAGAGTAACATTGGAGCCATGTGGAACAAGAGAGGCATGACAATTGACACAATTACTGATCCCTTGATAGAGTATGCAGTAAGAGTTATCTTACATGACATTTACCAATCTTGCTGATTGCATAGTGTGTCCTATATAGTAGTAGATGTGGGACACAAAATTGTCAAGAAATATCACACACATGATCTTGCAAAATTGCAACTACAACAATTGGTTGAGAATCTTGGAGCAATAAGAAAGACTAAGAGTGCACAATGTAAATTTGTCTCTATTATGATATGCATATTCTTTTATGTTAAAAACATTTTCCCCACATTTGGCATAGTTGCATGGCAAACCAATAGATCAGTAGTAGTACAGATTGGTGAGTATATTGAACAATTGAGAGAAAATTTTAAATTTGTGATGACAAGCTATTTTGGGGACTTTAAATAGTCAATGAAGAAGAGATTAAAAATACTAGTATCTCTAGTAGAAAAACATTATGATGATGTCTATTTTCTAGTAGATGTTGACTATACTTTTGTACAAGCTGCTACACCAAGGGTGAGATGGTTAAGACCCTTAGGATATGAAATAAATGTAGATGAAGCCTCTACAACTATTACAAATTTACTTCCAAAAGAGGTAGATAAAAATGCAAAGGCATTTGAAAATTATGAGATGGCCAAGTCCAAAATATCAATGGAATTGAAAACTACTTTTGTTATTAAGAAGAAAGATAAATTGGTGAAGAAGTTAAAAGAAAATTTTGGAGAGGGTGACAAGTAGGAAGAAGAAAAAAAACAAGAGAATGAAGAGGAAGAAGAAACCCAAACACAAGCACCTCTTGCACTAACTCAGGGTATGGGAGAAGACTAGCAGGAAAATGAGACTAAAGTTGTTGAGGGTGCCAAAGGAGATGAAGCTAAGGAAGCACCTACTCCTATAGAACAAAAGAAGATAGAGGCTAAGGCCCAACTAATGACAAAAGCCGAGAAGGTAGCCAAGTCGAGTCAGCCCAAGCCTATTGCACCTATTAGAAGGGCTAATACACATGCAATAGAAGATAAAATCAATAGAGAAAGGAGGTCAAGTGCAAAAAAGACCTAGGAGGAAATCTATGGCATAAGTTGAATCAGATGAGGAGAAAAAAGGATTAGATGACAACAACCAATTCAAATTGGTGAGTCACAATCCTCTATTAGATCTAGAAAATCTATGTGAAAATGTTAAAAATAGTGCAAACTTATTAGGATTCTCTCATATAGACTTTGATAATCTTGGTAAAGTGGAAAAGAATCAAGTGGAGGAGGCTATATATGCCATGATGGAAAAATTCAAGACTACCCCACTAGAGATTACCGACTCAATTTCCAAAAGCTTAAATGATAGATTTGAGTAGAAATGATACTATTGTCTAAACTTGGAGAGATAGATTAGAGAGACATCACTTACACAAGTGATGCTCGAACTAAGTAAGGGATAGATTTCTAAGGTTATGAATAAATATGCAATTAGGTTTTTACCTAAATATTCAATTAGATTTGTACCTAAATATAGAGCCTTCTACATTTTACAAAATAATATTGAGGATGTAGTCAAGAAGACCACTCAGATGCGAAAACTTACATATGGATTAACTATAGTGAAGAAAGGAGAAGAGGAACCTATAGAGGTGAAGAATAATGAAGAAGATGATAATAATGATGACACTATTGAGGGAAGGACTAAAATGCATATAGATGACAAGGCAATAGTAGAGGTAGAGTAGCATGAAGAATAGAATGTGTAAGACACACAATTGCCTAATGTTAACCCTCCACCTATACCAAGTGGAAATACTGAAACAATCATAGTTAGGGATGCTTCTAATGTCATAGCTCAGAACATCAATCCCCTTATAGAGGAAGATCTCAAGAAGATACTTGATCAATCCACACTATAGAAAAAACTTTGTCATAATCCTGTATTGGTGAGTGTGGATGAATTGCAAAAATTAGTTACTAAAACAACAAGGGAGGAGGTGAATACACAAGAACCACCTACCATCATAGCTCAAGTCACTCATGTACAACCTTTGGTCAAAATACCAGAAGCCATATCTAAAAAGGTTCATACAATTGAAAAAGACATAGTGGAAGCACAAAGCACTACAAAAACACTAAGTGAAATAGGATAGATAATCTTATCTACACCTATAACACAAGTACAAGGTGCATCACAAGGCATTGTGGAACACAAGGGCAAGGCTGTAGAGATAGAGCTAACACCTAGAATGAAGGAGCAAGAAGCTATACAAGTTTTGGTAACTTACTAGCATCTGGTACTCCTTCTACTCAAACTCTTTAGAAGCGGAGCACAGATGCAACACCATTGCGGATCTTAGTGTTGAGCTTGAGTTCATAAAAGGAAAAAGAAGTCATAGAATATGGAGATGTGAGCCTTGATGAAGAAATCATTTTGCCAAAATATGATTATGCTACAATGATTGATAGAATAGGTAGGCATACTTTAGGAAGCCCTAGCAACGAAGAAGCTTTAGGAAATTCATACAAGGGAGCATAGGTAGAAGCAAGAATTAAAGGATCTCAAAGACATCTTTTTAGATGCATTCAGTTTGCCAACTCTAGATGAGACCAAGTCACTGATTGAACAACTAAAGAACATAGTGGAAAAGGTTAGTGATGCTGATCTAGACACAAATGCAAAATTTTAGAATGATCAGAAAAGAAATTTTAGAGCAAAGTAAATGAAAAGATATCAGGTGACATAGCACTAACACAACTTGCATTGGCAACTAAGGTTGAGGATATGAAGAAGATACTTGAGAAAATTTTCTCATTTTACACTAAACTATGTAATCCAACACTCTTCACACAAGAGACTAGAAGTCACATTTTGATATTGGAAAATCAGATTGGTACATCAAGTGCAAAACTGCCAATGACACTAGCTCAAAGTGAAAAGAACTTCAGAACTTTGTTACAAACATAGAGTCAGTTAGTTGCATTGTCAACAAATGAGGCTAATATAAGGGCCAAACTGATTAGCACCCAAACCACTCTAACCCCTCATATGGAAATTTTGCATAAGGAATTAGACTATGTTGAAATCCCAATGAAGAATGAAGAAAATATTTATACATGAGATGGTCTAGTCCACCTTGCTGTCAAGCTAGCTATCCAAATAAAGTCTTTGGATGTAGCATGTGAAAATTGGGATGTAGCTCTCAAGATAATCCTAGGTGACCATAAATCCTTTTTGGACAAGCACATTATAAGTGTATCTAGCCCATTGACATAAGTGTCAAAAAGGGGGAGAGTAAAAGAAAAGAAGTGAGAGTGAGATAAAAGGGGAGAGTAAGAATGGGGGAGATATAAATTTTGGAGAAATAAAGATAAAAGAAATAAGAGGGAGAGTAAGAAAAATGATAGAAACAAAAGACAAAGGACAAATTAAGCTAAGGGGGAGCAAGCACAAAACAACATGAAGTGAAAGAGTAGTAGTTGAGACACATTTACTCAACAGGAGTACATAATTTTGGATACAAAATAGACCTATCAACTCAAGGGGAGTTATCATATTTTGAGGTATCTAAGTTACAAAATTTTGAAATTTTGAATTTTTTTATATAAATCAAGTTAGAGATATGTTATGGTTGTAATATTAAGGATATGATTGCATACTCAAGTGTTTTTGACACTCATGTCAAAGGGGAAGATTGTTGATCTTAGATTGGTTTTGACAAGTGAGTGTCAACACACTTAAGTCATTTACTTATTTGATGCCAAACAAGTAGTACATGCTAAGCACAACATGTATATTATAGAACGTGCCAAGTCCATGGTGAGTGTTGAGCCACTCATGTGCCGAGTGACTCAAGTGTCAAGTAGATAGTGTATGCCGAGTGACATAGGAGCCAAGTAAACAATACATGCCAAGTGATATAGATGTTGAGTCATAGAAAAAAATTAGTATATGCCAAGCATCAGAGACTTCAAATGCTGAGTGACACAATTTTGACATTTTTTTTTGTAATGGCACAAAAAAACTATGTAAACCATTTTTAAGATGACTTAAAGATGAATTATGATATTTTGGAGATAAGGATGGATTCTCAATGCGATTACATTCATCCAATTAGAAAAAGGGAAGGATTAAGTAGCAAAATGGATGAATCATAGCCGTTGATTCATACCTAACCCTAAGTCACCAAAGTCTTCTTAAGGAGGATAAACCCTAATCTCTCAAGAGTGTGTAAGCTGTATGAAGGAGAGTATAGAGAAGTTTTCATGCACAAATAGAGCATTCATGGTGGCTAATGAGTTATAAAGTGAGATTGCATTGTAGATTTAGTTAGACCAGAATAGAGGAAGAGAAGAACATATAGCAAAGAGACATATGATTAAGAAGGATCCATAACACATTTGTTTAGAGGTGATTTGTCATCAGGCAAGGAAGTGTCAACCACAAGATCAATGTTGAGACATTCTAAGAGGCAATTTTTAGTCAAAATCTCTTAACAAAGTAGTCCTAATAGGCTATATTGAAATCCTCTAACAAGGTGCTTACTTAGTTGTGAGTTGAAGTTCTTTAACAAGGCACACTTCTAATAGAGAGTTGAAATCCTTTAATAGGGTGAGACCTAATAGTCTTTCTAAGCCTTTCATAAGGTAGATCATGTCTCATGGTCAAAACATTGTAACCTTCATTGGATATACTTTATTACTGTAGTAGTGAAGATTTATGGGTGTCATCCCTACCATAATTTTACCTTCTCATTGGAGGGTTTCTAGGTAATCATATCTAGTGTCATATGTGTGTGAATGTTTACTTGTTTACATGTTCTAGATGTACATGTTTTACATGATATTTTAGTTTACTCATTGAATGTGTGAGATGGATGTGTGGTGAAAGTTTTTATGGTCCTAAATTTAAACTACTAATTCACCCCCACCCTCTCAGAAGTTTACCTTTCCTTTTGTAATTCCAACAATTCACCCCTCCCCCCCAGTTATTCTAAATCATTCTAACAATTGGTATCAGAGGTCTTCATGCTTATTAAGAAATTTTTTGTAGAACTTGAAGCTAAGGATCAAGATGTAAAAACAACAGTTTCTAACATTGAACACGGAGAAATTCTTTGCATGGCAGAGTTCAATGAAGTTGCATCTCAAGGGAATTGGAGAAGGAGAAATACACTATGTGGAGAATTCATATGTGGAAATATCAAATCCCTTAACAACACATCAATGAAAAGAGAAGCAAGAACACAATCAAGCAATGTTGGAGATTGCATTAGTGCTAAGCTATGACAAGTTTGATGACACAATGGAACGCACTACTACTAAGAAAATGTGGGATATAATGAAAACCATCCATGGAGGAGACACAAATATTTTGAGAGAAAAATTAGAAAGATTGAGAGGTAAGATTGATGAAATGAAAATGGTAGAAGGAGAAGACATTGTACAATATTGTGGAAGAATCAAAGAGGTGGTCAACTCTATAAGAATATCAAATGGAAAGATTGCTAATGAGACTCTTATAAAAAATGTATTGAGAACTCTACTTCTTATCTATGCTATTAGGGTTTGTAAAATATAATAAATGAGATTTACCCCTGGTAATAACCTAACTTTGGAAGGTGTAGTTGATGGTCTTACTACTTTTGAATTGTCATACTTTTATAGTTTCACTCCTACCACTATTAAATTTTCTTTCAAGTATCAAATGCTTCTTAGTAAGAAAGGAAAAGGAAAATGTGTGAATAGTGATAGTGATTTCTTTGATGATGATCTTGATTAGATTGAACCATTTATGGAAATAAGAATTCCAACAGGCAAAGGAAAATACATAGGTAAACTTCCTATAATATATTTTTTGTGTAAAAATGTTGGTCATATCATTGTGAGATGTCTTGACAAAGAAGACAAGGATGATAGCAAGGAAAACAAGTACAAAGGTAGAATAGATGACAAATATTAAAAAAGAAATAAGGACTAAAAAGATAAAGGTAAGAAATCTTGTTATGTTGCTGATGAAGAAACTGATAATGAGTTTGATAACAATGATAAACAAGTTGTCTATGTTACTATGAAAGAAGATTTTGATGAAGATGATAAAACTGCATTAATTTCATATGGGAGTAAAGGTGATAGATGGATAATTGATAGTGGCTTCTTGCATAAAATGACTGGTGATAAAATCAAGTTCAAAACCATGGAATAATATAAAGGTAATTGTGTTAAGTTTGGTCATGATACACCATGTCTTGTGAAGGTAAAGGATCAATACAATTGATTGATAAGATCAAGTGTGGCAATGTTTATTGGACTAAATGACTTAAATATAACTTATTGACTATTTTTTCATTGAACAAGTCATGATACAAAGTTGAATTTCATCACAAGAAGCTCAAGATATTTGATACTATTGGTGAGCTAATTTGGAGTGGTGATTAGACAAGAGGTAACTTGTTCTATCTAGATTTATCTGATGAGACATGTTTTTTTGCACAAAATAAAAATATATGGTAATCACATAAGAGGTTGTTGTTAGAAATAGATAATACTGAGAGGGTGTGGGGCTGGGGGGGTGGGGGGGAGGGATGGTAGAAATATATGGTAACTATTATTCTAGAAACTTTTACCCACAACCAAATATTTTTAATTACTTTATAATGTACATAAGAAAGTAAACCAACAATATTGAACAAAAAATATAGCTATACACATAGAAAACTCATAACACCATTATTTGTTAATTAGGAAAACCATGGCCAATGGAAAACCTTAGAGGGGATGATATCTACAAGATTATTCACTAAACAAAAGGATCATGTTAAGGGTATTGATCCTATTGGGAGTCTATGAAGTACATATAATGTCTCAAGTCCTTTTTAGAGAACTAGGACTTTTTAGATGCCTTAAATATGTTAGGAGTTAGTGGAAAAAATACAATATATGCAAGAAGAGCCTACTATCCTAACTCACAATTATGCAATAAAGTTCTTCACAACAATAGATATACATACAATAATTTCTCACTACTGTAATTCACACTTTCTCTGATCATGCATCGAATATCACATCACATAAGGCTCATATGTCTCTCAAGCTATCCATACAATAGTTCGCATGTCATATCTCATAACATCCACTAATATTCTTTGCGCAAGATAAGATCTTTACTTATACTTCACAAATTAGTAATTCTCTACTCAGTCGGCCTTCATGTCTTCACATTCTTGATATAGTATAAAATAAATTATGGATTAGTATCCAAAAATTTGGCTCATCATGAATTAGTAATTATTTTTTTATCAAAATAATTCCTTAATTTGTACAACACAATTCTCTGCTATTCTCTATTTTGCTCTTTTAAATACTCATATTGGTATTTGAACTATAACTTGTGTTGTATTGTCCATACATATTTGTGTATTGGCATACATCATCATGAAATTGTCATAAATATATCCTCAACTATGCATAAGATAATTTGAAGTGTGTCATTCGTACACATCATATATGTTTTTGTGTTGTTGCAAAATGTCTAACACTTAGACAATTTTCTAACTTTAAATGCATAAATGAAATGTTGAATATAGTATAAAATAACTTATGGATTAGTGTCCACAAATTTGGCTCATCATGAATTAGTAATTATTTTGTTACCAAAATAATTCCTTAAGTTGTACAACACAATTCTTTGCTATGCTTTATTCGAATCTATTAAATAATCATACTGGTATTTTAACTATAACTTTTGTCATACTGTCGGTACACATCTATGCACTGGCATACACCATCATGACATTTTCATAAAAATATCCTCAATTGTGCATAAGATAATTTGAAATGTGTCATCTGTACACATCATATATGTTTTTGTGTTGTTGCAAACTATCTAACACTTAGACAATTTCCTAACTCTAAATGCATAGATGAAATGTTGAATGTGTGTTGCCATAAATGACAACACTCAAGACATCTTACTGACCATATTGCCAACAATCTCCCCATTTGGCATTGATGAAAACATTTGGGAAAATTGGCTAAGTCCCAAAATGATGTCATATATAACAAAACAAATAAATGTAACTACACAAATATTGCCTTCAAAACATAACAATTTTATTCATATTTTGATGGATCATTACATTCCTGATCACTCCTTACATTGATACATAAGTATACTCCCCCCTATATATAGATTACAATCATACAATTTTTCTTAAATATTAATTGTTGACATTAAGGTCAAATTGTCTATTAGTGACTTAACACTTAGTCAATTGGTTACATTGTTACCAAGCTCTACAATTGCTACCGAGATTATTATTCATCTAGTAGTGTTAACCAAGTGTTTAGTTGTTACAGAGATAAGTAGTCAAAATGTAGTTCATGTCGAGCTTCACAACATCTACTGAGAAACTAAGATAGTTTATAGTATATCCCAAGTGTAGTAGAGTTTATTGAGCTATCCAAATTCTAGTAGAAGTGATGAAGATCTTAGTGTTAACTGAGCTCTATAGTGTTAATCAAGTTCTGTAGTGTCTACAAAGCTTGTAGTGTTAATGAAGTGAATCTAGTGTTGACCAAGTCATGCAGTGTCAACCAAGTGATTTAGTATATACTAAGTTTGTCAATGTTAATCAAGTCATATAGTGTTGATTTAGTTCATGCTACTCAAAGTGATTAGTATTGACTAAGCTTAATATTAATCGAGTGCTAGAGTATGTCGAGCATTGATAGTGTTTTTCGAGTGTTAGAACATCACGGATTTTTTCTTTAGAGCCCGAGTTATAGTAATGGCCCGAATTTGTGAATTATGATGAATTTGGTATTGTAGTTGACTCCATTAAGTATTTAATTGGATTGATATATTTGTAATATATTTTATCATATCTAGATATTAAATCAAGTATGAGTATGTAAAGAAGTAAGAGTAGATGCCTATGAATTGAAGAAGGCTACAAGCAGTATATGGTGAAGAAGAGATTTATCCATCACACTTAAGTGATCATTGAAATTCAAGAAATCTCATTTAGTAAATCATAGTTTTAGATTAGAGATCACCACTTACTAATTCTAACAGGTGCATTAGTCAAATCCTTTAACTAGGTGGACTTAACAGTCTTTTGAAAAATCTCATAACAAAGTACATACTTCATTGTATGTTTGTAAATATTTTAACAAGGTGGACCTAACAATCCTTATTGCTCCTAATAGGGAAAATCATTAGAAGTGGTCCATTGTAAGCCTTAATAGGCCAACTTTATATTGTAGGACTAAAGCTTGTGGGTTTCATCCCCACCCTAGTTTTACATTCTATTTGGAATGTTTTTGGGTTACCATAACTTGTGTCAAAGTGTTATGAATGTTTATTTATTTCATTATTTCATGCATATAATTAGATCATAATATATATGAAGGATTAATTGGTGAAGTGATTTAAAGTTTTATTGGTTCTTGATTTAGCCATCCCCTCTTAGTAACCTTGCCTACCTTATATTTCCAACAATTGGTATTAGAGCAATTGGTTCTCACACTAGAAGTTTAACAACTTGAGATAAGATCAGAGGCAATGGAGGTATAAAGGCTAGAAAAGACTATTGAAAATGAAAATATGGATCTTTAATTAGCTATTAGACAACTCAAGAAAGAAAAGGAGCATCTCTCTCAATTATTGCATACAAGGATAGATCTTGCAGCAAAATTGAATGATAATATCTACATTGAAGAAAGAATTGAAGACTTATGTCTAAAGATAAATTTAGATGAATTCGATGCAAGAAATGGAACCCAGTAGAGTAAATTGTGAAAGCAATTTTTTTTGGGATTATACCACATGGTGTATATGTCACTACTTTGGTGAGTTTAGGCACATTGGAGAAACCTATGTAAAACATTAAATGAGGAAAAGAGACACTACAAAGAGATGTTTTGTTTGTACATAACTTGGACATCTTGCCAAGAATTGTATGAACACAGGTAGAATTGAAGATGAAAAGAAAGCTAAAGCTAACAATATTAGAAAAAAAATGAGGTAGTAGTAGGTGAAGAAATCTCTAGAGAATGCAAGCCAAAGGCATGAAGTTGTTGACACCAAAGTCAATGAGTTGGGTGAATCAACCATTTCAATTTAGTTCCTTATGGAGACCACTGGAACTGTGATTTACAAGAAGTCATCTAATATCAGTTTCAACCAACAAGTAGAAAGGATCAATATCAGAATTCAAGATGCACAAGTATTACCAAGTGATGATGGAAGTTCAAGACCTTACTAAGTAAGCTTAGGTCAGAAGAGCTTATCGAGCAAGATTGAGTTGCATATCTTTTTTAGGATGCAAATGTCGAGTTGGTATTTCCTACCAAGTAAGGAGATCTTACTAAGTTGAAGGTATCTTCTAAGAATTAAAGACCAAGATGAGCGGAGGACTTCCTGTCACTGAGAGGATATGTGTACAAAGCATTAATGGAAATTGTAAACACTGAAATTTATTAAAAGAAGGAAATTGAATGTATTTTTCACCATGAATTTTCAGAGCATAGAGCAAAGAGTGAATTCAGAAACCCTGATTAATTTAAGTAGTAGTTGTTGGAGATTTCTCCCATATTTGAAACCCTACCAAGTGATGGCATCTTCTAGCATCAAGTTTATAAAATTTTGGTTCATGGAGTTGATTGCAAGGCTCCTATGTTCAAATTGAGTCTAGCAATTACAGAGGCACTTGACCCTGCTGGAGTGCAATCCCAAATTCCACCTAAGATATTTCTTGTTCATGACATCCGATCATCTTATCATTTTTCTATTGAGGATCTTTGAAAACTAGAGATGAATGAGGCATACAATGAACTATGTGTTAATGGTATTCTAAAACCTGAGCACCAACATTTGGAGACAAAGGGTTTGGCACATATTTTACATATGCCAAGGGATTTTCAAGTGAAGTGGATTAGACTCATCTTGAGTCATGTTCATAACATGTAGTTATGGTTACATCATCCTATTTTGTTAACTAAGAAGATGATACACAAAATTATTGGATTTCCCATGTTAAATAAAGCTAAGACTACAAAAACCCTAAATCGGATTGAATTGGTGAAAAGGACTCTTCCCAAATGGGATGGAAGAGGCATGAAACTAAGTGGTGTAACTGACATGCAATTGAAATTTTCCATCGATGTGATAGCTCCCAAAATTTACAACTCAAGTCAATTGAACATCATGTCATGTGAAGTAGTTGACCTAGCGTACAAGGTGGTAAACAAAAACTTCTCCATAGCTAACCACATGATGAAACTATCAAAAAAGGTACATATAGCCTTTCATCCAAGTAATATATTGCAAGAGAATTGGGACAAGACTATGCAATCATTTTGAAGGTACACGTTGATTTCTTGTCACATTTTGGTATTAACTTGTAGATATTATACACCTTTGGCATTTAAGTTGAAAAGGGGGGAGAAGTAAATATGCTTATTAATAATAAGGAGGAGAATATTATTGATAAAGGGAGAGAAGAAGATTATGTGTATAGAGAAGATTATCATACTCCAGATATATGTATGGGGGAGTAGTAATATATATATATATATAAGACACAAATAAGAAAAAATATGTTTACAAAAGAAATTTTGAATAATTAGAAAAATAGACTAACATACTAAGCTACAACAATAGTAAGTCAAAACCAAGTTAAAGACACAGAATGTTGATAAAAGGAAGTTTTCACTTGTAATTTTGAATATTCAGATTTTTGGAATGATAAGTGTTTTTGTCACTAATGCTAAAGGGAGAGATTGTTGACATTAAGAATAATTTTTCTATTAGTGAATTACACTTAGTTAGTTGGTTAAATTGCTAATCTCTACAGTTGCTACCGAGCTTATCATTCATCTAGCAGTGTTAACAAAGTATTTTAGTTGTTACAGACATAAGTAGTGAGAATGCAGTTCATGTTGAGCTTCACAGTATCTACCAAGAATCTAAGATAGTTTAGAGTATAGCCAGAGCATATCAGAGTCTATTGAGCTATCTAGTAGAAGTGATGAATATCTTAGTACTAATCAAGCTCTCTAGTGTTAACCAAGTTCTATAGTGTTTACTAAGCTCCCAATGTTAATGCAATGAATCTAGTGTTGACCAAGTCATGCAGTGTCAACCAAGAGATTTAGTATCTACTACGTTTCTCAGTGTTTATCGAGTCATACAGTTATGAATGAGTTCATGCTACTCGAAGCGATCACTATGGACCAAGATTCAACATCAACCGAGTGCCAGAGTATGTTGAGCATTGGAAGTGTTTGTCGAGTGTCAGAACATCATCATGTTTGTCTTTAGAACCATAGTTACACCAATGGGCTGACTTTGTGAATTATGATGAATTTGGTATTGCAGCTCACTCTAGTAATTAGTTAATTGGATTGATATATGTGTAATATATTGTATCATATCAAGATAAGGAATTAAGTATGAGTATGAATAGAAGTAAGAGAAAATATGTGCAAATTGAAGAAGGTTATAAGCAATATATGATAAAGAAAAGACTTATCTATCACAGTCAAGGGATCATTGCAATTCAAGGAATCTCATTCAACAAATCATAGTTGTAGATCAGAGGTCATCCACTTATTCATTCTAACAAGTGCATTAGTCAAATCTTTTAACTAGGTGGACTTAATAGTCTTTTGCAAAATCTCCTAAAAGAGTGCATACTTCACTATATGTTTGTAAATCCTTTAACAAGGTGGACCTAACAATCCTGATTGCTCCTAACAAGGAAGATCATTAGAAGTGGTCAATTATAATCCTTAATAGGCCAACTTTATACTATAGTACTAAAGATTGTGGGTATCATCCCCACCCCAATTTTACTTTCTATTTGGAAGGTTTTTGGGTCACAATATCTTGTGTCAAAGTGTTATGAATGTTTTATTGCTTTTATTCTTTCATGCATGCAATTAGATCAAAATAATGTATGAAGGATTAATTGCTAAAGTAAGTTAAATTTTTATTGGTTCCTAATTCACCCCTCCCCTCTCAATAACCTAGCCTACATTCTATTTTCAACAATTAATACTCCCCCTTTGACATCAATGGAAAAGGTGTCAAAATTGTATACAAAAGTTGGGTCTCTTGCTATTGATCAACTTGATATTCTAGAAAAGAAATTTATATATACAAGTTTTAGTCTTCCCATTTCCTTCTTCCAATTCTCCTTCAATATATCAAATATACTAATTAGTGTGCATAGTGCATAGGATGTCACTTCAACCATGCTCAAGTCACTATAAAAAAACTTATCATAGGAAGTCATTGCTGCAAGACATTCCTCTAGTTACCTCTACAAAATATTGATCTTTAGTGACAAGATTTCTCTAAGAGTAGAGAACCTCTTTACAACCTTTTCTTTATCAGACTCCAAACCTTTGATCACATTATGGATTTTCTCCACTTGTATTCCATAATCTTCAATGCTGGCCTTAAGGATTTGTATCTTTATAGTGAGTGTGTCAAGATCAATCAACTAACCCTTTATCTGATTTTCAAAGTCTACTTAGTACTTGTATGACAATGTGCACTATCCATACAACTTTTTACTTTCATCAATGTGTTTTATCAACTCCTTGATGCATAGATCAAGTGTCTTTAAATCATCTCTTACATTTATGCACACTGTATCAAAAAGTGTTGCATCATGCTTTATTTGGGCTTGTGTTGAAGCTACCTTAGATAATATTATGAATTCCTCATCAAAGGTCTTCACCAATTCCTTAGCCTTAGACTGTAATTCTAGACTAACTACAATTGTAGTAACTATCTTCTACATCTGCTCCAAGACTTTAGTTAGAATCTTCTCCAAAGACTCTACATATTTTTTGTTCTCAAAAATTTTTCTCAATGAGTTCATCAGTCGCTTTTGATCATGGTCATCATCAGATAATGTTGAAAATACTTTAACTGCTGATGATGGGCTAGCTACTAGTGTTATAATAGGTGTAATTGTTGGGACTACATAAAGTATGTTAGCCTCATGCTGAAACACTACATTCCCAAGGTCTGACTCCACATTTTTTAGATTCGGCAAGAATGTTGATTCTTGTATTACAATCTTCTACTTCTTCTTAAGTTCATACACTTCTTCTATTTGTTAGTCTCAGAATGGATTTTGACATTTGAGTGCCAACACACTTAATCATTTTTTACATTGGAGCCAAGCACACTATGTATGCCGAATCAAGAAATCCAACAGGTGTCGAGTGATCTTCAAGTGCCGAGTAGATTTCAGGTGTCGAGTAAACAAGTTTTGAGTGACTTCAGGTGCCGAGCATGATATAGGAGCTGAGTGATATTTAAGTGCCGAGTCACAGACGATGCCAAGCAACAGGAATTAGTAAGTGCCGAGTAACACAGAATACAGGAATTAGTAAGTGCCGAGTAACACAGAATGTACATATAAGTCTGTAACTTCAAGAATTAATCTATGTAAACTATTTTTATGGCCGACATATGATGAATCTCGAAAGATTAAAATGATAAGATCGAATCTTTTATATTTCCTATGCAATCTACATGCAGCCAATTAAAAAAATGGAGAAGGCACACAACCAATAAGAAAAGTGCAAGGAATAAGTGGGAAACAAAGATTCAATCTGGATCATAGATCCATATATAACCCTAAGTCTTTGAGTGTCTTTATAAGGAAGATAAAATCTCATTGAATCATATAATGGATGAAGGAGTGTATGAAGAAGATATACTGGAGTTTAGAGTAAAGAGTAAAATGACTTAGAGGAATAGAGCAGTAGTGAAATATTCAGTTGTTCAAGAACAAAGCAAGGGATACAAATAAGAACAAGATCTTAGAGGATCAAAGATCAGAATAAGCAGATCAAGTGCCTGTATTCAGCAATCAAAAGATTGTACACTATCAAGTTTATTATTTCTAATACTCTCTAGCAATTGTATCAGAAAGGAAATCCTATGTTGATAGGTTAGCTTAACAGCTACTTTGTAGATCCTTTAAATAGGTGATTAAATCCTTTAATAGGGTAACACTTCATGTAAAGTTTTATAAATCCTCTAACCAGGTCACTATTGACACAATGTAAAGCCTTTAATAGTGTAGACCATCAGAAGTGGTCCAACATCATTGCTGCAATAATTTTGTGGGTATCATCCCCTCCCCAGTTTTACCTTCTTATTTATGGAGGGTTTCTGGGTTACCAAAATCTCAAGTGTTATGTGGTGATGCATATTTTTTTTTCATGATTTTTTGATATTTTTATATGCATGCAATCTATTTTTTTGTTAAATTGCTTTAAAGGTTAAAAGTACACTACTTCTGATTCACCCTCCCTGCCCCCTCTCAGAAGCCGTATTCCTATTTGAATATTACAAAAATTGGTATCAGAGCCTAGTTCTCTCAAGAAGAAGCCTAATAGGTTGGAGAAAAAGATCTAAAGATTTAAGTTTTCAAACTTGGAAAGATCATTGAGAACCAAGTGATAGATGTACATCTCGCTCTACACAAGGTAGAAGAAGCTAGAGTGGAATTAAGAAAATCCTTGAAAACAAGGAAAGAGATAGCCATAGCTGAAAATGACATAAACTATAGGGAGATTGATACCACACAAGTATTTTTCAATGGAGACACTAAAGAGTTTGATGCAACAATAGCAGAACTGATGGAGAAAAACAAAGTTCGAGCAGAAGAGATCAGATCTCTCAAAAAAGAACATGAATCACAAGCCATAATGTTATGTGAAATCACTGAACCAAAAAAAAGAGCAGTTGAAGATAGAGTCATGATGGAAGATGACAAAAGGAATCTTGCAAATAGACTTGAAGAAAAATGTACTGAATTGACAAAGATCTCAAACATGCAAATGGATACACTTTCTCAAATAATGAACCTTCATCATGAACTTAATATGAAAGATATTGAGATCTCTACTTTGAAGATGTAGAATGAAAAACTATAGAATGAATTGAATAGAGAAAAAGAGACAACAGAAAATCTCAACAAGTCAAGTGAAGTCATCAAGTACTTTGAATAGTTAATGAAATTCCCAAGAGAAGCCCATGACACATCAGGACTTGGATACAACAACACTGAAGTTGGTGAATCATCAAAGAGTGGCAAGCAAAGAAGTGATAAAGGTAAAGATTCTAAACCCACTTGTCATTATTTTAATAAAAAGGGGCATACTACTAATGTTTGTAGGAGTAGAAAAATCAATCAACCTAACACGCCCAAAAGCAAGGGTTACTGTCACAAGTGCAACATGCAAGGACATATGACTCAAGATTACAGATGAAAAGTTACAAGGACACAAAGATTTTATGGACATTGTCATAATTGCAAGAAGTATGGACATAGAGTATTTGAATGCAGATCAAAGCCTATGTGGACACCAAACCAACATGTAAGAAGGGACAACTATGAACACCATTAAAATTGGGACTATAACACCAGGTATAGCTATCATTATTGTCAAGAATATTGGCATATACCCCAGAACTACATAAGAACACATTTCAAAGGGAACTATAAAAGATGTTTGAGCCAAACCACATGTTTTAGTTGCTTGAAAACTAGACATGTCAGCAGGAATTGTCCAACAAAAGCCAAGGCACCCAAGACTGAAGTAAGTAAGGGAAAAAAAAAGATTAATGTGGAACACATCAAAACAAACATGAAGAAAACATGGCAGAAAAAGAATGAATCAAGTTCATCCAATGAAAGGGTCACTTCACCCACAAGGTCAAGTGATCATTTCTCATTTAATTAATCACAAAATGAGCCTACGGGGCTGATACATATAAAGGCAGTATCATGCATCAACCCTAAATCATGAAGAAGCATTGCAAAGTATAAATATGAATGAGATAAGATGTTGTGACTAAACTTGAATGATGATGTCGAGTTGTCTTTGGATGCCGAGTAAAACTCTAGTGGATGCCGAGTTACTAATAGCGACCGAGCCAATAGTGGATGCGGAGTTAAATAAACTCCAATGGAAGCCTCAAGTAAAGAGGAATATAGTGCAAGCCAAGTAATGTTAAAACCTTTAGAAGCTGAGTGAGTAGTTGAGCATTTAATGAAATGAAAATAGGGTATATTATCGCGATTTCAATGATTCTTTCTCATCACGATCAAGAAGTAAAGAAGAGAAGGAGAGCAAATCAACTTCACAAGCAGAGAATCCAACATTCCAAGTAGATTCCAACCACCTACAACATGTTTTCATCGATCTTGAGGTATTCTCATTTGTGTCGAGCTACATAGTTTCATATTTATGTGAAAAAGAAACCCTAGTTTGGACAAATGGCTTCGAGCTCTAAGAAAACCCATGACAAAGAGTCATTTGAAGTCTAGCTAGAATCAAATGAGGTTAAGCAACCTGATTTTCATCCCATTCCTAAAGTTGCATACAAAAATGACCCAACCGGAGCCCTTTCTCACATACCCTCAAAATTTATAATGGTTCAGGACGTAAGAAGATGTTATAATTGTAAGGTAGGAGCCATAGGAGACATGGAAATAGGGAAGCCTATGAAAAGTTGTGTGTAGATGGCGTTTTGAAAGATGAATACAAAATTGTTGAAAGGAAAGGTTTAACATGAGTTTTGAGCTTTCCCACCACATTCAAAATAGAATGGATTAGACTTGTGTTAATCAGAATTCATGATGGAAGTCTATGGCTAGAAGATGTTCCTACCAAGATGACAAAAAGAATCATTCATAAGGTAACTAGATATCCAACCCTAGATCAGCCCAAGACCTTGAGAAGTGAATCCAAGGAGGTTATTGAGAAACAGACTGGTGCCCAGTGGAATAAAAGAGGAATCGAAATCCACACCTTTCAAGATCCTCTAGTTGAGTTTTCTGTTAGAGTTATTGCACATAAATTCTATCAATCCAGTAGACTCAACAGTGTGCCATGTATTGTAGTAGATGTAGGTTACAAATTGGTGAAAAAGGATCATACTTATGATCTTGCAAAATTGCAATTACAGCAAATTAATGAAAACCTAGATATTATAAGAAGAACAAAGGGTGCTCAATGCAAATTTGGAGCAATTTTGGTATGTGTATTCTCCTATGTTCAAAATGAATTTCCCTCTTTTGGTAAAGTTACATGAAGAAATGATAAAACTATCATATCCCAAATTAATGAATATATAGAACAAATGGGAGACAATTTTGACTCACTTATGACAAGTTATTTTGAAGATTTTAAGAAATCCATGAAGCAAAGAGTAAGGATACTAGTTTCCTTAGTGGAAAAACATATTAATGATATATGCTTCTTAGTTGATATTGAATTCACCTATATCCAAGCAGTAATTCCAAGGGTGAGATGGCTAAGGCCATTTGGTTATGAGATAAACATAGATGAAGCATTTGCAACAATAATTGCATTATTGGCAGAAGAGATAGATAAGAGTGCCCCACATTTTGGCACTTATGATGTGGTAAGGTCAAAGGTAAAAATAGAGTTAAAGACTACCTCCATAATAAAGAAGAAAGAAAAATTGATGAAGAAAATTAAAAAGAAATTTGATGAAGGAATTGAAGCTAAAGCGGGAGAAGAAGATGACGATGAAGATGATGATGATGATGATGAACAAGAGCAAGGCCAAACAAAAATAACTCAGGGACTAGGTGAAGACAAGGAGGAAGGTGCTGAGGAAAAAGAAGTTGAGGAAGCACCAACCGAATCTGAGCCAAAGAAAAGAAAGGCAATAGAACGGCCTCCAGCCTAGCCTAAAACAAAGAAAGATGCAAAGCCAACTCAAGCCAAGCCACAAATACCAGTCACAAGAGCTACCACAAGGGCATCTTCATAGAAAGCCAAAGAACAAATCAAAGAGAAGAAGAAGTCTATTGAATAGACTAGTGAAGAGCCAAGAAAAAGAAGAAAATATGTAGCTCAACCAGATTTTGATGACAAAGAAAGAATAGAGTCAGAAGACATCAGCCAATTTAGAGTGATAAGACATCCTCCAAAATCAACCTGAGATAAAACCTGTGAAAATATTAAGAATGCATATTTTACTGATTTAAAAAGTATTGACTTCAACGAGCTCAGTATAGAAGAGAAAATCAAAATAGAGGAATCTATATACATCATGATGACTGAATTCAAAACTATACCTGTAGAACTAGACAATACTATACCGAGAGAATTATATGAGATAATTGAAAAAAAATGGCATCATTGTCTAAAAATTGAGAAGGAGATAAGAGAATCTACCTTAGCTCAGGTCATGCCTAACCTAAAAAGAGGTCAAATAACAAAGGCCAATAAGAAATATAGTGGAAATTTTACACCAAAACATAGAGCCTTTGACATTTTAGAAAACAAGATTGAAAATGTAGTCAATAAGTCAATAAAGATATGGAAATTGATATATGGCTTGACTACTATCAAAGATGGAGAAGAAGATCCCCTTAAGGGACAAAATACTGAACGTGAAGAGCCTAGTGAGAAAGATGAGGAAGAGACAAAGAATACAGAAGAAGAAGAAGAGAAAAAGGAAGAAGAAAAGAAAGAAGAAGAAGAGAAGAAAGGAGAAGAAAGAAAAGATGAAGAGGAGAAAGAAATAGAGGAGGAGACATAAAAGCAAGATGAAATTGCAATAGTTGAGAAAGAGCAGCAACAAGACCAGAGTGTGCAAGACACACAATTGCCCCCTTCTAGCCCTCCTCATGTACCCATCACACGTACATAAACTACAACTATATAGGATGTTCCTAACACTTCTGCTCAAAAAATAAATCCATTAACTGCAGAGGATCTCAAAAGAATCCTTGACCAATCCATAGAGGAAGAAAAATTATGTACAGATCCAATATTAGTCAGTGTGGATGAACTACAAAAATTAGTTGAAAACATAGTTAGAGACAAGGTGAAACCACAAGAAACACCTTCCATTATCTCTAGAGATACTAGTAGACAACCTCAAATGTAAACAATTATTTCATCAAGAATTGTTGACACCATAGTATAGAAGCCAAGTGAAGTAGGAGATAGAGAAACTGAACAAACAGGATAGACTATTACATCTGATCCTATAGCACAAACACAAGGTGCACTTCCAAAAATTACCATAATTGATCAAGGAAGTAGACAAAAGGAGGAGAAAATAGAGGAAAATCCTAAAGAACAAGAGGCAATATAGACATTAATAAATTTGCTTACCTTAGGAACTCCTTCACAACACCCAAGTAGTGATGCAGTGCCACTACAAATATCCACACTAGGATCAATTTCTACAAAAGTTGCAAGGGTACTTCACTATAGAGACCTTGAATTCGATGAGAACATAGTCATACAAAGTTATGACTCAAAAATAATAAGCATTGAACAAATCAATGAGGTGCAGGAAGCATTAAATAGAAGAAAGTAGCAGGAGATACTCAAAAAGGAGTATAAACAAAAGAAAACATTACATGAGATTAAGGACATCTTTATGGATGCCTTCAATTTGTAGTCACTAGATGAGTCAAAGCATATCATGGAGCAATTATCAGATATTGTTGACTAGGTGAAAAGTGCAGACCAAGAAACAAATGTAAAACTTATGGAATGGTCTGAAAGAAAATTTCAAGGGAAAGTAAATGAGAAAATATCTAATGAAATTGCACTTTCCCAGGCTGAATTGGAAAAAATGCTTGATAAAGTGAAAAAGGTACTTAAGAATATATTCTCATTGTACAACAAGTTGTGTGACTTTTCATACTTCACACAGGAGACAAGCCAAAGAATAATGAGTCTAGAAAGAAATCTGAAGATTTCAAGCACACAACTACCCCAAGGCCCAGCTCAAAGTGAGAAGCACTTTAAACAAATACTTCACACTCAGAAAGAAGTGGATGTATTAATAGCAAAAGAGGCAACCATTAAGGAAAAACTAATACAGCTTCAATCTTCCATTACCCCACATTTGGAAGTACTCCATAAAGAATAGGTCCATGTTGAAACTATTCTCAAGAAAGATCCTAATCTTTCTACTTTAGATGGACTTGTTCACCTTGCTACAGAGACTACCATCTAGCACAAGTCATTGGAAATTGCTTTGTAGAATTGGGATGCAACTCTCAGAATGATTATGGAGGTAAATAGCATATTTTTGACAAAATATGGACTTAATCCTTAGAACTCTTTGACATAAGTGTCAAAAAGGGGGAGATATTATGAATTGGGGAGATAGACAAGTTAACAAAGATAAAAAGGGAAGCATGATATACAACAACAAATTTTGGTTACCGAGATAGCACAGATAATGGCATAATCAACTTAGGGGGAGTTAAAATAATTTTGAGGTATATATATTGTAAATTACAATATTTTTATCAAAGCTTTATTTAATATACCGAGCAAACTAGTGAATGTACAGATAAGGACAGATAAATAATGCTTAGTTTAGTGTTTTTGTCACTCATGTCAAAGCGGGAGATTGTTAGTCTCAGAATGGTTTTTGACATTTGAGTGCCAACACACTTAATCATTTTTACATTGGAGCCAAGCACACTATGTATGTCGAATTAGGAAATCCAACAGGTGTCGAGTGATCTTCAAGTGCCAAGCAAATTTTAGGTGCCGAGTGAAGATCAGGTGTCGAGTTATCAAGTGCCGAGTGACTTTAGGTGCCGAGCATGATACAGGAGCCAAGTGATATTTAAGTGCCGAGTCATAGACGATGCCAAGCAATAGGAATCAGTAAGTATCAAGTAACACAAAATGTACATATAAGTCTATAACTTCACTAATTAAGATGTAAACTATTTTTATGGCTGAAATATGACAAATCTCGAAAGATTAAAATGATAAGATTGAATCTTTTATATTTTCTATGCAATCTACATGCAGCCAATTAAAAAAATGGAGAAGGCATGCAACCAACAAGAAAAGTGCAAGGAATAAGTGGGAAATAGAGATTCAATATGGATTGTAGATCCATATCTAACCCTAAGTCTTTGAGTGTCTTTATAAGGAAGATGAAATCTCATTGAATCATAGAATGGATGAAGGAGTGTATGAAGAATATACCAGAGTTAAAAATAAAGAATAAAAGACTTAGAGGAACAGAGCAACAGTGAAATATTTAGTTGATCAAGAACAAAGCAAGGGATACAAATAAGAATCAAATCTCAAAGGATCAAAGATCAAAATAAGTAGATCAAGTGCCTGTATTCAGAAATCAAAGGATTGGTTAGCTTAATAGCTACTTTGTAGATCCTTTAAATAGGTGATTAAATCCTTTAATAGGGTAACACTTCATGTAAAGTGTTTATAAATCCTCTAACCAGGTCACTATTGACATAGTGTAAAGCCTTTAATAGGGCAGACCATCAGAAGTGGTCTAACATCATCACTGTAGTAATTTTGTGGGTATCATCCCCACCCTAGTTTTATTTTCTTATTTCTGGAGGGTTTGTGGGTTACCAAAATCTCAAGTGTTATGTGGTGATGCATATTTTTTTTTCATGATTGTTTGATATTTGTATATGCATGCAATATTCTATTTTGTTAAATTGCTTTAAAGGTTAAAAGTACACTACTTCTGATTCACCCCCCCACACCCTCCCCCCTCTCAGAAGTAGTATTCCTATTTAAATATTCCAACACTATTATCCTCCTTTTCTCTTCCTCTTGCCTTATAATTATTTATTCTTCTTCTTGTTTCTTTCTTTCCTCAACTTGTTTCTTCATTTCATTTTCTTCTTTTTCATCATCAAATCTTGAATAAGTTGTGATATTGCCCACAATGGATGTTCCATGCCATGTAAATGGATTCTCCTTTGTATCCAATGTTATATGTGTACTATCCACTTACATGGATTTAGTACCCATAATTATGTATGATGGTGAGGGTACCTATAGTGTCTCCTAAACTTCTTCCTC
This sequence comes from Cupressus sempervirens, assembly GCA_028749045.1. Classification (NCBI taxonomy): domain Eukaryota; kingdom Viridiplantae; phylum Streptophyta; class Pinopsida; order Cupressales; family Cupressaceae; genus Cupressus; species Cupressus sempervirens. The sequence goes on from CM053789.1 coordinate 217,118,476, forward strand.
ATCACTAGAAAGTGTGCTTGCTTGTACATATACTGAGCTCTCAAGTTTAGACTATGCACTTTCCTTTCCTACTATAGGTACTAATGTCATATATTTCACAATTTCCTCCTCTATTTCCTTCCTCGCGTCTTCATAATTGCCTCCTATACAAGTTGATGAAAGCCAACTTCATAGTGCACCAAGATCAGCTGCTTGTAAATAACCTACTAAAGAGAAACTAAAGAAGGAAGGAACAAGAGCTTGAACCAACTCAACAAAGTGAGAAAATATATTGCAAAAATGAGAAATGAAATTGTTTTGTAAAAATAAAATGAGAGAGCTCGAATATAAAGGCCTCAAGGAAGCTTCTAGAACAAGCTAGAAAGCACTAGGAGATAAATGTGACAACTAAGCATATGTCTACAAACGGTAGATTATCCTCGATCAAGGTGAGAAGATAAGTATGGTTAGGTAGGAACAAAATCCCCTATTTTCAACAACTCCTAGATGAAAACTAACATCTAAATGCATTTATCTAGGTAAACTTAAGTAATAGTGTAAATAATAAATAAATAATTATTTACTCTAACACCCCCCCTTAAGTGCAACTTAGGGGAATGCACTTAAGCTCACAATAGCTAACATGAAATGCATAATGGGTCTCAACAATGAGGCCATGTCAGGTACCCATGTACAAATGCAAGGAAATGCAACCTCTAAAAATGGGGAAAGAGGGAAAACCACACAGGTAAAACCCTTCCAAAAAAGAGGTAAGTACAAACATGCTAAATTAACATGAAGGAAGAAAGGCCTCAACAAGACCCCCCAAGGACAACTTCCACTAGAAATGGCTCAAGAGACCCTCTCAAAACCATAAGTACAACCAACCCCCCCACGAGAGATAGAAAAGGCACCATAGCCCCCCTAGAATAATGGAGCCCTTGTATAAATGATTGAACCAATGAAAGTCCAATGTAGAAGAAACAAGGGCATAGAACAAGGAAACCCCTGAATGAGAGGTGAAACTAGAATGCCTAGTTGATGTGCAAAGGAGAAAGCAGGAGGATCTAGAAAGGGAATCCCCAAGGCACATGTGATGACATTTTCCTTTGTTGAGTCTACAATAAGGGCACCTGGAGGCTTCATGAAAGGAGTTAGAGGATTAGGTAGAGTGGAAGAAGAATCCTAATGTAGAGAAAAGCCCCCAACCAAATGTGATGTGGAAGTCAAAATAGGGATCTCAAGAATAATACAAAGGTTCAAGTATCCTAACTACACCACATGATGCTCCTGCGAAAGAGAAGAGTCATGCTCTGGTAATGGAGATGGTGGAAAAAAGTGTGAGAAGGTGTAGAGATTAGTGGAAGAATCAATTGAACCTATAGCAATAAGGCCTCAAGTGGCATGATCCTGAATGAAGACTAAATCTGCAATGAACTCAACTATCTTCCTTGATCTATTATGTGTAATATGAGAAATTGAGAGAAGGTTTGCAGACAGAGATGGAACATACAATACATCATTGAAGGTACCATCTTGAATATTAACTGAACCTTTCCCATAGAATAGTAGGGCAGTGTTATTCCCCATGAAAATATGAGGAATGGGAGAAGCCTCAAGAGTAGAGAATACACCGTGAGAAGATGTTATATGGTGAGAAGCACCTAAATCTAGTAGCCAAGGGACCTATGAAGGGGATGAAATGGAAGCCCATAATGCATGACCCTTTCCAATATCTAGTGTAGATGTTGAAGAGGTGGAAAAAGACTAAAAAGAAGACCCTTGTAAAGGGGATGGAGAGGAAATAGTGCTCTTTTGAAGGAGAGCTTGTAAATCGGAAATCTATTTCTCATAGCCATCAAATCTCTTCTAAAAACAATGTGACTCATCATGAGATCCCTTCTAACAATAGGAATAGGTAGGAGTATTATTCTTATTTTTTTCCTTCTTCTTAGAAGAAGAGGATGGACTAGTAGAGTGTTGAGAGAAAGAATCAGATATCTTCTTTGGCTTCTACTCTTGTGTATCCTTGGAAAGCAATGCTTGTGACTATGAATCTAAAAGCGAATCCATCTGAGTGATCTTGCACTATTCACAAGTTAACCTATCACACAATATCTCAAAAGAGGGCATCTAATATCTATTACCCAAGGCATCCATAGTGAAGTAGAAAGTGGAAGAAAATATATGATATTGTCCTTGCAACTTTGAGAGTTTCAAAAAAATATACTCATCATCTATTTTATTTTTCCCACATCACTACAAAATTGTATGCATAGATTTGAACTTCATCAAGAAGTCTTCAATGGTGGGGAAGTTGGCTAGTGACAAAGAAGTCAATTTTGCATCAAGCTGTAGTGGCCATAATTCATTCACTATACCAACCAAGTTGTGGAACTTGGTCCAAATAGCCTGAGTGGTCAAACCATCCAAGTGAAACAAGAGACTATCTGAGATGTTTAGTGCAGTCAATCCCATGGCCTCATCCATTTTTTCTCTGTGCTGAAGAACCTCAAAGGTGCATTGCAGAACAAGTTGGTTCTCATCTAGACATGACCATAGACCTTGTGACATTAGAATCCTTGTCATTTTTGTTTTCCAGGTGTGATAGATGTGTGGCATGAGCTGGGTCACAGAAGGATCTAAAATTGAGAGAAGAAGATGGAAGCAAAAGGGTCTTATTCTAAAGTAAATTATATAAAATAAAATACCCCCCCACAATGTACAAAAATATCCCTCAAGCACCAAGAAAAAACAACTATAGAAAAGAAAAACTGAGAAAAGAACCTAGATTTAGGATGCAAAGAAGGAGGAAACAGAAGCCTCTACTTCAATGCCAAAAATGGGAGCACAAAAAAACTTGGAATAAGATGAAACTAGCTCTATTGTCTCTATCTTTGAATCAGCTTTTTGACACTTCTTTCAGATTGGAAAAAGACCTTCATATACACAAGTTATGGCCAACAAACCAATTGTTGCTCCAAAAGACAAGCTCACTAGAAAAATTTAGTCATAGTAAAAAAATTGACGGTCATATGGCTATCAATTGGACATCATCAAAAAAAAATCTAGCCATCAATTTGCTAACATGGTAGATAGGAAGGTGATGTTACTGGTTGGAAAACTAACGTGGGTAGGCCATAGAGTGACATTAGCTAGCAATGGTAGCAGGCGGTGACAACATTGGTAAAGAAGGCACCTGGGAGGAGAAACCAGACAGTGCATTGGTGGTAGAGGCACCAAAGTAGTGCTATGGTGGTTGTAGGGTGACAACCAAGGTAGGCTACTCTGTGGTGCTACTAGGGTGGCTTGATTGTTGATGGTGCCACGGTGTTGCTACAGTGGCCCCCTTTTTTTTTTTCCCAAAAAATCATCCGTACAGTTCATACGACCTACCTAGGAAGGAAATTTTTTTCCTAGAGCTACAATCACCAAAAATGAAAATTTTTATATGAATCCTCATTGTAATGAGCCTTATAAACTCAATGGTAGCATCTATTTAGGCCCAAAGTGCCCCAAAATTTTTCTCTTCCTCCCAATTGAAGAAAAAAATCACAAAAAAATTGGGGTTTGTGTCTCTGTATCGTGACTTCAAAAATCCTTCAACCAAGAACCAGTAGGGAGGCTCTAATACCATGTAGAATTTGATGAAAGCCAACTTCATAGTTTGCCAAGATTACCTACATGAAAATAATCTACTGAAGAGAAACCAAAGAAGGAACAAGAGCTTGAAGCAACTCAAAAAAGTGAGAAAATATATTGCAACAATGAGAAATGAAATTGTTGTGTAAAAGTACAATGAGAGAGCCCAAATATAAAGGCCTCAAGGAAGTTTCTAGAATAAGCTAGAAAGCGCTAGGAGATAAGTGTGGCAACTAAGAATATGTCCACAAAAGGTGGATTATCCTTGATTAAGGTGAAAATATTAGTATGGTTAGGTAGGAACAAACTCCCATGTTGTCAACAACTCATCAACACCTCCTAGATGACAACTAACATCTAAATGCATTTATCTAAGTAAACTTAAGAAATAGTGTAAATAATAAATAAATAATTATTTACTCTATCACCTCCCATTAGAAGAATTTATCTTCTTTTGTTCCTCAGGAAAGGTTCAATACCTTTCAAAATTTTGTCCATGTTATTATACAAAATATAATACTTATTTTAATGTAAAAAATTGTCTTCATTAATGATTTGCATGTTAAGATTTTTTACCTTTGGCTTCCATGCTTTCTTTCCTATTGGTGTTCTACCTTCTTGTGTAGCTTGCTCCACTAGTCTATCCTCAGTTTCATCCTTAGAATCCTTAGAATCACTAACTTGTAGAGCTTTCCTTCTTTACTTGGTCCACTTATGTTCTTCTTAACCCTTTTCTTGGTGGATGGTGTAGGTTCTTGCTTCACCTTCACCAATCTCTTTGAATTTCTCTACACAATAGGCATCTTAGCCTATGGTTGCCTCTAAGCTTTCATTGGTTACACTTGGGCAATTGTTACATAAGGTACCTCCAAACTTCGTTCAATAATAGTTACACCTTTTATTTCCCACGCTCCTTCATTTCAAGTTCAATTCCTTTAACTTCATTGGATTCTTCTTGAGTCATGTGTGACTTCTTAAGGATGGATTCTATCAGTTTCTTCATTCTCTTCTTGCTTTCTTTACTATGAAGTTTAGAATGAACTTCTCACACTTTCTCATCATAGGTACCCCATCTAGGGCACTCAGTATTCCTTTTTTATTCTAATATGATATGTGCATACCCTTAAATGAATTCTCCACTCATTTCATAACTCATCAACTCAATAAACTTTACCCTTGGTTCAACTGCCTCCATGCATGTGTTATGTATTTCCACCATGAAACATAAATCATCTTTATACTTCTCTACCATGGAAGGAAGTAATTTGTACCTCTATTTCATATCAGTCTAGAAATTCTTCACCATCCTATCAATGTCAGTATCTCTTACATTTTTCAATTTATCCCTTTAACATTGAGTTACCATCTTCATTGTGCACTCATTACTTTCCCAATTTTTCATCATTGGGAACTTCCTTGATCCATAGGGAAAAAATGAGTTAATAAATACTCAAATATTAAGGCTTCATTCTTGGTCTTCTTTAGTTTTGTAATGTTGTCCAGTAACTGTAATATGATTATCTCACATAGATTCAATTTCTTTCCTTGAATTGTCATTACATAAGTTGCATGCAAGAATCTAGTTGGCATTGAGTTAACCCTTGAACCATGGTTAAACTTGTATCCTAAATTCTTACTCAATAACTTTACTCCTTTGTCCTGAATTTTATCAACCTTCATGTTTCTTCTATCAAATCTAGTATTTAGGTTTTTTTTCAACCATTTTCCATACATTCTTTTCATTTACAAGGTTGAATCCCTCATTACTTAGTCCTATGACCTTGTGAATTAGGTCATTATCAATTTTGACATGCACATTTCCTAACCAAAATATTTCATTATGTACCCTACTTAGAATGATTCGGGTCCAATCATGGTTGTCAAACTTAGTATAAAATATATACTTCACTAGGTTCAACTCATTTAGGTGCATATACCAATGGAGGAGCACTCTTTCTTGGAAAGACATTAATATCATGGACAAGTAAGAAGAAGAAATACATCTCTTAGTCTATAGGAGAGGAATAATATGTTGTTGTAGTGGTTAATTATTCCAACATAGTTTGGATCAAGCCATTATTGTTAGGAATGAAGGAAGAAATCAAGGACCTAGTGGTCATCTACTGTGATAACACAAATGCAATAAATATATCCAAGAATCCAATGATGTACACTAAGAAAAAACACATTTTAATCAAGTATCATTTTCTAAGAGAATTAGTTCGAGGTAAAGAGGTAAGACTAGAATATGTGAACAAAAAGGAGTAAGTTTCTAACATATTTACCAAACCATTAACTAAGGATGCATTTTTGTATCTTAGAGGAAAGGTAGGGGTCATTCACCTATCTGATGCTTACTAGAGTATAGATCAGTGATACATCAACCTAACTACAATGATGATCTATCAAGTTGATGCAAAGAAGTTAGAGCTCATTGCATATAAATTAGTACATCAGTTGTCTAAAATTAGGTAAACCTAAACTCGGATGAGAGGTTTGAGGGTCATCCACTCAAAATGACAAGATGTATAAAACATATAAATTGTAGAACTCTGAATCTAATCTTTAAACTACGAGAGCTTTTAAAAAATGGATAAGATTAGGTCGGTCAAAATTTGCAAACACAAAAAGTAGTTCCTAATTTCTGTAGAAAATATAACATGGCTATTTTCATGTGCAACACAAAAGACATAGATATATTCATTATTTTGCACATCCCTTTGGTAGGATGATAGTTAAGAATCATATTTAGAAGTTGTATATTATTTTGTAATTTTTTAATGAGTATTTTATTTTTATTGAATTATTGAATTGACTACATCCTAAAATTTTGGTACCTATTTGTCTAGATGTTAATTTTTTTTTGTAAGAGTATTCAGTTTGACTTGACATTAGGTTTCATATATATCAAAGTTCAAGTTGTGGATTGATATATGAAGATGTGGAAGAAGATAAGATGTGAATAAATAAAGATATTTAATTAAGGGAAGACCATCCAAGGAGCTGCAAAGAATAATCTGATCAAGGAGTATCTAGAGGTTAAGCTAGAATAATGATCTAAATATGTAAATCAATTGCTTCAAAAATCAAGTCAATCATTGTTAATCTCTAAAAATTGTAGTAGTGAAGAAAAATCTTTAAAAATTTGACATAACATTCATTTTGTAAATCATCTAACAATGTGTAATTTCTAGATTGAAGTGTCTTAAGACCTCTAACAAGGCCATTCCTAATAGGGTGATTCAAATCCTTTAATAGGGTCACACCTAACAATGTTTTTTGTAACCTTAAATAGGGTTGGATCCTAAAAGGGGTCTCTTCAAAAGAGTGAAAAGTTGTAACTAGTTGTATTGGTGGTTTTCCCAAATTGGGTTTCCATGTTAAATCATGGAGTCTTATGTGTTCATGTTATTTTCTTACTACTTCCTTCTACAACTATGTTACTAAATTTTAACCCACATTAATATCTGAAGATTACTTTGTTAACTGAGTTGCAATGAATATCTAATTCTAACCGAGTTGTGCAAGGATTTGAGTTAATAAGAAGTTTGTATTGAAATCTAAGGGATTTTAAATTATTTCAGTGGTAATTGATTCACCCCTCCCCTCTCAATTACCCTCTTATATTTTCAACAATAGAACCCCTCCACAAAATGGAATAGATGAAAGGAGAAATAGATAAATTATGTACTGTGATAGAACACTAACAGTGGAAAAGAATGTATCACAAAAATAATGGAGAGAAGTTGTAAGTATAGAAGTTTATACTATAAACTAAGTGTAAGTAAAGAAAGGTACAAATGTTACACCCTTGATTTTTGGTATGGATATGCACCTAATGTGAAGTATTTTAAAGTATTACGAAGAAAATGTGATATATTGAAGGACAATAGAAATGGAAAACTTGTTGCTAAAAATGATGAGGGAATATTCCTATGATATTCCACTAAGAGCAAACCTTATAAGTGTTTGAACTCTAACACTAACAAAGTTGTGAAAAGTGTAAATATGAATATTGATGAATATGTAGAAAATAACAAACTTGAGTCCAAGACATCATCTAAAGACTACAAAACATTCATATATGTCAGTGAAGGTTTTCCTTGCACTTTATCTAAGCCATAGAATAAAGCTACTAAGTAATAGAAAATAATGAATGTTGAGCTATAGTAGTGGGCTATTGAGCAATAGACTATAGGTGTCGAGCATCAACAAAATGATGTTGAGATACATGAAGAAGATTTTGAACATCAGGAAGACATTGTCAAGCAACTAGAACCCTAGAACTAGAAGAAGAGAATAAAAAATAACTTGAAATAAATTGTCAAGATGAAACTAAAGAAGAAAGAAGAAAATATCCTACACTCATAAAGTATGTGAGAAGACACCATCCACCTAAAAAAATCATTGGAAACCAAGAATCTGGAGTTATGACTAGGAAAACACTGAGGAGAAAATAGCTAATATTTTTACTAAGGCTTTACCTAAGGGTGCACACGAGCATCTAAGAGGTAATTTAGGGGTGATTCCCCTAGCCAAGGCTACTTAAGCTAAGATGGATCTCTTATCTTGATGGAGAAAGTCATACTTTAGGAATTTCCTAAAGTAGTGAAGAGAGAAGAAAAAAATGTTGTATCATTCATAAGAACATATGATAGATGATGAATGTAATTAAGAAGAACTGACATGAAGATATCTACATGGTAAAGATGTATAAGAAAGATGAAGTGTCTTTGGCATTTTTGTCAAAGAGGGAGATAATGTTAGGAATGTTAGTTACCATGAAAGAGGGAGATAATGTAATGAAGGAAGATAATATATAGTTACCATATGGAGAAGGAGTTATTCATGAAGAGTTAAAGAGATGTTTCAAAGAGGGAGAATCAATGAATGGTGTTTCCAACAATACAAAGGAAGTAAATTGATTTCACGATATGATATGATAGAGGGAGTCTATGTGTTTCATATCAAAGCCACATGGATATGAATTAGAATGAAACTATAAAAGGGAGATTCTTGGACACTGAGATGATAATCAAAATGAAACTAAGGATATTAATGAATATTTGATATTGAACATAGAGGGATATGTTTGAAGTATTTACATGTTTTGGATTACATGGTAACTAGAGGTATGTCCATCAATGCCAAAGAGGGAGATTGTTGGAAACTACAATGAGAAAAAATGTTATGATGTCATTGATGTCAAACCTTATTGGTAAGATAGTTCTATCTAAATATAACTTGTCATATCAAGATGATTGATGAAGAGGATTTAGAGGAAGGACATAACAAAAGGACCTAGAGGAAAGGTTGAGTTATGAGGAACTATAATGGGCACTTGATTAGTTAGACTTTGATAACCTAAAGTTGTTGTTTAATCATAATACAAGTAAAGAAGATAGTTGTAATGAAGCCTAGAAGAAGTGATCAAAGAATGACCGAATGCATAGGCTTGACCAAGAAAAAGAGAAGAAGATTAAGGAACTTGAAATTTATGTTGAGCCAAGATAGAGTTAACCAAGTGTTAGTAAAGGCCGAGTGAAATATAGTGTTGATTGAGCATCAATATTAACTGAGTATCAATAAATATGCCAAAAAATATATGTAGTAGTGACTAAGTATTCTAGTGATGATTGAGTGTTAGAACATACTGTTGTTTGAGTAACAACATTCATTAGATTATGAGGAAATCATGATTTACAACCCAAATGATTGATTTCTTGGAATATGTAAAGCATTTTGAAGATAAGGATGGATGACCTAAAGTATTTAGTTTAAGGGAAACCATGTTTGAGAATTTCTATGCAAGAATTCAAATATTACTTTTGTAAAGTTCCTACATGAGAAAAGTGAGATGAAATGATGGAAGGATTCGATCAATCCAACCAAAACCTAAGATATACGGTGATGTCTAAGAGGAAAAAGATCAAAATTGCCTATTTAAGGATGTACAAGTGTTAAAAATAGAGAGGTTAGTAGAACTAGTGAAGAACTTAACAAGGTTGGAGTAGTTGTTGATTTTGTTGATTAACAAACTTGAGTAGAAGGCTGAATAGTGAAGTGTTGTAAAGAAGAATGATTGCTAGAATGGATGCCAATAGAATTAGAGATGGAGATGTTAATAGATGCTAGTCAATGAATCAGTTGTTGGACCAAATTGTGATTTGTATTTGCAAAGTGATTTGTATATGTAAAATCAACCTACTTTTACTCTCTAACCATTGTATTAGTTTAAATTTATTTAATCAAGGTTGACATAAAATTCATATGTAAATCCTTAATCAAGGTGAAATTCTAATGGAATTTTCTTAAGCCCTCTAACAAGAAAACTCTTAATAGGATGACTAAATCCTTTAACAAGGTCACATTTAATAGTGTGTTTTGTAAACCTTAAAAAGGTTGGCTCCTAATAGAGCTCACTTTAGAAGATTGAAAAATCGGTGACATGTTATAGATTGTTTTTCTCGAATTGGGCTTCCATGTTAAATCATAGTGTCATACTTGTGTAGATGTCATTTGAGATGTTTTACTGTTAATATTTTACATTCTACAAGTTTATGTTACTAATTATCTACTATAGAGACTGAGTTATTGAATGTTTAGATCTGAGATATTTGAAGTGTTTAAAAGTTCAAATGGTACATTTGGACTTGAGGATAACTGATTCAACCCCTCCCCCCCAAGTTATTTTAAATCAATCTAACAACATGTTTATTCTCTAGAGTTGAAGATGTTGAATGTGATTGTTAAGAATGTGGTACAAATCAATAGAAAGAAAAGAGTAAGAAGCTTACTGAAACTACAAAAACCTGATTATGGTATGTGCAAAGAATGTCAACCCTATAAGATGAACAAGTCAATTTTTTCTACCAAGACACACACTTCTAATATATTTTGGAACTAGTGCATACTAATTTATGTGGTTCAATTGAAATTGATAATTACTATAGTGATAGATACTTTGTATTGTTTATGGACAAATATTCAAGGATGATGACTTTATGGTCATGAAAATGATGTCACATGCTTTTAATATGTTTTAAGTAGTACAAAGAAAGAGTTAAAAAAGAAACTAATTAATCATTAAAATTTTTTAGATTTGATAGAGGTGGAAAATTTATGTTTGCTAAATTCACTAAATTTTGTACTGAGAATGGAATCAAAAGATAATTATCTACACCAAGGACACCAAAACATAATGGTATTGCTAAAATAAGAAATAGATCTATCATAGATTTTTCAACAACACTGATTATTGAGAAGGAGTTTTCTTAGATTGTCCCCCTCTAAAAAACCATGTTTTTCATGGTTTCTATTTCCAAAATAATTCCTCTTTTGCTAAAACATTTTCTAGTTTTTCATGTAATGTTTTTCTTTGGAAATATTTTCATTGTTCATACCATTTTTAATTATTTCTTTTTCTTTTTCTAAATTCTTCTTTTGTTTCTATTTCTTCTTCAAATATATTATTAAAATGTATTTTGTGTTGGAATATTCAAATGTGGAAAGAGTACTTATGAGAGGGGGGGGTGAATCAGAAGTACTAAAATTTGTCCTATAAAACTTTTATGTGGAAATAAATTGCATGCATGTAAATACATTAAGTAAACAAGAAACTGACACATGCATCAATAACACATAACACCTGAAATTGGTAACCCAGAAACCCTCTAGGAATAAGAAGGTAAAACTGGGGTGGGGGTGATACCCACAAAAATTACTGCAGCAATATTGTTTAACCACTTCTGATGGTTTGCCCTGTTAAAGGCTTTACACTATGTTAATAGTGACCTGGTTAGAGGATTTACAAACACTTAACATGAAGTGTCACCTTGTTAAAGGATTTAATCACCTATCTCTAGGATCAATGAAATAGCTGTTAAGCTAACCTATCACCATAGGATTTCCATGCTAATACAATGGCTAGAAAGTATTAGGTAAAATGAACCTGATAGTTTACAATCCTTGATTGTTGAATGCTGGCTCTGTTCTGCTTCGTCTGATCTTGATCCTTTGTGATCTGATATCTTTCGCTTCTGAAAATAGTATATCAACCACTCTATATCTTCTCCTCTATATCATCATCTTCATCATCTCCTTCTCTATCATGTCTTCTCTATGAGATATCGTCTTCCTTATAAAGACATTCGAGGATTTAGGGTTAGGTCTAGATCTATGATCCATATTCAATCTTCATTTCTGCTTAATACTTATCTTTTACTGATTTTTTGCATGCCTTTATCATTTTTCTTATTGGCTGCATGTAAATTACATAGGAAATATAAAAGATTCAATCTGATCATTAAATCCTTCGAGATTTCTTTATGTCAGCTGTAAAGACTGTTTTCATCATAGTTTGTGCGATTCCAAACTCTTATGTTGATATCCTGGATTAGTCAGCTCCTGAAATATTTTTGTTGCTCAGCACATGATGTTCTACTGAGTTACTCGGCACTTACACAAAACTGTGTTACTCAGCATCTAAACTTTACTCGGCACTTGATCTTCACTCGGCATTTACACTTTACTCGGCACCTACACTTTACTCGGCATTTACACTTTACTCGGCACCTGAAGATTACTCAACATCTATTGCACTCGGCACCTATTCTTGATCTTGGTTAAGTGTATTGACACTCAGTTGTCAAATTTATTCTTTAAGCTAACAATCTCCCCCTTTGACATGAGTGGCAAAAACACTTAACCCATGTGACTCAGTAATTAATCCTTCATTCAAACTTTGCTTTCTCCCCCAAAATTCCAAAATTTTCTTATCTCTGCTATCTCCCTGTCAAAATTTCAAAATTGGCTATCTCTGCTATCTCCCCCTTTTATTATACTTACTCCCCCTTTTATTATACTTATCATTTCATTCCTGTACTCAACTTCTTTCTTTAATTACTTATTCTCCCCCTTTTTTGACACTTATGTCAAGGGTCTTTCCAATGAAATGCCATATTTGGCCAAAAATGTGCTATTTACTTCAAGGAATATCTTCAGAGCTGCATCCCAATTTGCTAATGCGACATCTAATGTCTTATGCTAGATGGCAATCTCTGCTGCTAGGTGTACAAGTCCATCAAATGAAGAAAGCTTGGGGTCTTTCCTGAGGACTATCTCTGCATTAATTTGCTCCTTATGAAGTAATCCCAAATGAGGAGTAATTGATGATTGCATTTGTATCAATTTGGCTTTTGTAGTCACCTCCTCTACTGCCAAAACGACTAGCTCTCTTTGTGTGTGAAGCGATTGGACAAAATGCTTCTCACTCTGAGCTGGATCTGTAGGGAGTTGCATACTAGAAGTTTTCAGATTACTTTCCAAACTCAGTATTTTCTGGCTAGTGTCTTGTGTGAATGTTGAAAAATCACACAACTTGTTTTACAGGGAAAAGATGTTTCCTAGTACAATTTTAACTGTTGTAACTTTCTTTGCCAGTTCTTCTTGTGCTAGTGCTATATCACTGGATATTTTACTGTTTACTTTTCCTTGGAACTTCTTTTCTGACCATTCAAGTAATTTTACATTTGTTTCCTGGTCTTCATTCGTCACCTGGTCAACTATATCAGAAAGTCATTCCATGATTGGTCTTGACTCATCTGGAGATTGTAAGCAAAAAGCTTCTGTGAATATGTCCTTAATTTCATTCAATGTACACTTATACTTGTATTCCTTTCTTAGTGCTTCTTGTGTCCTTCTTTTGTCTAGTGCACTCTGAATTTCATTAATCTTTTCTTCTGTAAGAGTGCTAGATTCATAATATGGGATTTTAATTTCTTCATCAAGCTCAGGAACTCCATAGTGAAGTCTCCTAACTACTTTTGATGAACTTGAGCCTGGTGTTCTGATTTTCAGCTGTAATCCATCTGTGCTCGGTTGCTGAAGAGTTTGTGTTGGAGTCCCAGATTTGGGTAATGCAACCAGTGTTTGTATTGCAATCTCCTCCTTTTTTTGTGTCTCTTTTTCTTCAGCTTGAGTATCCCCTTTTTGAATGCTAGATGGGGTTGAACTTGGTTGTTGTTCAGATTTTTCTTTTGTTTCCCCTGCTGCTGTACTTGGCACTTGGAGTGTATCAGTACTTATACTTGGTGAAGGTGGTGGTGGAAGGAATAGAATACCAGTAGTTTGTGTGATCAAAGGTGGCATTTGTTCTTTTACCCTTGCTTTAGCTTTGACTTCTGGATTTTGTAATTCATCAACATTGACCAATATAGGATTTGAACTTAATTTTGCTACTAAAGATGATTGGTCAAGGATTTCCAAATCCTCTGCAGTTAATGGATTGATGTTTTGAACTAAAATTTTTGTAACATCCTTTATTTTTATAAAATTTGCAGGTCTGATGGTGGCATGAGGAGGACAAGGAGGAGACACCTGTATGTCTTGCATACTTTGATCTTGTGGCTCAGCTGTATCTTTCTCTTCCTCTTTCTCCTCATTGAGTGCCTCTCCTTCCTTTTCTCCTTTACTCTCCTTCTCCACTAGTTTCTTCTCTTTTATTTCTGATGCTCCCTTTTCTTTTATCTTGGCAATTTCTTTTGCCCTATATTCCTCATTATATACATCTTCAATCTTCTTGTAAACTATTTTCCACAATCTTGTGGATTTGGTAACTACCTCTCCAATTTTATTCTATAGAATACTGAATGCTCTATACTTGGGAGTGAATCTATTATTATGCCTTTTTATGGCATTTATTATTTGATCTCTAGTCAAATCAGGCAACAATCTTGCCAATGTTGACTCCCTTATTTCTTTTTCCATTTGTAAACAAAAATGCCATTTATCCTCTATGATTGTATAGAGTTCTCTCGGCATAGAGTCATCTAATTCTAGAGGTGTGTGCTTATATTCAGCCATCATAGCATACACAGACTCCTCTAATTTATTTTTCTCTCCTTTGGTGAGCTTAGAAAAATTCAGATTCTTTAATCCTTTCAAATCATTATTTCTAATTTCTGTACATAATTTATCAACATCAATCTGGGGTATTTGTCTTACCTCTTGAGATTGACTGTTGTCTTCTGACTTTGTTTCCTCCTCATCTGTTTTAGGCTGGGGAATGAACTTCCTCTTCTTTGACTCAACAGCAGTCTTCTTTGAGTCTTTCTTCTTCCCTTTAGCCTCTTCTTTTTCTTTTTGAGTTGTGGCCCTTGTGGTTGGTCTTTTTGGTGTTGGGACAGCTACTTTCCTCCCCTTGGATTTAGGAGCAGATGGAGTTGTGGTCTTTTTCTTGACTGGTGCTTCCTTGGCTACTTCAACCTCAGCACTTTCCTCTTTGTCTCCTTCTGACCCTTGAGTCTGATCCTGAAGTTTGTCTTCTTCTTCTTCAATGACTTCTTCTTCCTTTTTAATGTCATCTCCTTCTTCTTCTGCTGTCCCTTCTTCTTCTACACCAAAATTTCTTTTGATTTGTCTTACCATTTTCTCTTTCTTCTTTACTGCTGAAGCAGTCTTCAACTCTGTTATTATCTTTGATTTGACAACATCATAAGTTCCAATGATTTTTACATTTTTGTCTACTTCTTCTGCAAGTAAGGTTGTTATTGCTGTAGAGGCTTGATCAACATCAAGTTCATATCTTAGTGGCCTAAGCCATCTTATTCTAGGTATAACTGCTTGCACATAAGTATAATCTATATCTACAAGAAAGCAAATATCTTTTTCATATTTCTCAGTCATTGAAACTAGAATTCTCATTCTTTGTTTCATGGACTTTTTGAAGTCCTCAAAATAACCAATCATTTGGGCATCAAAATTTTCACCCATCTATTCAATGTATCCATTAATTTGTTCAACAATTGTTTTGTCTGGATTCCATTTAACTTTCCCTATAGAAGGAAATTCTTTCATCAGATAGAAAAACATACATATCAAAACTGATCCAAATTTACATTGAGCTCCTTTGCTCTTCCTTATAGCTCCTAGATTTTCATTAATCTGTTGAAACATGAGCTCTGCCAGATCATAAGTGTGATCCCTTTTTATTATCTTGTATGTAACATCAACTGCTATACAAGGTACACTATTTAATCTGCTTGATTGATGGAATTTGTGTGAAATAATTCTTACAGCAAAGTCTAGTAGAGGATCAGTGACTGCGTCGATAGTCATCCCTCTATTGTTCCATTTTGCACCTGTATTTCTCTCAATTACTTCCCTTTTGTCACTTCGCAGGGTCTTTGGCTGATCTAGGGTTGGAATACCAGTAACCCTATGAATGATTTTCTTGGTGAATTTTACTAGCCCTGACTCTAACCAAAAAGCTCCGTTATGTATTCGGCTCAAAACAATTCGTACCCATTCTATTTTGAAGATAGTCAGAAATGCTAGGGTTTTGGTTAATCCTTTTCTTTCTACAATGGAAAACTCATTTTTTAGTACTTTGTTTTCACATAATTTATCATATGCATTATGAATTTCTAAGTCTCCTATGGCACCAATTTTACAATTGTAGCATCTGCGAACATCTTCTACCATAACAACTTTATCCAGAATAACTGATAATGCACCTGCAGGATCATTCTTGTATGCTACTTCAGGTATGGGCTTAAATTCAGGTTGTTTTACTTCGTTGCTAACCAACTGAACTTCATGGCTTTTTAAACCCTTGGTGGTTCCTGACCCGGATGCCATTGTTTTCCAAACTAGGGTTTTATAATTCAAACAAGTTTGTGAGACCTACGTAGCTCGGCACTTAAGAGAAATGCCTTGAATCGACGAGATCGTTGTTGGAATCTTTCATGAATTGCTTCTGAACTATTCTTGATCTTCTCTGCTCATTTTTTGGCTTTGCTTCTTGATCGCGATGCGAAAAATTGATTGAAATCGCGATAATATACCCTGATTTCATCGCATTAAATGCTCAACTGCCAACTCGACTTCTGAAGAAATTTCAACCTAACTCGGTGTCTACTAAATTTCCTTTCTACTCAGCTTCCATTGGAGTTTGTTTTTTTTAAAAATCGTCATCGGTTATCAGCTCGGTCGTTGTTGTGAGCTCGGCATCTGTTTTGAGTTTTGACTCGATATCCAAAGGTAGCTCGGCATCAACATTTAGTTTTCGTCTTGACATCTTGTTTCATGTAGATTTATACTTTGAATTGCTTCTTTGTCTTGGGACTGATGTCTGATATAACTTTGTATATCAGTCCCATACACTTCTCATGCTTAGTTTGATGAAGTGTGATCACTTGACCCATTGGGTGAAGTGATCCCTTTACTTGATGTATTGCACTCATCTCTCTTTTTCCAAGTCTTGTTCATTTTCCCCCTTATCTTTTCAATATCAATCTTTTCTTTGCCTTTATTCTCTTCAGACTTGGGTGCCTTTGATCTTGTAGGACAGTTTTTGCTGAGATGACCAGTTTTCAGACAATTGAAACATGTGGTTTGGTTCAACCATCTTTTGTAGTTCCCTCTAAAATGTGTTCTTATGCAGTTCTGTGGTGTATGTCCATATTCTTGACAATAATGACAACTGTACCTGGTATTGTAATCCCAATGATGATGACTTTCTTTTCCTTTTGTTTTTGCTAGTTGATTTGATGTCCACATAGGTTTTGATCTGCATTCAAATGTCCTATGTCCATACTTATTGCAATTATAACAATGTCCATCAAATCTCTGAGTCCTTGTGAAATTGGATCTGCAATCTTGTGTCATATGTCCTTGCATGTTGCACTTGTGACAGAAACTCTTACTCTTGGGTGTGTTTGGTTGATTGAATCTTCTACTCCTGCACACATTAGCAGTATGTCCCTTCTTATTACAATAATGAAAAGTGGGTTTAGTATTCTTACCTTTGTCACTTCTTTGTTCAACACTTTTTGATGATTCTCCAACTTCAGTGCTATTGTAACCAAGTCCTAATGTATCATGGGCAGATCTTGGAGTTTTCAGCAACTGTTCAAAATACTTGATGGCTTCACTTGAATTGTTGAGATTTTCTGCTACCTCTTTTTCTCTGTTCAATTCATTCTGCATTTGTTCATTCTGCATCTTCAGAGTAGAGATCTCAATGTCCTTCACATTGAGTTCATGATGAAGGTTCATCATTTGAGCAAGTGTATCCATCTGCATGTTTGAGATCCTTGTCAGTTCAGTACATTTTTCTTCAAGTCTGTTTGCAAGATTCCTTTTGTCATTTTCCATCATGACCTTATCATCAACTGCTCTTTTCTTTTGTTCTATAATTTCACATATCATTATGGCCTATGATTCATGTTCCATCTTGAGAGATCTAATCTCTTCTACTTGAATTTTGTTTTTCTCCATCAGTTCTACTATTGCTGCATCAAACTCTTTGGTATCTCCGTTGGAAAATATGTTGGTGGTATCAATTTCCTTGTAGTGTATATCATTCTCAACTATGGCCAGATCTTTCCTTTTTCTTAATGAGTTTCTCAAATTGATTCTAAATTCCTCCAAGCTATGCAAAGCAAGTTGCACATCTATCACCTGATTTTCAATGATCTTTCCAAGTTTGAAAGCTTCCATCTCTAGATCTTTTCCTCCAAGCTGTTAAACTTTTCCTTATGAGAACCCGGTAATGCTCTGATACCAATTGTTGGAATATTCAAATGTGGAAAGAGTACTTATGAGAGGGGGGGGGGGGGGGGGGGTGAATCAGAAGTACTAAAATTTGTCCTATAAAACTTTTATGTGGAAATAAATTGCATGCATGTAAATACATTAAGTAAACATGAAACTAACACATGCATCAATAACACATAACACCTGAAATTGGTAACCCAGAAACCCTCCAGGAATAAGAAGGTAAAACTGGGGTGGGAATGATACCCACAAAAATTACTATAGCAATATTGTTTAACCACTTCTGATGGTTTGCCCTGTTAAAGGCTTTACACTATGTCAATAGTGACCTAGTTAGAGGATTTACAAACACTTAACATGAAGTGTCACCCTGTTAAAGGATTTAATCACCTATCTCTAGGATCAATGAAATAGCTGTTAAGCTAACCTATCACCATAGGATTTCCATGCTAATACAATGGCTAGAAAGTATTAGGTAAAATGAACCTGATAGTTTACAATCCTTGATTGTTGAATGCTGGCTCTATTTTGCTTCGTCTGATCTTGATCCTTTGTGATCTGATATATTTCACTTCTGAAAATAGTATATCAACCACTCTATATCTTCTCCTCTATATCATCATCTTCATCATCTCCTTCTCTATCATGTCTTCTCTATGAGATATCGTCTTCCTTATAAAGACATTCAAGGATTTAGGGTTAGGTCTGGATCTATGATCCATATTCAATCTTCATTTCCGCTTAATACTTATCTTTTGCTGATTGGTTGCATGCCTTTATCATTTTTCTTATTGGCTGCATGCAAATTACATAGGAAATATAAAAGATTCGATCTGATCATTAAATCCTTCGAGATTTCCTTATGTCGGTTGTAAAGACTATTTTCATCATAGTTTGTGCGATTCCAAACTCTTATGCTGATATCCTGGATTAGTCGGCTCCTGAAATATTTCTGTTGCTCGGCACATGCTGTTCTACTGAGTTACTCGACACTTACACAAAACTATGTTACTTGGCATCTAAACTTTACTCGGCACCTAATCTTCACTCGACATTTACACTTTACTCGGCACCTACACTTTACTTGGCATTTACACTTTACTCGGCATTTACACTTTACTCAGCACCTGAAGATTACTCGGCATCTATTGCACTCGGCACCTATTCTTGATCTTGGTTAAGTGTATTGACACTCAGTTGTCAAATTTATTCTTTAAGCTAACATTTTGTTCCATTTTAATATATTTAAATCTTGAAGTAATTTTAGTTTGGACGCAAAGCAATACATCTTGGATCCTTCAAAGTTATCCTCTTGCCACCATTGTTTGATGTTGTTCATGAAGCTTTCATCTAGAAACCATATTTTTTCACATCTGAAAGGGTTTCTTGTTGGGTTTTGTAAAATTCCTTAAATACTATTCTATCAGGATAGTAATTTGAACTAGCATTTGGAAGGATATATGTTTTAATTGTGTAGTTGAAGGTTAGGTCTCCTTCAATCAAAAAAATGTCTAGTATTTCCACTATGTGGCTAAAAACCTAATATTCTATTAATCCAAGCATAATGTTTCTTGTTTGGATATACATCAGGCTATTACTTTCAATCAAATAATTAAAATCTAACATGACATGTGATATTGTGTGAATTCCTCCATATTTCTCATCCAAACTATAAGTGGAATTGAATTCTCTTCCAATGCATAGTATATCTATTTTTTAATGAAAATACTTAGTTGATTCCATAGTTCCTACTTTCTGGTTTTAGAAGTTGGTCTATATATGTTAAGGACAGTCATCTGAATGTTTCTTTTGAATCTTTTGATTTTTCCTCCTATCTAGCTGTTGTTTTCTACTGTCTTGCTAAAATCTATTTTTTAGGGATCCCAAATAATTATTATACCTCATGAGGCCCTACTAGATTATACTAATTCTGATATCCAATACGCAAGTTTTTTATTCATTCTTTCCCATTCTTCTCTATTTAATTTGGTTTCTTCTACTAATATTATTTTGGATTTAAACAATGATAAATTGTTCTTTAACAAATGCTTCTTTTTAGGGGCATTGAGTCCCCTAATGTTCCATATAGTAATTTTCATTGATCTTTGGGAAGGAACTTCCCCTTTCTTCCTTTTAAACCATTGTGAATTTTTTCCTAATTCTCTACCTTTCCTGTTGTTTTCCTTAATTCCTCTAGTGACTTCCTACCTCTTTTCTTCTTCTTTTTTTCCACATCTTGATTCCTCTATTCCTTCTTGATTAATTTTCAATCCTAATTTATTAATGTTTCCATTTGCATTGTTGATACTAGTTGTTAATATGTCTTCTTCTTCTCTTAGTTCATGTAAGATCTATTCACATATGTCTAATCTTTCAATTTTAGAGTCCTTTATTTGTTCCTCCTAGTTTTCCTTCTTGTTTGAATTTTTTTTCTCCATCTGTTGTTCCAATTCATCAATTCTTTTAAATTCCTCCTTTGAGTTATCCTTCTTGATTTCAATACTCCATTTACTTTGTGTTTCCTTAGTATCCTCTAAGCTTATTGCCATAAATTTATTCATAAATTTTTCTACTCTGACTAGTATGTTGTTTCCAATATTTATTTCCATGTTATTCTTATCTCTATTAGTCTCTATTTTTTTTTTCATCTCGAATGGATCTTTCCATTTAGAGGAGTTTGCAAGAATTTGTAAGAATTTATTTTTACTTCCTTAGATCTTTTTCTAATAATGATCATTCCTCACTATTCTGAGGTGGAAAGAGGAATTACATTATCATATGATTGCCTTTTATTTTTCTATTTTTTTTGTTATAATCTTAAGTTGATGACCCTTTTGTTATATTCTTTCCTATTGTGCCTCTACTTGAATTAGTGTTTGTGCAACATCTTCTTTTTTAAATGATCCATAGGTAGTTTCTTTTAGCTCTTCTTTTCTACTCTCCTTTGTATCTTTCTGATCAGATAATATCCTTGATTGTTTCATGTGATTATTTGTTGTGTTAACAGGTCTTCCCCTTGGGTAGATTATAAGGTCCTTCATTTCTATAGTCATTTGTCTAGATCTTATTTCAGTATGCATTTGATCCTCTATTACTTCTCTATTTTTTTCTACTACAGTACCGAACGCTTCTATTTATTTTTGTTTGCCTGTTGCCCATAGTTTGTTCTTTGGTGATTGCATACATTTTTGGTTCCTTGATGGCCCCTCATAGTCCTTTTTCCTCAAGGTGGTTTCAATTTCTAAATCTTCTCTTATTTCCTTACTTTCCTTTCTAGTACCACTCTCTTTACTTTTTCCTATTGATGTGTTGTGACTATTGATTATACAATGATTATCATGTGCTTGTACCCACAAATTCATATGATTTGAAATATCATTTGAGTCAATAGCATGTCATGAGCTTACTTTTCTAGCTACTCATATTTATATTTATTTCTCTTGTGTATTTATTATCCTT
Source organism: Cupressus sempervirens (assembly GCA_028749045.1). Taxonomy (NCBI): domain Eukaryota; kingdom Viridiplantae; phylum Streptophyta; class Pinopsida; order Cupressales; family Cupressaceae; genus Cupressus; species Cupressus sempervirens. The sequence goes on from CM053789.1 coordinate 217,140,115, forward strand.
TTGGCATTGTTCAAATTGTAACCTACTATAAATGTTTTGCTCAAATTTTTTACACTTTCCTATTCCAACGAACTTATTCATTTTTTTTTTAATCCTCTACTTATTTGAAGATTAGACTTTATTAATGTATTATCCTTGACCTCTTCTTTAGTCGACCCTTCTTCTGAATCTTCTTCTTTACCTATCTTCTCCCCTGATCTATTGTTTTCCCTAATGTAATTTATGCTCTCACAGATTGTTCTTATTCCTTAGATATATCATACATAAGCTTTCTTTGAGATCTGAAGTCTTCTTTAAATGTTGTATTTTTATGGTTTAGAGATGGCTCATTTTAATGTTTTCCTTGATTCTCCCTTCATACATTTTGAGATCTATTAGTTATTACTTTCTTACTTTTAAATTCTCTTTGTGCAATCTCCATATTTAGTAGAAGTTTAATTTCATTTGAATCCTTGTATGAAGATTCAATTCCTATTAGTTTCCCTAGATCTTCACCTAATAATTTTAAGATTTAAATGTGATTTAGTTCTAGTCAAACAATTTTATAGGCCTTCCAAATATGTGGTTCTTATTTCTTAACTATATTCTCATTGAAGTTAGGTTCCCATTTCAGAAATTTGACTATATGCCCTTTATAAAAAATAATAAGTTGAAAGGAAATCTTCCCTAATATATTTAATTTTGCAATGAAAATAGAAAATATGATTATTAACATCGGAGATACTTACCTAGTTTTTGCATAAACCTATTGGAAACTACAATTGAAACAATCATTATGTTGTCATTGATGTCAAATAAACTGATGAGACATGTTGATGTCTGATCTAAATGTCATATCTATTTGATTGCTCAAGAGAATTTGAGAAGTTTCTCATAAAAAAAAGCACCAAGAGGAGAGGTTAAGTTATGAAAAGGAAGCTACAATGGACATTTGATTAGTTAAACTTTGACAAGATAATTTGATTGTTTATATTATGAAGATATGAGAAAAGACTAAAAGTTTTCTTAAGCTTGACCAAGGAATACAACAGAAGATTAAGGAGCTTGAAGTTCATGTTGAGTGATGCTAGTGTCAAAAGAGCCATAGTAAGTGCCAATTAAATTCAGTTTTGACCAAGAAAATAGAACTTTGATGGCAAGCTAGAAGCTCTATATCGGTTGAGTAAATCAATGATGACTAAGTGTTAGAACCAAGTAATAAACAAGTAATCGTATTTGGAATGCTTATGAGAAATCATGATTTCTAGTAGACTCATTTGATTTCTTGGGATTTGGAAAGCATGTTGAAGATAAGGATTAATGTGTTGGATCATTTAATTCAAGGAGATGATTAGGTAAATAATTTTTATGAGAAGTTTCTAGAAAAGAAGAAGATGAACATATACAATAAATCTATTGGATCAAATGACAAATATTAAGATAAATAGTGATTATGAAAAATGGAAAAAGACTAGAATTATCTATTAAGGAGGAACAAAGATGAACTTTTAGAGAGTGCAAATGAGATATGTGAAGAAGAGAAGAGAACAAAGAAGTTGTGCATGTTTGAAAGATTTCCAATAAGATAGATTTAAGTTGTTAAGGTTGACAATCTAAGCAAAAGGCCTAAGTTTTTTGTGAAGAGAAAGGTGAATGCTTGAAGGTTTACCAAGAAAATCAAGGACATAGGTGACAAGGAAAGCTTGTTAGGGAATCAACACATGAACTGATCAGAGATATGAAATTGCAAAGTGAGTTGTAATCATACATATCAAACCCTACTTTTTTCTTTCTTATCATCTTAAACAATTTGTATTGAAATCCTTTTAATCAAAGGTTGACCTAACAATCATTAAGGACTTGATAGTCTATGTAAATCCTTTAACCGAGTGACATTCTAATGGAATGTTCAAAAGTCCTCTAACAAGGTCACTCCTAATAGGGTGATTAAATCCTTTAACTAGGTCACATTTAATAGTTTGTATTATAACCTTTAACAAGGTTGGCTCCTAATAGGGTTCACTTTATAATAATGAAAAAGTGGTGACATGTTGTTGGTGGTTTTTTCATAATTGGGTTTCTATGTTAAATCCTAATGTCAAACTTGTGTTGAATTTTTTTATGGTGTTTTACATTTCAAATGTTAACATTCAAGAAGTTTTTTATATTAGGACGGTGAACTACTTGTTGATATTGTTATTCAGATTACAGTAGACACTAAGTTACAATAGGATAAGTAGAACAAATAATGTTTAATTATTTGATTTTTCAATTGGTACATATGGACCTTGAGTAATTGATTCACCCCCACTCCCCTTCCACCCCTTATTTATTCTAAATATTCTAACAAAATTCATGTAACCAATTTTTAAGTCCAATATCTCTAGATGTCAGGTCATTCTATATAGCATATAGTCCAACTTCCAAACATTCTATATATCTATTTTCACTTTCTGCATTACTAATGATTAAAATATCCTCTATGTGTGGATGAGTTTGATTTTGTTAAGTGTATGCTTCATTCTGATTAGTCTTCATGCCTCCTATTTTTGTAATGGTTCTTCATTACAAAATTGCTTCTACTGCATTTTTCTTGAATGAGTGTTTATAGCTCTAGGTATTTCCAAGGGTAACTACTTTATCTATATGGATTTGGGACTACTTCCTATATGGAGGGATGTTAGGGCTGGCATTCTTAATTGGAGAATAAGGCTTAATAGGAAAAATGACATGGTTAAACCCACAACCTTTCCTATTACTTCCTATAGGGACATTATTGGCTTCTGAGATTAGTTGAGGTATAATCCTGGTAAGGCTAGGTTTAAAGGTGACAATTGTATCTAGAACCACTAATGATTTTGAGTGACTAAGATAAGACTATGGAAGCACCTTATGATTTTACCTAGTGTGTGAGGGTCTATTTTCCTTTCGAAATTTTCTTGCCTCTAAAAACCTTAGTTTCTTATTGATCTACTTCCTCTTTTTCTAGCATACCTTTTTTTCTAGAAAGAAACCTCATTTCTACTTTTAATAATCCTATCCCCAACACTTGTCTTTTTTGAATGAAGGTTTTTTTTTTTTTTTCTGAGGCACAAATATTTGTGCCAAGAGAAGCTTCTAAAGATTGATGAGTGCCACAATCTAGAAAAGATGGTGTCCCTCTAGCAAGGTTTGGAGCTCATTGTTCAATAGCATGATATATTTTGAAATATAGACATTGCTTAGCATCTGATGTCCTACCATGGTTTGGTGGATTCATCATTTTGGGTTTTGACTTCTTCAAATCTTTTTTCTTGCAAACAATTTGTCATCGATCTATTAGATTTGCCTTCATTTGATGCCTCTAAGGAATTTTGAGGGTATTGCACCAGAATTCTATCTTTTTTCTTTGGTTATTTTTACCTTTATTTTCTTCTACTTTTTCTAGAAGCCCTCTTTCTTACCAATCCCTAGATAATTCCCTATCTCTAGATTCAAGGAGCTTACATAAAATATCGAAGCTATTTTAGAAATCTATCAATTAGAAAGAAACCTTGTTTGTTACCATGGGGAGGTTGTTATAAAGAGGTAGAATCTATGTATGTGATCTACTATAGTCTATCCTTTTCGGAGCTCTAAATCTATGATTAGGTTTCAAAGGTATGCTCGCTTTAGATGGCATTTGCCCTACTCTTTTCACAAGTTTTCACTATCTCCCCATTTTTTATCTTTCTAAATTATATATTTAATTTTAATATAAAAGGAAATCTTAAATTTAGAGTATAAAGTTTTGAATATGTTATTATAATTATATTTTTAAATGTCAAGATATTATTATTGTATTTATATTTCTCCTATTTTATTTACTCAAGACTATTAGTGTTTTCAATTTGCAAAAAAGTTATTAGTTCCATCTAAGTAGGGTGCCAAAGCTTCATTAGGCACCTTTACAACCACTAAAAATTTGTGTTCAAATGTTATTGCATGGACTTTCATATGCATGGCCTAATCAAAATACTTTTCCATAAAATACCAACTATAATTTTAGTTATAGACTTTAATTTGTTTGGTTAGAGAGAGAGAGAGAGAGAGAGAGAGAGAGAGACGAGAGAGAGAGAGAGAGAGAGAGAGAGAGAGAGAGAGAGAGAGAGAGAGAGAGAGAGAGAGAGAGAGAGAGAGAGTAGAAGACTTGCTTTTGACTGAATATTTCATTTCATTCAAGAAGTCCCTTGAATTATTGAAATTAAATTCCTTAGTCATTTATTGTATATGCCCTTGAATATACTAGACTATATATTGTTGAATACTATTATCTAACAATTTTTTTTTCCTTATTCCTAACAAAATAAGATCAAATTTGCATCTTTCTCTTGACCATACAACTTGTCTTTTTTATTTTAACCTATAAGAGAAGTCCTTGTTATTAATATTTCAAGATTAGTTGTCATTTATACAAAAAAATATATATTTTAATGAGTGCACTCTTTAGATTTGGATGAATTGGTATGGCAACATGGAAACAAGATTTGTTATTTTACCCCCTCAAACTTATCGATTCTTGTAGGCTTGAATCTAGATATTTTTATCAAAAATTCATTCTAGTTCATTTAAGATGGTAAACTCAAAGTCAATGTACGATCAAATTGTGTGTGTGTGTGTGTGTGTGTGTGTGTGTGTGTGTGTGTGGGCGCGCGCGCGCGCGTGTGCATGCATGCGTGTGCATGCAATGCCCCACCTAACGATCCTTGGAACAAGGATTCAATGCAAGACAAGATATATATTTTTTTAAACAAGTATTGATGCACATGACATACAACATCTGAGGATCAATAATATCACAATGGAAGACATAACCAACCATTTAAATGGCAATGGATCTCCAATGCCACAACTAAACAAAATGACAACTACAAATTACAACAAACCAAAGATGACAATAAAACATAAAACCAATGATCTGTCAAAGCATGGTAATAAAAGTAGTCCTAAAGGATACTCAAATCACCAAATTGTGTTCTCTAAAAAATAGAAGAGATACCCCCTATTTTCCATGCAATAAAACCCAAATGATAGTTTCGCATGAAGAAGTGCACCAAGCCATGCAAGAAACTACCCTCTCACATGAAGGAATGCCTAGCCCAACACCAAGCCCATGGAAATGGTGTCAAGGCTCATGCGAGGAAGTAAAAGGAACCACATGAAGAAGTGTAAAGAGCCACATGAAGAAATGTAGAAAGCCATGTGAAGAAACACAAAGAACCCTACAAAGAAATGTAGAGAACCACACGAAGAAATGTAGAAAGCCATGCAAAACTCCACACTCTTGTGTCAGAAACCATAATAGCAAGCAAGAAATAATAAGAAGAAAAGAAGGTAAAACTTTTCCTCCACATCAGGGAGTATTGGATCCACAAATTGAGGCCTAGGCAATTGCATCTATCCATCTAAAGATAGTAGTGAAGAAAATGAACTGAAAGTAACATTGCAATGAGCTAAAACAAAAAAACTAAGTATGTTGTTCCTCCCAACCAAAATAGCATCATGAAACCTCAAAGGTCCTAGCCATCCCCCATGCATAACATCCCAAACTACCAACTAGATAGTCAGAGTTGTATTATTAGGATGTCACTACTAAAGTGTAATAACATCATAAGAACAAGAAATCTAACATGTTGAGTAGTAAGAAATAGATACTCTAACTAAACAAATAACATCATCTAATTATATGCTAAATATCATAGCAAGGGAATGCATCAAATAAACTAACATCATCTAAACATGATATCCAGGCATTTTAATGAAAGCATAAATCACCAGCAATCATACTTTGAACCCAAAGTATCAGGTGAAAGCATCGAGTAATAGTCACACTGAAACAATAGGCTATCTTTGTACACCAGTCCCCAGTAGTAGGAAAGGAAGCTATGCCTCCCAACCACATAGAACCCATAGGTCCACTCTCACTGTGCTAATGGAGATAATGATCCTATCACAAACACACATAAGAAAAAAGTCCATGGCTAACACTCACGCTAGACAATAATGAGGACTCAAACCAAGGTCATGAGATAATGCAAATACTACAGGTCATGGTTAGACACTCAATGGGTTACTATGTAGGGGTTGACATCATGAAGAGTCACTTGGGATTGGAAAACCCAAGCTAGTATTGGTAGCTCACACTTTCCAATGGAAGGAGCACTTCCAAAATATTTTTATTATCTTAAGTTTTATTACCATCCAATGTTTTATTTAGTTATCGCTTGATTAAAAATTTTACACACCAACCCTCAGGAAATAGTCACTGGGCTATGGAGATAGAAGGCCCCTCCATATGCTACCCTACCCTACCCATGCTCATCCAACAATGAGTTCTCATAGGCATGCATATTCCCAACCCAACCCCAAATGATCATAACTCCTAGAAATACCATGGAAGATCAAGTCTCATAAGTCACCTAACAAATGCATGCACACATGCTCTTGTGTGGTACACCACCATCACAAAGATCATAACACAAGGGCTAGATGAGAACACAAGAAAAATATAATAGCCAACTGAATAAAAACTCAGGAGAATAGATGCAACACACATCACAATGCAACATAAAAGTATAACAATGGTCTGATTGACAGCTAATGGATGATCCAAGTCCACAATCAATATCATGCCAATAAAACTCGAGAAAACTGGGCAGTATGCAAAACAAAGTAAAAACCTGAAAACTAGAAAAATTTGAAAATAAAACCCATTTGGTTTTAGGGCACAAAAGCCACAAAAATCCAATAAAATCTAGGTTCAAACACTGTATGCAAAAATGGCTAGCATAATGGTGTGAAACCCCAAACCCTCATCCTGAAAATAGGGAAAACAATCATACTCGACCAACCAGGTAGAACTAGCAAATTGAAATGGAGGGGTACACTAGTTCTCAATGTTCTAATAAATAACTACTAGAAACATAACCAGAAGTGAAGCTTAAACACACAAAAAAAAAAGAGCCCTACCTGATAGCAAAAGGGGCTATTACAAGAAATAGCATAATACAATAAATAACCCACATAAGCTGCTAGAAATCAAAGCAAAGAAAGGTCTCCCTAAACTAGATACAATGACACTAACCTCATGAAGATCCCATGACTGCAACTCTCACAATGAACAAAATGTAATCCTCTAGAAAAGGATTTTGGAAAAAGCTCTCAAATTCTCAATTTCCAAAAGTGAGAAGTGACAAATTAAATTCCTCTTTCAATACTTATTCAATTTTCAAGTGAACAAAGAATTAGGGAAAATAACTAGAAAGCCTAGTTAAATGTTAAATTCCTCCAAATGAAAGCATGTTATTCCTAGTAATAGGAATTCATCTATGGCAAAGTTGCTAGAAATTAAAATCAATTAAAATAAAGCCCAAAAACCCAAAATCACAAAATTTTCTTAACATCTCTCATGACAAATGCAAACCTCTAAATGCACAGACATGCTTACAAGTCATGTCACATAATGCAAATGAGTTTGGATTTAATAATCACCAAAATTTTTAATTTAAACATTTAAATAAGGTACATCAACCATATAGGGATGACATTAGTAAAATATGAATAGATGAATCACTAACTCCATGTGCCACTGCCATGGATATAATTCTTGTACACTAAAATAAACGATCAAGTGCAATTGCATACAATGTCATAGCTAAAGTGATACACGCATTAAAGAGCCTAATTTAACCATTTATTCAATTATATTGAAATAATCCATTTACATCACTAATGTTGGCATAAAACATAATGAAGCAAGATAGAAGTAAATAACCATAGCATTAAATCCACCACATAACATAATCAGAGATATCTTCAAATACCAAATAACTAGATATTATCATAAAACATATTGTTATCTCAAAATAGCATCAACATATGAATATGATCAACTGCACAACATACTAGTATAGTATCTATGATACTAAATTCAAAGTATTACATCTAACTTGTAGGTAATCTCAAATGCAAAATAATAACATGAGTACAAATATCCCTTGAATCAAAACATAACAAGGAACAGATTGCAAAAATTAGAGGCACTTGTGTGTGTGTGTGTGTGTGTGTGTGTGTGTGTGTGTGTGTGTGTGTGTTATTAGATTTCTTTCTTTCATTTTATTGAAAGCTAATATAAATACAAGAATCCTTGGAGATATTATAGAATCCTAAAGATTATTATCCTTGGTTATTCCCTTCTCATTTAATGCTTCCAAAATAAGTTTTTATGTTACCGACAATTGTATGTTCTCATTCTCAACTTAAGATCCAAAAAATTGGTATGATTAATGTCATTTATACTTAAATGATCTTGCATTATGAGCACTAAATTTATTTTAGTCTTAACTTCAATATCAAGAGCTTGACATCGAGTTCATTGTACAGTTTCTATCCACATTCACCAATCTATAGTACTCCCATACAATCTTAACATTGAAGTTTTTTATTAATATTGTACCCTATTTTGTTGAGCATTGGATTGAGTTGTAAACCTAAACCTTTGTAAGCTATGTGTAGCGTTCTTTAATATATATATTCTCCATACCATAACTTTGTAGAAAAATACAATGATTTGGAATGATATATGAAATAATAAAAAATAGGTCACTTGAAGCTTTGTATATTTCTTATGTATTAAGTTTCTCTAGTCTTTAATGTCTCCTTTATTTCAAATTTGGTTTTTAGTGTATGCTTATGAGGGAGATGGATGAATAAATATTGAGTAAAAGATTATCGTCAAAAAAGTTCACACAATCCATTTGTTGGTGATTCCAATTTTTGGGTTTACAACCACCATAAGAACCTCACCTATTGTTCCAAAAATAGCATAGATTGAATGTCTAATAACAAAAGATGTAGACTAGAAAAGAAAATTAGTTGGGAGAAATGCGATTTGTTTTTGTCAAATTGTGATATTTACAAGATTCCATGAGTATCTTTTAATTTGTCATAGAATAACACAGATCACTATAGATGTTATAGAAAATGGGGACTAAGGAAAGATAAACCACCTAAAATAGTGCAAGAAGTGTAATACATTTGGCTCAAATTTATCAAAATAGTAGTGGAAACAAGTAGAATAGGGGATCCTAGACATGTGGGATTAATGTTTTAGGCTGATTAAGGAGTTTAATAGCTAGACACCTAATGAAAAAAACATTGCGACATGTGTTATCTCCATCTTTTCAGAAGAGTCTTGTCTATTGTTCCCCATGTATCCAAATTGTTTGGTTATGTGTAATGGACACCCTTGGATGTCCCAAAAAAACTAAACCAAATCGCTGAAAGGAATTATGTCAAACAGTTTGCATTCAACTTCTTAAAACCCCTTATAACCCTGGAAATCAAACGTTTATTGTTTGTTGTGTTCCGTGCATGGAATTGGTATCATACAACATAAACACGAAAGAAACTACAATAATATGCAAAGTGGAAATGAACTGCTGCTGATAAAATGTTATTTTCAGAATTCATAAAACCAAATACATGGCAGATTTATCAACTCACTAATTACTTCAGCAATATTGTCATAATACTCCAGCCCATGCTTATGAACTTGCTGCTACAATACTTTGGCCTCCAATCAGTCCACTACCTTCATAATACCATTCCCTCCAAGCGGCATAAGCGTCAGACAAGTAGCGAAGAAGATATGAGCAAAATATCAAATCTGCCTATAGTCGGAAATGCAACTAAACTGCCTGATAATGAAGCCAATAAGAAAGAATTCCAAAGGCCAAACCCCAACGGAATGACGTCTAGAATGTTACAAGAGAGGATAGACATCCTCAAATGCCAAGAACAAAGCTGCAACTCACACATCAATTTCTTCTCATATTCAACCTGTCTAATGAAGCTACAAATGCTTCCTTTTATTCTATTCCCCCGGGTCCGCTCAACTCATATGGGCAATGTGGGAAAAAGATGTGTAATATAAAACATATATTAAAATACCCCTTATGTCTCCTTTGGGTACACATCACCATAAAATAAATATTAAAGTAACACTTTAATATTTTACAATTAAATTAGACGTTACTTTAATAAAACTTTAGGCATTAAAATGTATTAGCAATTGGACTCCGAATAATGCGAGTGATAGCTCATCGGAAAGCTCTCACCGAGGAGTATCGAATCCAATCACCAAAATTGACCTGCACTGTGTCCTGTCGACTTACTAAAAATAGTAAGTATGCTTGAAACTGAGTAAATCAACTTCGTTTTGGCCCAAACTGGAAATGACTAAGCCAAAACACTCCAAGATCCCATTAAACCCTTCATTAGCCCTCGGGACCATGTAGAACAAGACTAACGCACACACACTTGGTCAACTGCTAAAATGGGGACATTACAGTCCGCCCCTCTTGAAATTGCTTGTCCTCAAGCAATCTCAGTCCAGCCTGCTGAATAACCTGCTCACTCTCCCATGTAGAATCTTCCTCCGGTAGATCTTTCCATCTGACCAAATACTCCTTCACTATCCTATTTCTAAGCTTCCTCTCTCTGGTATCTAGAATAGCCTCAAGTACTAACACAAGCTTCCCCTCCTCATCCAAAGGGGGTAAATCTGCAGAAGGCACTACACTTTGACCAATGGCTTTCTTAAGCCTAGACACATGAAACACATTTTGCACTCGATTGCCCTCTGGAAGCTCAAGCTCATAGGAGACTTTGCCCACTTTGCGAATCACCCGGTAGGGACCATAAAATCTAGGTTTCAACTTTTCAGCTCTGCTCTTCTTGAGCGATGACTGTCTATATGGTTGTAGCCTCAAGTAAACCATATCTCCTACCTCAAAACTGCGCTCTATTCGGTGCTGATCAGCATACAATTTCTATTGATTCTGGGCTTGTTGTATATTCTCTTTGAGCACTTTCAGGATGTCCTGACTATCTTGCAATAAGTTTTTGGCTTTGGGCACTCTACTATCCCCCAAAACTAAATCCATGAAGCTAGGTGCTTCATAACCATAGAGTGCCATGAAAGGAGTCATCTTGATGGACATATGATAAGTGGTGTTATAACAATACTCTCCCATATGCAACCATCTGATCCAAGCCTTTTTTTGTGTAGTTACATAGTTCCTCAAATATCCTTCCACCCATTTATTCACAATCTCTATTTGCCCATCTGTTTGCGGATGATAACTAGTGCTAGGTATAAGATCTGTACCACACAACCTAAACAACTCTTGCCAAAAAACACTCATAAACTTACTATCCCGATCACTGAAAATGAATCTGGACAACCCATGTAACCTGAATATCTCTTTAAAGAAAAGATCTTCCACTTGTGCTACGTGTAAGTGGACAGAATAGCAATGAAGTGAGCAAACTTCGTCAAGCGGTCCACCACCACATAGATGCAATCCCTTCCCTGCACTCGTGGTAAACCAGTGATGAAGTCCATCGAAATACTTTCCCATTTCCTATCAGGAATGGGAAAGGGCTGTAAGAAACCTGTAGGAAATGTGTGTTCTTCCTTATTCTGTTGACAAACCACACACTCCCTGACATACCTCTGAACATCATCCTTGAGCCCTTTCCATGAAAACCGCTCTCGGATCTGCCTGTAGGTCTTGAAGACCCCCGGATGTCCAGCTGTGGGTGCATCATGAAATGCCTTCAGTATCGCCTCTCTCAAATGTGATGACAAAATCAAATAAACCCTGTCCTGAACTCTAATCAATCCATCTATCACCTCATAGCAATCATCCTGTATGGTACCTGAAATCAATCCAGAAGCCCAAGCATCTTTGACATACTCTTCTATAATCTGATCTCTCCAATCTCCTAAAATCTCTGCCAGAGCACATAAGTGAGGTCTCCGAGATAAGGCATCAGCCACCACATTTTTCTTACCTTTGACAAACTCTATGTCAAAGTCATAAGCCTGCAATTTAGTCACCCATTTTTGTTGTCGATCATTAAGATCATGTTGGCTCATGAAGTATTTAATATTGTTGTGATCAGTCTTGATCACAAAACGTCCACCTACCAAATATGATCAAAATTTGGCCAATGCATGCATTATGGCCAACATCTCCCGGTCATAGACAAAATAACTTTTCTCAACTCCTCGGAGCTTCCTACTCTCGAATGCAATGGGATCCTTCTCCTGCATCAATACTGCTCCAATCCCATCACCTGATGCATCACAATGAAGCTCAAAAGGCTTCGTGAAATCTGGTAGAGCTAGAACTGGACATGAAGACATTACCTACTTGAAATGTTCAAAACACCTCTGTGCTGCCCTTGTCCACACGAAGCCTCCTTTCCTGGTAAGATCTGTCAAGGGTGTAGCAATCTGTGAGAATCCCTTAACAAACCTCCTATAAAAATCACATAAACCAAAGAATTCCTTAAGCTGTGTAAGGTTTGTGGGAGTAGGCCATTCTACGATAGCTCTAATCTTTTTGGGATCAACCCGAACGCCATCTGCACTAATGATATGCCCCAGGTAAAGGAGCTCAGTCATGCCAAACTCACATTTAGATTCCTTGGCGTACAATGAATCTCTCTCCAAAATAGATAACACCTCCTCTAGATGATGTAAGTGCTCCTCCCAGGTCTTACTGAAGACCAAGATGTCATCAAAGAAGATCAAGACAAATCTCCTCAGCTGCTTCCTAAATACCTGGTTCATACAACTTTGAAATGTAGCAGGTGCATTGGTTAGACCAAATGGCATAACCATGAACTCAAAGTGGCCATAGTGACATTGGAAGGTTGTTTTCTCAATGTCCTTTGCTCTCATCCTGATCTGATGGTATCCGGATCGCAAATCAATTTTGGTGAAGAAGCATGCCCCATGCAACTCATCAATCAGCTCATCAATCCTAGGAATGGGATACCTGTTTTTAATTGTTTTCTTATTCAGTGTCCTGTAATCGATGCACATGCGCATCGTCCCATCCTTCTTCTTTACCAATACTACTACTGAAGCAAAAGGGCTCTTACTGGGCCTGATATGCCCCATCTCCAACAAATCCTTAATCACCTTCTCTATCTCATCGTTGTGTTTCTTAGGATGACGATAGGGAGTAATCATAACTGGTTTGGCTCCCTCCTCGAGCTCAATAACATGTTCCATCCCTCTGTCAGGAGGAACCCCATGAGGAATATCGCTAAATACTTTACTGTGTTTATCAAGTATCTTCTGGACATCTAGTGGATGACTCTTTTCTTGTGGCTCTGGTGAAGTTGGCATAATGTGGCACTCTGCCGCCCACTCTATGTCATCATGACGAAAAAGTCTCTGCATTCTCCTCAAGGACACTACTCTGCAACCTCCATCTGAAAGCCCTCTAAGTACCACAGTTCTGCCCTCATGATGGAATCTCATCTCCAATTTCGCTAGATTGAGTGTGAACTCAACTAGTGAAGCCATCCATGTCATGCCGAGGATGACATCATAATCTCCCATGTCCACAACATAGAACTCATCCTCCAACTCGTAGCCATCTCCAAACCTGATGCGAAGATTAGATATCTTTCGAGTGCATAATAACTTATCACCGTTAGCCACCATGACTCTAAACCCATCATGCTCCTCTGTCTGTAACCCTCTCCTGGCTACCAACTATGCATCTATGAAGTTATGTGTAGCCCCAGTGTCAATAAGAGATATCACTTTCTGCCCCTGGATAGTACCCCTGACCTTAAATGTGATTGCCTTTTGGGCCCCTGTCAAGCATGCCAACGATCTATCATCCTTAGGAATGTTGCTCTCCTCTATAGTGTTACCCTCATCTGAATCAGAGTGCTGATCCTCCCCTTCTGACTCTGACTCTTCTGCTGAAAAATACTCCATTTGATTTGCCTTAGCCTTGAGAGAACATTTATGAGATAAGTCCCAAGGCTCTCTACAATGGAAGCACAGCTTCTTCTTTCAAAGTTCATTCAAGGTTTCATTGTCTAGTCCTTTTGATCCTTCTTTGGGTTTGCTATAGTCTTTCTGAAATGATTTTTTGTCTTTGTCCTTGCGGTAGGAAGAATCTGTTGAATGGTTTTTTCCTTTGTATATCGAAGGGGCTAAATCTCGTGCCTTTTTAGTTGCTTCAGCTAACGTGAGTGGATCATGTCCCTTCACCCAACCTCATAATGGATTAGCAAGACCATCACAAAATAACACCACCAATATCCTAGGAGAGATATCAGTAACAAGTACAGACAAGCGCTGAAACTCGGCAATGTAAGCATCCACAGAACCTGACTGTTTTAACTGTGCTAGCTCCTTGAAATGTAACTCGGGATCCTTAGTGTCAAATCTCCCAATCAATGATTTGGTGAATTCCTCATAGGATGTAATCTGATTATGCCCCAAAGTCGCCATGCCATGATGCCACCATTCATGTGCAAGGCCATCCAAGTGCATAGCCGCATACTTGATAGCCTCCTCCTCAGGCATAGGATTTAGCTGCAAGTATGTATCTACCTTCTGCACCCAAGCTCGTGCAGTCATCTTCCCTGAAGCATCATAATAAGGTAAAGAAAGTTTTCCAACTTTCTTCCTCAGCTCAAAGTTTTGATTCCTCCCTCTTGCTTTAGGCATGTGTCTCATCCTCAAGTCCATATAATCTCTAAGAGAAATATCCACCTGAAACTCTGGTCCACTAGCCTCCCAGTCCCTCCTGAACTGATCCTGTAACTCGATAATCTACGGTTCGTTTACTAGTTGAACTGGATCTCTGGGTGGAAAAGTGGGTAGAAGAGGTCTCAAGCTCGCAATCTGTGCTGGGCATGCAACGTGTCTAAAGTTATCAGCCTCATTCTCATTATTTTCGTGTCCATTATTACCATTAATGTTGTTCTCAGGACCATTGTTGTTGCCTTGGCCTTCATGGTTATTGTTTCCCCCGTTGTTATTGTTTCTCTCATTGTTATTGTTTCTATTGTTGGCATCACCTGGATTAATATTGACACCCATCTATCTAGCCATGAGCTGCAACATCATGTCCATTCACCTATTATGCTCCTGCTGCATACGCTGCCCCTGCTCTAATGTATCCAGTAACTGTCGGAACAGTACCTCCCCCTGATCTGGACTAGCATTTCTGCCTCCGCCTAATCCTGTATTCCTATCATCTCGATCACCCATATTATTGTCCTGATCGCAGAATATCTCCTCTGTGTCTGTATGGTTGAATTCAATGTCCCCCTACACGGATGTACTAGACTATTTGCTTTGCAAGTCTGAAATCCTATTTTGTCTTGCTCTGGTATCGCGGAAATTATAAGACCCCTATCGCATGCTCAAACATAAATGCTTAGCCTGTGTTTTTTACTTACTTTTTCCCTCTATCCGGCTGTTCCAAATTCCATATAAGACCTCCAGAGGATGGCAGGACTTATAGCTCTGATACCACTGTAATGGACACCCTTGGATGTCCCAAAAAAACTAAACCAAATTGCTGAAAGCAATTATGTCAAACAGTTTGCATTCAACTTCTTAAAACCCCTTATAACCCTGGAAATCAAACGTTTATTTGTTTGTTGTGTTCTGTGCATGGAATTGGTATCATACAACATAAACATGAAAGAAACTACAATAATATGCAAAGTGGAAATGAACTGTTGCTGATAAAATGTTATTTTCAGAATTCATAAAACCAAATACATGGAAGATTTATCAACTCACTAATTACTTCAGCAATATTATCATAATACTCCAGCCCATGCTTACGAACTTGCTGCTACAATACTTTTTCCTCCAATCAGTCCACTACCTTCATAATACCATTCCCTCCAAGCGGCATAAGCGTCGGACAAGTAGTGAAGAAGATATGAGCAAAATATCAAATCTGCCTGTAGCCAGAAATGCAACTAAACTGCCTGATAATGAAGCCAATAAGAAAGAATTCCAAAGGCCAAACGCCAACGGAATGACGTCTAGAATGTTACAAGAGAGGATAGACGTCCTCAAATGCAAAGAACAAAGCTGCAACTCACACACCAATTTCTTCTCATATTCAAACTCTCTAATGAAGCTACAAATGCTTCCTTTTATTCTATTCCCACGGGTCCGCTCAACTCATATGGGCAATGTGGGATAAATATGTGTAATATAAAACAAATATTAAAATACCCCTTATGTCTCCCTTGCGTAGACATCACCATAAAATAAATATTAAAGTAACACTTTAATATTTTACAATTAAATTAGACGTTACTTTAATAAAACTTCAGGCATTAAAATTTATTAGCAATTGAACTCTGAATAATGTGAGTGATAGCTCATCGAAAACCTCTCACCGAGGAGTATCGAATCCAATCACCAAAATTGACCTGCACTGTGTCCTGCCGACTTACTAAAAATAGTAAGTATGCCTGAAACTAAGTAAATCAACTTCGTTTTGGCCCAAACTAGAAATGACTAAGCCAAAACACTCCAAGATCCCATTAAACCCTTCGTTAGCCCTCGGGACCATGTAGAACAAGGCTAATGCACACACACTTGGTAAACTGCTAAAATGGGGACATTACATTATGAATAGAGGAAAAAGCTTAAATATATATATTCTAACCTAAAGCCTAAGATTAACTTCAGTGGAATATTGTAGCATGCTACTACAAACATTGTTATTTATATCCTTTTGTGTCAATCAATGACGCTTAACTATTTCAATTAATCAAAATTGAGAAACTACGACTCACTCCACACTCAATATTAAGGAAATGCCTAAAACTTCCATTCTTGAATCTAAGATTCAAGTCTTCCATTAAATGTTGGTATTAAAAATAACCTATCATTATAATGTTTCTAATATGTCATTGTGTTTTCATTTCATACTTTTCTAATTTCTCTATCTTTGTATGAAAAATAATGGAAATATATTATATCATATCACTATGTTATCTAATTCCTCCCAAAATATTTGCAATGAGCATTAATGAACACATTCTTACTATTATTTTTCTATATTATTTAATTTTACCTATAGTTTCAACAATGACCATTCATTTGGTCGAACTAATAGTCTATATTTGTATATTATATTCCTACTATTTTGCTCTAGCTATTCATATTTCTTTATTGTTTATTTCTTGTAGTAAAAGCTCTAGCAATTCCTTTTATATGAGGTGTTAAAACATTTATACTAGATCTCATAATGCACATTCTATATAATTTTCAAATAGAAAAAAAAAATTATATTATCACAAGTCTATCATTATTTTTTTAGCACTGAATACATTTTCAATCTCTATCTTTAGGAAAAAATAATCTATTTTATTATATTGTATAATGCCTCCTCAAATTTGAATGATAGATTGAGTAACACATTCCTCTCATTATTTTGCCACAATACTCAGTTCTTCCTACAACATCCACAATGGCCACACAAGTAGTGTAATTAATAAGTTACATTATTATTTTTCTTGGGGTCTACCTATAGATTGATTTTTGTTAATTATTTATTTCGTGTAGGCTAGCTTACACACTGATATTTATATAAGATGATAATTAGGAGGTAATTTCCACAGCAAGTCAAATTGTGATATTGCTATCATGATTTAACTATGTAATTTCTAAGTCAAACTTATTCACCCATATTTCCTGAGTAGTGATTCAACATGAATCCATCTCTCATGAGAATAAATGGAACACTTAACACTCGTTGAATCTAGGTGATGCTCACAATTTATACGAGATATCAAAATGTTAATAGTGTTCTTTCTAAAATACAACTTGTGATATTTTTAAAAGAAAATAAATTTCATCATACTATTATTACTATTTCCCTCTATCCTTGTAATAGCTGCAGAGGCTTCATCTACATTTATTTCATATCCTAAGGGTCTTAACCATCTCACCCTTGGTGTAGTAGCTTGTACAAAAGTATAGTCAACATCTACTAGAAAATATACATCATCATAATGCTTTTCTACTAGAGATCTCTTCTTCATTGACTATTTAAAGTCCCCGAATAGGTTGTCATCACAAATTCAAAATTTTCTATTAATTGTTCAATATACTCACCAATTTGTACTGCTACTGATCTATTGGTTTGCCATGCAACTATACCAAATGTGGGGAAAATGTTTTGAACATAAAAGAATAATACAAACAAATTTACATTGTGCACTCTTAGTCTTTCTTATTGTTCCAAGATTCTCAACCAATTGTTGTAGTTGCAATTCTGCAAGATCATGTGTGTGATCTTTCTTGACAATTTTGTGTCCCACATCTACTACTATATAGGACACACTGTTCAATCTACTAGATTGGTAAATGTCATGTAAGATAACTCTTAACGCATACTCTATCAATAGATCAGTAATTGTGTCAATTGTCATGCCTCTCTTGTTCCACATGGCTCTAGTGTTATTCTCAATTACCTCTTTTAAGTCACTTCTCAGTGTCTTAGGGTGATCTAGGGTTGGATATCTACTAACCCTATGGATTATTCTCTTAGTAATTTTGATAGGTCCATTATCCAGCCATAATGAACTATCATGAATCTTGTTAAGCACTATCCTAATCCATTTAGTCTTTAACACATTTACAAAACCTAGGGCTTGTGTTAACCCTTTCTTCTCTATGATTGTGAATTCTTCCTTCAGGACACCATTCTCAAGATTTTATTGTATGCTTCCATGATCTCCATCTCTTGAATACTTCCTATTTTGCAGTTATAACATTTTCTAACACCTTGCACTATTAAAACATGTGGTGGTATCATGGATAATGCACTAGAGGGGTCTTGCTTGTAAGAAATGTCTAGTATGGACTTGAATATAGGTTACTTAGCTTAATTACTAACTAGTTGAACATTTAAAACCTCCTTATCCTCTACATTCCTTGAACTAGATGTCATAGTGCAAAGCTAGGGGTTAAAAAAATATAAACTACGTAGCTTAGCTCTTGATAAATACCTTGTAAGATCTAATGAACGATTGATGAATCATTTATTAAACCTTATGTAATCATTTTGAATGGATTTCCAAATCACCTTCTACTCTTGTTGCTCTTTCTTGATTTTGAAACGATGAAAAATGAGTCAAAAATTAATAAAATAACTTTTGGAACTCTGCAATTAATGTTGAGTGCTTACACAACTATAAGCTTAGCATCAACCAAGTTTAGGCTCACTCGACATCCATTACAAGCTTGGCATAATCTAGCCAGTTTGTTAGCTTGGCATTCTCTTGTGTTTTACTTGGCACACGTAGGAAACATTTCATGCTCGACAGTAACATGAAAAACTTAAAGATTTATCTTGAATTTCTAATAACATCTTGCATCTTTGTTCATGCTAATGTAATATTTCTAGTACTAAATCCTTTTGAACTTGTGTATGATATAGCTTTCAAATATTAGTCCCACATACCTCTTGGTTTCTTAGTTTGATGAGGTGTGATCACCTAAACCATTAAGTGAAGTGATCCCTTCTCCATTTGATGTACTGCAACCATCCTTTTTCTTCTATGTCTTGTCCATTTCATTTCTAACATTTTCAACATCTGCCTTGGCTTTTCCTTTATCAAAATCACAATGTGGTGCCTTTTTCCTTGTTGGAAAATAACGGCTGATATTTGCAGTCTTCAAATAGCTAAAACATGTGGTTTGACTCAACCATCTCTTATAGTTACCTCTAAAGTGTGTCCTAATATAATTCTTAGGAATATATCCATATTATTGACACAATGATAGTTATATCTTGTATTATAATCCCAATTATAAGAGTTTCCATTGTTCCTTACCTTTGTTTTCTTGTTTGATGACCACATGGATTTGGATCTACACTCAAAAGCTCTATGTCCATACTTTCGATAGTTGTAGAAATATCCTTTAAACCTTTGTGTGTTAATGGTCTTGGTTCTACATTCATGTGCCTAATGACCTTGTTTGTTGCACTTATGATAGTGAACCATGCTCTTATGATTGACATCCTAATTCACAGTCTTGCTCCTACACACATTAGTAGTATGTCCTTTCTTACCACAATTATGACAAGTAGGTTTAGATTTCTTATCTTTTTTGTTCCTTTCTTCACCATTTTTGGATGACTCTCCTTCTTCAGTGCTTATGTATCCTAGTCTAGATGTATCATTATTGCATCTAAGGGATCTCATCATTTGCTCAAAGTATTTTATGGCTTCATTTGGTTTGTTGAAACTTTCAACAAATTCCTTTTCCCTCTTTAGGTCATTTTACAATTGCTCATTCTGCAGTTTCAATGTTGTTATCTCAATATCCTTGAAATTAAATTCATAGTTGGCATTCATCATTTGACTTAGAGTATCCAATTGCATGTTGGAAATCTTGGTTAGTTCCATTGATTTCTTTTCTAGTCTATTGGCCTAAATTATTTTGTCATCTTCAATCATGACTTTGTCTTCCATGGCTTTCTTCTTTTATTTAGTCGCCTCACATAATAGTATGTCTTGTGATTCTTTCTCTAACTTTATCTTTCTTATTTCCTCAGCTTGGGCTCTATTATTTTCCATTAGATCCATAACTATTGCATCAAATTCATTTGAGTCTCCATCTATAAATAGCATAGTTGTGTCCATCTCTCTATATTGTGTGTCATTTTTCTCAATAGCAATTTCCTTCCTTCTCTTCAAAGATTTATTTAGATCTTCTCTTGCTTGATTAAGTTGATGTAGAATGAGATGTATTTCAATCTCTTGATTCTCAATAATCTTTGCCAACTAGTAGACTTCCATTTCCAGATCTTTCCTCAAAGTTGCAAAGCTTCTATTTTAGATAAAAAGGCTCTGATACAAATTGTTGGAATTACAATAGGAAAGGTAAACTTTAGAGCAGGGGGGTTGCGAATCAGTATTTCACACTTAGATGCATAAAAAATTTCACCACACATCCATCTCACACATTCAATGAGTAAATTAAAATATCATGTAAAGCATGTACATCTAGAATATGTAAACAAGTAAGAATTCACACATATATGACACTAGATATGATTACCTAGAAACCCTCCAATGAGTAGGTAAAAATGGGGTGGGAATGACACCCACAAATCTTCATTAATATATTAATAAAATGTATCCAATGAAGGTTACAATGTTTTGACCATGAGACATGATCTACCTTGTGAAAGGTTTGACCTATTAAAGACTTACAAAGACTATTAGGTCTCACCCTATTAAAGGATTTCAACACATTGTTAGAAGTGCGCCTTGTTAAAGGACTTCAATTCAAAATTAAGTAAGCACCTTGTTAGAGGATTTCAATAAATCCTATTAGGACCTCTATTAAGATATTATGACCGAAATCACTTATTAGAATGTCTCTACATTGATCCTATGGTTGGTACTTCCTTTCTTGATGACATATCACCTCTAAACTGATGTATTCTCGATCCTTCTTGATTAGATGTCTATTTGTTGTATGTTCTTCTCTTCCTCTATTCTAGTCTAACTAAATCTGTAATGAAATCTCACTTCATAACTCCTTAGCCACCATGAATGCTCCATTTGTGCATGAACACTTCTTTATACTCTCCTTCATACACCTTACACACTCTTGAGAGATGAAGGTTTTTCCTCCTTAAGAATGCTTTGGTGACATAGGGTTAGCTACAAATCAACGACTATGATTCATCCATTTTGCCACTTAATCCTTCCCTTTTTCTAATTGGCTACATGTATATGCATTCAGAATGCAACTTAAGATTCATCCTTATCTCCTAAATATTGTAATTCATCTTTACGTTGGCTCTAAAATGGTTTACATAGTTGTTTGTGCCACTACAAACAAATATGTCAAAATTGTGTCACTCGACATCTGAAGTCCTGATGCTCGGCATATACTAATTTTTCTACTATGATTTAGCATCTATATCACTTGGTATGCATTTTTTACTCAACTCCTATGTAACTCAGCATAAACTATCTACTCAGTACTTGAGTGACTTGGTACATTAGTGGCTCAACACTCACTGTGGACTCTAGATGTTGCATAATATTCATGTTGTGCTCGACATGTACTACTTATTCAACATGAACTAAGTAAATGACTTAAGTGTGCTGGTACTCACTTTTCAAAACCAATTTGAGATCAATATGAATAAGTTATCCCCATGTCTAGATGTAGGGTATATGCAAGATCTTGATGGGCCAAAAATTGTAAATATGAAAGGAAAAGAACTTTTCATCTAAATTTGATGAAATGAAAAGGGTTTCTTAAGAGAATTACCATTTTCCATCAATATATTTGGGGTCAAATTATGATTTCTATAGGTAATTATTACTTATTTTCTAATGGAGTTACTTATAAAGTGTTGATTTACATACTAATTTAAAAAATTTATAACTTTAAAATGATAGAATTTTCTCAAAATAAGAAAGATGAGTCACCTTGTATGGCTTTCTTGCTATGAGGAAAACAAAAAAATAAATTAATTTTTTAATATTTTGAATGAGTTAAGGTGGTTAGAGGCATGAGTCTTTTTATTCCAAAAAATGTTGTAGTAGAAAATTCAGAATTAATTATTTCCTTGGAATAAAATTACACAAAAATATGCATTAAATCTAGGTATTAGTCTACTTCTTATATCTAGAATCTATAAAAAAAAAATATTTCATTGTGATTAAGGTGGTCAGGCATAAACCGACTTCTTATTTTTTATTGAAATATTTTGTCCCTTTTCTTTTAAATTCCAAATTTTGACTAGCTAAATTATTTTTTTATAAGAAAAATGATAGTTATTTAGAAACTAAATTCAATTTACTATAGTTACAATTTCTTGATATCAAGTTCATAACTAGTTCAAGATTTTAGATCAGGTTGACTGACATTTGTGTCCTGATTTTGATTTCCACTAAAGGCCATAGTTTGGCCCACCATGATCCTATACATACCCTATACTTATTGAACTTTTAAACACTTCAAATACTTTAGATCTAAACATTCAATAGCTTGGTCTCTATAGTAGATAATTAGTAACTTAAATTTGCAAAATGTAAAACATTAATAGTAAAACATCTCAAATGACAGCCACACAAGTATGATACTTGGATTTATGTGGAAACCCAATTTGGGAAAAACCACAAGTAACATGTCACCAATTTTTCACTCTTCTAATATGAGCTCTATTAGGAGCCAACCTTGTTAAAGGTTACAAAACATATTGTTAAATGTGACCTTGGTAAGGGATTTAATCACCCTATTAAGAGAGGCCTTGTTAGAGGGCTTAAGAACATGCCATTAGAATTTCACCTTGATTAAAGGATTTACATATGAATGTTAGGTCAACCTTGATGAAAGAATTTCAAAATTGATACAATAGATAGAAAGTAACAGTAGGTTGATCTAACAAATACAACTCACTTTGCAAATACATATCACAATTTGGTCCAATTGTTGATTCATTGGGTGGCCTCAATAAAAAAATTCATCTATGATTCTCTTGGCATCCCTTCAATAAAGCATACTTCTTCAGAAAACTTCGCTATTTTTTCTTTTGTTCAAGTTTGCCAATCAACAAAATTAAAAACTACTCCAACCTTGTTAAGATTTTCACTAGTTCTACTAACCTTTCTAGGTTTAACCCTTATACCTCACTAAATAGGTAATTCTAATCTTAAACATCACCATATAACTTAGGGTTTTGTTGGATTCATCAAATCCTTCCATCATTTCATCTCCTCTTTTCTCTTCTAAAAACTTCAAAAAAATCATCCTTAACTTCTTCCATAGAAACTCTCAAACACGATTCCCCTTGAACTAAATGCTCTAGATCATCCATCCTTATCTTCAACATTCTTTTCATATTCCAACAAATTAATTGTGTCAACTAGAAATCACGATTTCCTCATAATCTATCAAATTTTGTTCCTTGGCCAACATTATTTTCTAACATTCAATCATCACTAGATTAATTGGTCACTGCTAACTATTATATTCAACATATTTACTTATAACTAGTCAATACTAATGCTTAGTGAACAATATATTTCACTCGAGTTATACTAGTGCTCTTTCAACTCTAGCATCGCTTTGCATAAACTTCAAGGTCCTTAATCTTCTACTCTTTTTCTCGGTCAAGCCTATCCATTTGTTCATTATTTGATCACTTGTTCTAGGCTTCAATACAACTATCATCTTTACATTTATTATTATTAAGAAAACATTTTATCTTTTCAAAGTCTAACTAATCAAGTGCCCATTGTAGTTTCTCATAACTCAACCTTTCTTCTAGGTCCTTTTGTTATTTCCTTCTCAAATCGTCTTCATAAATAGAAAAAAAAAGTTCTAAAGACTTTACTTACAATTTTAGAATCTTGAATGACTTCACTAGCAACTTTGATTTCATTCACAACATCTCTAATTTGGTTCACATATTGTGCAAAATTCTCATCTTCTTTTATTCTCATGCCATCATATTTACCTCTGAGACTTTTAGATTTGACACTTCTTATATTGTCATCTACTCCATGTACTAGCTTTAGTTTATCCAATGTTTTCTTAACATTAGCATAATTCTTGATATCTTCAAATTCAATATTAGTTAGAGAAGGTGCAATATCAATCATATTTTTATGAGTCCTCTTCCTTTTCTCATTCATTTTCTCCACTATAATATAACTAGTAGGCATGACATATTAATTATCCAATCAATATGTGGTATTATCTCCAATACCTAAAAGATGCAACTTCATTCGATCTTTCCATAAGGAAAAGTTATCCTTATTCAACTTTGGTGGCTCTCTCTTATACATCTTCATCTTTAGCTTAAGTCCCTTTAAACTTCTTTCTCCAAGAACTCGGCTTTCAACTATGTCTAGTTATCTCATAGTCCCTTCAAACTTTTCAATGCCTTCAAAACATCAAAAACCATCAAAAAAAATATCCTTATACATTCATTCACTTGGTACAGTATTTAAACAACATTTTCAACATTTAAATCCAACCTTATATCATATTGTTCATTTCATTATCGAGTGTAAATTTCCCATGATTACCTAGTTATATCTTAGTTATTACTGAGTTGTAGTAAATTGTTAAAACATGTAAAAAAACAAGCAACACAAATAACATTCATAAAATTTTGACACCAATATTTAACATGGAAACCCTTCTAAGGGAGAAATAACCTAGGACTGGTAACCCAAAAATATCACTCTTCTAAAATGATCTCTATTAAAAGATAACCTTGTCATAGATTACATACACTTAAAGTGACCTTGGTAGAGAATGTTACCAAAATATCATCTAGACATTGCCATTCCCTTTCTACGAGCATAATAAGTGGCCTAATTTAAAAGACTTACAAACACCACTAATTGATGTTATCATATAGGATTTCATAGAATTCTCAGGTCCATTCATTCCTTTCAAGATTTTTTGGTACAATGCTTAAACTGTAAACAATATAAAGTGATCTATTAAGAATAACAACTACCTATTCTTGTTTAGATCCCTATTATTGATTTTTCACTCTATTTACTCACTCTATACTTGGACTTGCATGCTTGACAACTTCTTCTTCTCCTTTCACTACTCGGTTCTCTTGGCTCAACAATATTATTTTAATCTTCTTTTGAATTCACACTTTGATATCCTCTTGACAATACAATCAACAAAAATATCATCTAGCAATAACTTTGAACCAATAACATAGAACTATCTTGTTTTCCTTCTTAACTTTATTTGTAAATACTTCTAGATTCTTCAAACTTTTGTCACTTAATCAGTATCATTGATCTTAGGTTTACAACTAAATTCCTTCATACAATGAATTTAGAAACATAGAAAATATAACTATACATAGATTTTTGTGTTGATCCTTATCCTTCTTCAATTTCCTTCATCGGATCCTTCATGATTTTTCTTAGGCATAGATCTTGCAACAAACTTTGACTCTCACATTGGACCTTCTTGACCTTTCTATAATCTAATCAAAATTCATCTTTAAATTCTAAATTGCCAAATTTTTTCATCTATCACTCAATAAACATTATATTTACTCAAGAAACATATAACTCAATCAATACTAGATTTCTTAGGCAACTTTGCATTATGCTTCCTTCTTAGCAATCACTTGGGCAATATTGTAGTCACTCATTGAATATAGTCTCCCTTCATTAACCTTATGTCTCTGTTAATCTTGCAACCTTTAACATATGATTGTAAAATAAGCAAACAAATATTATATAGTCACTTTCTAGCTCATTCAAGTAGCCATTAAATACTTTTCATATCAACTATGTCTTCATAATACCTTCATCAAATTCCCTTCATCAATCTAATGATACGACACTTTCTTGAGTTAGCATAATATCTAGCCAACTAAGACTTTGACATCAATTAAAACATAACAACTGATGTGACTCTTCTACATACATTCATAGCATCAGCACTTACAATATCAATTTGGGCTAACAAGAAATACATGAGTTATTTATAAGCAAGGAGATAATGTTTTGGTAGGTCCATTCAAAACCACTAAAAACTAGCACTCACATATGATGGTGTGACCATTTAAAGGGAAAGACTCAAAATCTCTTCCCAATAAACCATCAAGTATAATTAGTCATAAAATTGAACTTGTTTTGTCAGTGGACATATACAGAGAAATATTAGTGATAAGGGAATATGTGAGTGATAATGGGGGAAATTTGCAAAAAACATATGAGTTCCATCTAAGTAGGGTGCAAAGTTTTGTTAGGCACCTTCAAAAACACTAAAAACTTTTGTTCAAATAGTATTGCGTAGACTTTCATATGCATGGTATGATCAAAAAAATTTCCCATAAAATACCCACTATAACTTTTGTTATAGACTTGAATTGGGTTGGTTAGGGGAATATATGTATATATATATATATATATATATATATATATATATATATATATATATATATATATATATATATATATATATATATATATATATATAGAGAGAGAGAGAGAGAGAGAGAGAGAGAGAGAGTTGTTTTTTACTTAATTTTCATTCGATTGAAGAAGCTCCTTGAATTATTAAAATTATTCCTTAGTCATTTATTGTATATGCCCTACAATATACTAGACCATATATCTTTGGTTGAATAGTATTATTTCGCAATTTATTTTTCCTTACTCCTCAAAAAATTAGATCATTTGCATCTTTCTCTTGACCATACAACTTGTCTTTTCTATTTTCACCTATAAGAGAAGTCCTTGCTATTAATATTTCAAGATTACTTCTAATATATATACAACAAATTATAAATTTTAATAAGTGCACTCTCTAGATTTGGATGAATTTGTATGGCATCATAGAAAAAAGATTTGTTATCTTACCCCCTAAAACTAATCCATTCGCATAGGCTTGAATCTAGGTATTTTTACCAAATCCTCATTCTAGGTAAGTTTAAGATGGTAAGCTCAAAGTCAATGTACTATTGAATACTTATTGAATAACAGCTATATATATATCTCTATGTGTGTGTTATTAGATTTCTTTCTTTCATTTTATTGAAATTTAATATAAATACAAGAATCCTTGGAGATATTATAGAGTCCTAAAGATTATTATCCTTGGTTATCCCCTTCTCATTTAATGCTTCCAAAATAAGGTTTTATGTTGCTGACAATTGTATGTTCTAATTCTCAACTTAAGATCCAAAAAATTGGTATGATTAATGTCATTAATACTTAAATCATCTTGCATTATGAGCACTAAATTTCTTTTAGTCTTAACCTCAATATCAAGAGCTTGATATCAAGTTCATTGTACAGTTTCTATCCAAATTCACCAATCTATAGTACTCCCATACAAGCTTAACATTGAATTTTTTTATTAATATTGTACCCTATTTTGTTGAGCACTAGATTGAGTTGTAAACCTAAACCTTTGTAAGCTATGTGTAGCGTTCTTTAATATATATATTCTCCATACCATAGCTTTGTAGAAAAATACAATGATTTGGCCAAGGATATATGAAATTATAAAAAATAGGTCACTTGAAGCTTTGTATATTTCTTGTGTATTAAGTTTCTCTAGTCTTTAACGTCTTCTTTATTTCCAATTTGGTTTTTAGTGTATGCTTATGAGTGAGATGGATGAATAAATACTGAGTAAAAGATTATTGTCAAAAAAGTTCACACTCCATGTGTTGGTGATTTCAATTTTTGGGTTTACAACCACCATAAGAACCTCACCTATTGTTCCAAAAATAGCATAGATTGAATGTCTAATAATGAAAGATGTAGACTAGAAAAGAAAATTAGTTTGGAGAAATGGGATTAGTTTTTGTCAAATTGTGATATTTACAAGATTCCATGAGTATCTTTTAATTTGTCATAGAATAACACATATCACTATAAATGTTATAGAAAATGGGGACTAAGGAAAGATAAACCACCTAGAATAGGGCAAGAAGTGTAATACATTTGGATCAAATTTATCAAAATAGTAGTGGAAACAAGTAGAATAGGGGATCCTAGACATGTGGGATTAATGTTTCAGGCTGATTAAGGAGTTTAATAGCTAGACGCCTAATGAAAAAAAAGATTGCGACATGTGTTATCTCCAACTTTTCAGAAGAGTCTTGTCTATTGTTCCCCATGTATCCAAAATGTTTGGTTATGAATAGAGGAAAAAGCTTAAATATATACATTCTAACCTAAAGCCTAAGATTAACTTGAGTGGAATATTGTAGCATGCTACTACAAACATTTTTATTTATATCCTTTTGTGTCAATCAATGACGCTTAACTATTTCAATTAATCAAAACTGAGAAACTACGACTCACTCCACACTCAATATTAAGGAAATGCCTAAAAATTCCATTCTTGAATCTAAGATTCAAGTCTTCCATTAAATGTTGGTATTAAAAATAACCTATCATTATATTGTTTCTAATATGTCATTGTGTTTTCATTTCTTACTTTTCTAATTTCTCTATCTTTGTATGAAAAATAATGGAAATATATTATATCATATCGCTAGGTTATCTGATTCCTCCCAAAATATTTGCAATGAGCATTAATGAACACATTCTTACTATTATTTTTGTATATTATTTAATTCTACCTATAATTTCAACAATGACCATTCATTTGGTCGAACTAATAGTCTATATTTTTATATTATATTACTACTATTTTGGTCTAGCTATTCATATTTCTTTATTGTTTATTTCTTGTATTAAAAACTCTAGCAATTCCTTTTATATGAGGTGTTAAAACATTTATACTAGATCTCATAATGCACATTCTATATAATTTTCAAATAGAAAAAAAAAATTATATTACCACAAGTCTGTAATTTTTTTTTTAGCACTGAATACATTTTCAATCTCTATCTTTACGAAAAAAATAATCTATTTTATTATATTGTACAATTCCTCCTCAAATTTGAATGATAGATTGAATAACCCATTCCTCTCATTATTTTGCCACAATACTCAATTCTTCCTACAACATCCACAATGGCCACACAAGTGGTGTAATTAATAAGTTACATTACTATTTTTCTTGGGGTCTACCTATAGATTGATTTTTGTTAATTATTTATTTTGTGTAGGCTAGCTTACACACTGATATTTATACGAGATGATAATTAGGAGGTAATTTCCACAGCAAGTCAAATTATGATATTGCTATCAAGATTTAACTGTGTAATTTCTAAGTCAAACTCATTCACCCATATTTCCTGAGTAGTGATTCAACATGAATCCATTTCTTATGAGAATAAATGGAACACTTAACACTCGTTGAATCTAGGTGATGCTCACAATTTATACGAAATACCAAAATGTTAATAGGGTACTTTCTAAAATACAATTAGTGATATTTTTAAAAGCAAATAAATTTCATCAGACTATTATTACTATTTCCCTCTATCTTTGTTTCACATCTCTCTATCTCATAAGAAGACTGAATTCTATTATAAAATATTGGTATATTACGCAAGTCCTAAAACTTTAACAACGACAATTGATGAACACGTTGTTCCTATTATTTTATTATTAAATTGACCATTTCTTCCTAAAAATTGATGAATACATTGTTCTCATTATTATTTAATCATTATATTGACCAATTCTTCCTAGACTTCCAAGCGATTTCTTTAGGGCCCCGTTTGGTTGCTGGAAGATGAGGGCCAAAACCGGGTTATCAGAGGCAAAACCAGGTTTTGCAAAAAAAATTTGGTGTTTGGTTGGTTAAAATTATAACCTGGTTTTCAATTTCATCTTCCAATTTTGGTCAAAAATTGGAAGAAGTTTCTTCCAACAAAAAGGTGGAATTCGAAATTAAAACCAGGTTTTGAATTTTATGACAGTTTTTTTAATAATATTGTAGGGTCCACAGTATACTCATCTTCCGTGTCAACCAAACGGACCATTGGCTTTCCAAACTACAAAATCAGGTTTTCGAAAACCTGGTTATGTCAAAAAATCATCTTCCCCAACCAAACGGAGCCTAGAAGATGTTAAAATTTAAAGATGCCATCAGGAGATATTGTGTATTTCAAAATACGAGACTCGTCAAAACCAAGAGATCTACACTGCACTGTGTTAGATTTTGCAATATTTAAAGAAAGATAGATTCGACAGTTATTGCGAACTATGATGAGGAGGTGGGGCGTAGTAGACCAGTCTTTCTTATGTGAAGCTTCCTTTTGGATTCTGTAACGTGCAGATTCCTTTTCCCACTCCATCGAGAAGGGAATATAGTGGACGTATTGAAAGGGCCGCACCCTTAACCAGGAAAGTCGAAAGTTGTCCTTGAACGTGTAGTATTAATCATTATTATTGAGGAAACTAATGACTGATTACATTCTCCAAGGCATCGCCATGCAGAGAAGTCGAGTCCGAAAGTGCTTAACGCCTTGGGATTGTGTGTGAATCAGAAGTGGAGTCTGAAACAGCTCGAAGTCTTGAGAGTGCGTGTGAAATCGAATCTGTAAGGGCACAAGTTTCCTCGTTAATAAGGAATTAAAAAACACGTTCAAGCACAGGTTACCATGTTAATCATAAGCACGGGTTACCATGTTAATCATAAGGTCACTTGATAAATATGGTAGAGCACGGTGGATTAAGTATCCTTGTTAAAGCAGCGGGAAATGGGAAAGTGCACGTTCAAATTACTTGAGATTGGTACGTAAGAAGGAAGCATCGCATAAGAATGACTGGTCAATTAAGCCGTCATCATAATTGTTGAAGATTAGCAAGGTGAAGGGTGTATATATAGAGAGAGAGAAGGAAGGGTGCGAGTTGTAGCAGGAAACGCATCATTATAAAGCCAGTACAAGCTTATTGTTATTACGATCAGATGGCTCCCATTTATCCAGATTTGAAGAGATGCCAAAGGCCCGTCGACGTGCCTCCCTACGCAAAATGTTTGGATTGCTACCCTCCTTACAAGGGCGAAGAGCCAAAGAGATTCGAGTTTCCCAGCAACCTTCCAATGCGGACGCGGAGGGCGGCGCAGAACGCTGACGATAAGTACGTGGCGAAATATGCCAAGGCAGTCCAGCTGATGAAGAATCTTCCGCCTGAGGATCCGAGGAATTTCATGCAGCAAGCCAACGTCCACTTCGCCTACTGCAACGGAGCTTACTACATGGGAGAGACGGAGAAGCTCTTCAAAGTCCAGGGCAACTGGTTGTTCCTCCCGTGGCACCGCTGGTTCCTCTACTTCCACGAGCGCATTTTGGCTACGCTTTTGGGCGAGGAGGACTTCGCACTACCCTTCTGGAACTGGGATTACGAGGGGGGCATGAGCATGCCGCTCATATATACGGACCAGACACTAGCCCTGTTCGACAACAAGAGAAGCCGCGGTATCTCAAACAGGCTCGTGGACTTGGGCTTTGGTCACCCGGATGAGCGATCCGATCAACTGGACCTGGTTAGCAACAACTACAGGATCATGCACAAGCAAATCGTGCATTCCAAAAGCACTCGGGCATTCCACGGAGAGCCAATCCGAGAGAACAGCCCGACGTGCACGTGCGGCGCAGGGACGCTGGAATATGAGCCGCATAACACGGTTCATCTTTGGAATGGCCGCACCCAGCATAAAGAAGGCTCGCGGCCACAGGACCTCTGCTCGGGACATTTTTACTCCGCTGCTCGAGATCCAATCTTCTATGCCCACCACGCCAACGTGGACCGGATGTGGACCATCTGGAAGACGCTGCCCGGGCGGAAGGACTACGACCATCCGGACCTCCTCGACACCAAGTTTTACTTCTACGACGAACACGCGCGCCTCGTGGAGGTCCGGGCTGGCGACGCCTTCGATCCGCCGAAGCTCCGCTACCAATACGAGGATATGCCCACCATACACTGGATAGAGCCCATTTCCACCACCGTGCCTCCCTCCATCGCTCCTCCTCCATGCGCCTCGTCATTTCTGATGTGCTCAGGGATTTGGGTTTTGAGGGCGCCGTCACTCTCATTCCCGAAATGCGTCTCCAAAAGCCCAATCAAATCTCCGCACTGCGGATCGAAGGCCGCGAACAGCCTTGCTCTCATCTCTATGTTGTAACAAGGAGCGCCTTCGTATAAAATATGCTGATCCGCTCTCCCCGTGTGTCGATCTCTTCTATTCTCTCTACTGTTGTAATAAGCATTGCCACGCTGTGTGTGTGCTTGCTGCGCTCATGCGTACTCCCTGATCCATGTGCGCATTGAGCTTAATTCAGACATTGTGTCGTGTGCCTTTTGTTTGTTGCTGTCTGTGTGTATTCTTTGTATGTCTGGGATGTGGGATTTGAGAGTCTTGGTTGCTTCATCTATCCAAAGGGTTGGCATACCATTTCGTATCTACTGGAGCAATGTTGTTTGAGTAGATGGCAGAAGCTTATTTGTGAATCTCATTTTCAAGTGGTAGTGAATTTTCCTACTTTGCAGTTACTAGAGGATGTTAGTTGACAATTGACTTCAGTTTTTAATCAAACTCTTCTCTTTTGTACTTCTCTAGAGTTTGTTAGTTTTAATTACATTCCTCATGGAACAGACCTGCTAATTGTTTGGCCAAATGAGCTTCTGATCATGTTCAGGATTCGAATATTATGGATAGGGGGCAGCTACGCTTGGATCTGTCTCGTGAGTTAGATGACCTTGTTGTTATAGAGCCCCTTGTTCACCTCTTCTTTTTGTTTCTCTTTTTTTCTTAATAAATTCTTACCCCTCTTTTAGTCAATTTTGACATAATTATAACATTTAATTTTTGACAAACATTATAAAACATTTCTAAATATTAATAAATTTTGGTTAGTATAAACAAAAAGAGAAAACCTAAAAATAATCAACAATCCTCCATGAAATATTTGTGCTATTCTAATAATGAAGTTCATATACTTGTGATAAATGAGCCCAAAGAATGTCGTGTTCAATTGAAACATCCATGCAAATCATAATACTACATTCACAACTTCCAACATGCCCCTTCTGGCAAGACCATGTTTAAGTAATTAGAATTATCTTATGACTATCATGACAATCACAATCTCAAACCATGTCATATTATTTCTACATAGGAACGTGTAGGAAAAAGTATTTAGAAAAAAATAAATTTCATCTCTTTAGAATCTAAGAGAAAAAGGAATATCATTTCTTGAAGCCATTGTAGAAAAAAAGTTTACACACTTTCACAATTTGTATTGGAGCCCCTAAACACTAATTTATAGAAGAAAAATATTATGTGCAATGATGATCTAGAAACTAACTGAGAAATAGGCTAAATGCTTTAACTCTATTTCAAAACAAAAATAACGCACACAAAATAATTTACAATTCAAATTCTATGACAAGTTCCAATTGAGCTAAAGTTAAAAATCGAGAAATTTTAAATTTTAATCACAATACATGACTAAGTTGAAACTGATCTGATGGACGGATCTAGACTAATTGCAGTATTGAATGCTTAACTAAAATCAAATTAGTGAAAGTCTTAATACATTTAACATAAATGAAATTAAGCATCTCAAACTCAAAAGCTTGAGGTGAAATAAACAGAATTCAGAGAGAGAAGAAGATAGAAAGTGCAAACAAAGTTTGATTTTGGAGTTCGCCACAAATGTGACTACGTCTCTGGGTCGGCTCCAATAGAGTACGACCGATCCAATTAATCTCCAAAAATCAATCAAAAATATGCACCAAAGAAGACCATTTCTTCTAGCACTTTGGTAGCATAACAATACTCTTAAGTACGAAAATGGCTCCAAAAAATCTCCTAGAAAAAAAATCTCCCTATTCCTTCAAAAAAACTTCACCAAGAGCAATTTCTCTCAAGTCTCCCTTAATTTCCCGTTTCCTCCAAATGACATCCTACCCCACTTTTTATACAAAATAATTGGCTTAAATTGGCTCAAAACCAATTAAGGGTATAAAAAAAAACATCCCCTTCGAATAACCCCCTTTGCCATTTTTACATTTTGGCATTTGTATAATTTTAGGGGTTAATGTTGTTAAAAATAACAAATAAATCTATTTTAAGGGGGCTTCGCTATTTGATACAGGTTAAATAACGCATCTGCCATGCATTTAACAAGCTACATCAGTGGTGTATTGGCAAGTAGCTATTTTAGGGGCAGCCAAGTCGAGGGTTCAACTCCCACCTATGCATCTTTCAAAAGGCTTTGGCGGCATTCATAGTTTAAATAGAATATTTGACAACTGCATCATAAACATTCCATGTGACTCAACGGCCATGCCTTATTTTGGCAAAAGGGTGATTGGGGGTTCGACCCTCACCAGTCCAAGTCTTCAATCTGCTTGTGTAAATGCCACATGTCAAATGATGACATCATGATGATGTCACCATTTTAAAAATTTTGCCTCCATCTTCAAACAAGCATAACTTTCACATATGAAGTCCGTTTTTGATGAAATAAATGATGTTGGAAAATTTGTGACGAGATCTTCATTTTAAAACCCATTGTTGACCACTTTCGAGATGGTCTAATTTTTTCCCTTATCTAGCCCTCTGGTCTACCTATTGACCAGAACTTTGACCAAGCATAACTTGCATGAATGGACTCCTTTTTGCTCTATTCAAGTTGTGTTGGAATCAAGACGCTGAGATCTTTTTGATGGTGCAAAAATTTGGAGATTTGAAGACACTTCAATTTTCACTAAAGTTATCCACCGGATCAGGCCTCCCCACTAAAGACCTTTTGGACCTCCAAAAGTGACATTTACTCTGACATTAAGTGAGGACTTGGCCTCCCCACTTGTCCTGTATCATCTGTACATCTAAATAACTGGCGCACAAGCACAATGAAGACTGCAAAAATATTGTTGAACATAAACATTATTCTATCACTTCCATAAGCATCTACATCAATTGTCGTAGCCACTAACCAACAAACATTGACTAGCATCAAGCTGAACAATAATGCAAAAATGAAAGGGAATAAATCAACAACATATCGATCCTTCACAACAGGAATATTTTTACCCAAGGAACCATCAATGCTTTTAATCATCATTCCCTCATGTTGTACTACAAGTGCATCCTGTAACATCTGACCCTAGTTAGCTATTCCAAGTTTAAGTGTAGAACCACCTGTACTGACAGACATAAGAGTTAACTCTTTACTTGCATTAATTACCCTCTTTAACTGTCCTATGTTTGCAAAAGAACGATCAGTCTTAATCCTGTGAGAATGCACAATATACTAAATGCCATCTTTAAATAAGTGATAATGATTCTTCTCCCTATAGAAAATTCCTTTTCTATCATAAAGATAAGGGCTACCAAGCACTATCCCATAGATATCCGCTGGAACCACATCAAACTGTACTTCATCCACAAACTTACTAGTGATTGCGAATCTTAAGGTGCATTGTCTTGTTACTTGCAACTTATCATTTTCACAAATCTAGCCTAGTGGATAAGGTTTCTTATGTAATATGGTTTTCAATCCCAAATTTCTCACAATATTCTCAGAAATCAAATTCACTTGAGAACCACTATCTATGAATGCATCAATTTTAGTGTTCTTAGCAACAACCCTTAAATGAAACAACTCATTCCTTTTCTTATCTTCAGAGAAATCATTAACTATAGAAGTAGAAGCACAACTAGCAACAGAAACACTAGAAATAGGAACTTTACCTTTCAAACCCATAGCTATTATCTTAGTCTCATCATCTAAATCTGAACCAAGATCCATAACAACATTTTTTGCCTTCTCCTTACCTTTCTATTTCTGATCAAATTTCTGAGCCCACTTAGGCTTCAATTCGAGATGCAACTTCCAACAATATTCTTCATCATGACCCTTCTTGTCACAATGAGTGCAAGAAAGCTTATCATCCTTCTTGACTATAGCTACCTTCTTTCCTTTCTCTATCTCCGCATTCTTAGAAGATTTCTTTACATCATTATCAAAGTTATCAATAAAAGATCCTTTACCCCTTGACTCTAAGTGTGTAGCTTGAACTGACACTTCATCCAAATTACAAGGGTTCAATACCAAAATAGAATGTCTAAGGTAGGAATGAAGACTTGCTATGTACTTCAACAAAGTATCCTGGGTGTACAAAGAAACATTCAAAGCAATAGCCCTTTTCCTAAATTCATGGGTGTACTCCTGGACAGTTTGACCTTTGCCTTGTCTAAACATTTGCCAATCCATAATTAACTGTTGCATATGTCATAGGGGATTAAATTGCTTCTTAAGAGCATTAACAAACTCTGCCCAAGTTAAACTAACTCTACCATACTATGAAACTTCTGCCTTAGTCTTACTCTCCCACCAAGTTAAAGCTATACCTCCTAACCGAAGAGTAGCTAATTAAATCCTATCAACATCATCTAATAGGTTCTGGATTCTATAGTAGACTTCTACTTGCTGAATCAAATCATCCAATTTTTTAGCATTAAGTTCACCACAATACTTAGGCAAGTCAAATTTTACATCCAGTTTGATCTTAGGCTTATACCCACTCTTGAAAGGATTAAAAGAAGTAGAATGAGGAGAAGATGGAAAAGAAGGAGAAGATGAAGAAGATGATGAAGATGGGGACGGAGGTTCAGGAGGGTCACTACCGCCTCCTACTCCTTTGGCTTTGTCATCCTTTAATGAGGATTTTGCTTCCTCCTTTCTCTTAGCCTTATTTGCCTTTCTCAATTTTCGTTCGTGTCTCTCTTGGAGAAGAATTTCCACCTTAGCCTTCATCTCAAGGAATGCTCTTCGAAATTCTTGCTCACTGATCTCATCAGGAACATCCATTCCAGCTCTAATAAATGCGGATATCATCAAACAAGAATAGCAGAAAATGATATTTGGAAAACTGCTTTTAAGACAAAACAGGGACTTTATGAGTGGTTGTTTATACCATTTGGGCTTTGTAATGCACTAGCTACATTCATGAGAGTCATGAATGATGTCTTTCGTCCTTTTATTGATGATTTTGTCATTGTCTATCTAGATGATATTCTTGTATTTAGTAAGTCTTGGGATGATCATGTAATGCATGTAAAAAAAGTATTTGATGTATTGAGAAAAGAAAAACTCTATGTAAAGATGTCAAAATGCAAATTTGCAAAGACATCCTTAGTGTACTTAGGCTATGTCGTAGGAAATGGTCAATTGAAAGTAGACCCTGGAAAGGTCAAATGTATTGTAAAATGGCCTAAGCCAAGTATAGTTACAGAAGTCAGGAGCTTTTTAGGTGCAGTTCAGTACTAGAGAAAGTCCATTGCAAACTTCTCTTATACTGCATCACCATTGCATGCATTGACTAGTACCAAGACAACTTTTCAGTGGGGAGGTCCACAACAAAAGGCTTTTGGCACTTTGAAGGAAAAGTTGAGCACCACACCAGTTCTGGCTTTACCAAATTTATATCAACCATTAGAGATTGAGGTAGATGCAAGCGGGTTTGCCATGGGAGTTGTACTCATGCAAAGAGGTAAAACAGTTTGCTACCACTCTAAAACTTTTTCAGGAGCAGTAAGTAACTATCCTACTTATGATAAGGAACTTTATGTTTTAGTTCAGAGTGCTAAAAAATGGAAGCACTACTTAATGGGAAAGGAAACTATAATCCACACTGATCACCAGCCCCTACAATATTTGCACTCACAATATAAGTTGCAACAAAGTAGGCATTTTAGGTTGATGGGTTTTCTACAATAGTTTCATTTGGTAATTAAGTATAAAAAAGGTTCCCATAACAAAGTAGCAGATATGCTCTCTAGGCCTCCTAAGTAAGAATGCTTTGATAATCCTTTAGAATAGTTCTATGGTTCATGAAAGTTTTCAAGAACAATATGCTAATGATGAGGACTTTAAGGATATCCATGCAACTTTAATCCAGGGTAAACATGTTGAAGAGAAAGATTACTATGTACAGGATAATTTGTTGTACCACTTGGGAAAAGTATGTATTCCTAAAGATGAACAGGCACATGTAATCCGTGAAGCATGCACCTCTTTGATTTCAAGGCATTTCAGGGTAAGTAAGACGTTCTGCTCAATTGCAAAAATATTGTTACTGGCCTCGTATGCAAGAAACTGTCACCAAGTATATAAAAGGATGTGTAATGTGTGCAACCAGTAAGCCAAGTAATAGGAAATTGGGTTTGTACACACCATTACCTATACCATCCCGTCCATGGGAAAGTGTTTCTATGGACTTTGTGGGGGGTTTGCCTATGTCTAGGAAGGGTCATGATTATTTGTATGTAGTAGTTGATCAGTTCAGTAAAATGTGTATTTTAATGCCTTGTAAAAAGCAAGTCACTGTTGAACTGACTACTCATTTGTACTTTCAAAATGTATGGGTTCGTTTTGGATTACCCACTTCCATTGTATCAGATCGAGATTCTCAATTATTAGGGGAATTGTGGTCATCTTTGTGGGGACTCATGGATACCAAGCTGAAGAAGAGTGCAGCCTTCCATCCACATACTAATGGACAGACAGAGGTAGTCAACAGGGCAGTGATTCATCTGCTTAGAGGTTACTGCAGCAAGCATCCTAAGTTGTGGGATGAAAGTCTTCACTATGTGCAACACGCTTACAACCATGAAGCACACTCTTCTACAAAGAGGTCTTCTTTTGAGACTTGCTTCAGTTATTCACCAAAAACACCAATGGATTTTTCTTTTGGAAAGGATGATATCATCGATGGATGCCATGATGTAGAAAGGGCTTTGAAGTTCATCCAGAAGGTCCAAGCAATCCATCAGGCAGTAGAAGCATAGTTGGAGCAGAGCCAAGAAAAATACAAGGCTCGCCATGATAAGAATCGCATTGATCATCAGTTCCAAGTTGGTGATAGAGTTTGGTTACATATCAGTAAGGAAAGAATGCAAGGTGAAGGAAGGAACTCAAGCCTATCAGGTATGGTCATTTTCAAATCTTGGAAAAGATTGGTACTAATGCCTTTCGCCTTAATCTTCCTCCATACATGCAAATTTACTCAGTTGTGAATGTTGAGAATCTGAAGTTGTATGAGCCTCCAATGATCTTGGATGAGGACATCAGTGTTCAAGTTCCATCAATTGATGATCTTTCACCAAAGTATATGACAGAATTGCCAGAAGATGTCATCCTTAACAGGAATGTCAGAACTTCACGAAGAGGACTAGTTGAATACCTCTGAGTGGGATTGAAGGGGATGCATCCAAGCAAAGCAAGATGGATGGAGATCGGTAAAGTGAGGGAAAAATACCCTCACCTATTTTCTGAGTAATCAAACTTTGTTTTCACTTTCTATCTTCTTCTCTCTTTCAATTCTATTTATTTCACCTCAAGTTATTGAGTTTGTGATGCTTAATTTCATTTATGTTAAATGTATTAAGACTTCTGCTAATTTGATTTTAGTTAAGCATTCAATACTGCAATTAGTCTAGATCTGTCCATCAGATCAAGTAAGTCTTAATACATTTAACATAAATGAAATTAATCATCACAAACTCAAGAGCTTGAGGTGAAATAAATAGAATTGAGAGAGAGAAGAAGATAGAAAGTGCAAACAAAGTTTGATTTTGGAGTTTGCCACAAATGTGACTACGTCTCTGGGTCAGCTCAAATAGAGTACGATCGATCCGATTAATCTCTAGAAATCAATTACAAATATGCACCAAAGAAGACCATTTCTTCTAGCACTTCGATAGCATAACAATACTCTTAAGTATGAAAATGGCTCCAAAAAATCTCCTAGAAAAAAAATCTCCCTATTCCTTCAAAAAAACTTCACCAAGAGCAATTTCTCTCAAGTCTCCCTTAATTTCCCGTTTCCTCCAAATGACATCCTACCCCCCTTTTTATACAAAATAATTGGCTTAAATTGGCTCAAAACCAATTAAGGGTATAAAACAAAACATCCCCTTCGAATAACCCCCTTTGCCATTTTTATATTTTGGCATTTATATAATTTTAGGGGTTAATGTTGTTAAAAATAACAAATAAATCTATTTTCAAGGGGCTCCGTTGTTTGATACAGGTTAAATTACACATCTGCCATGCATTTAACAAGCCATATCAGTGGTGTATTGGCATGTAGCTATTTTAGGGGTGGCCAAGTTGAGGGTTCAACTCCCACCTATGCATCTTTTCAAATAGCTTTGGCGGCATTCATAGTTTAAATAGAATATTTGACAACTACATCATAAACATTCCATGTGACTCAACGGTCACGCCTTATTTTGGCAAAAGGGTGGTTGGGGGTTCGACCCTCACCAGTCCAAGTCTTCAATCTGCTTGTGTAAATGCCACATGTCAAATGATGACATCATGATGATGTCACAATTTTAAAAATTTTGCATCCATCATCAAACAAGCATAACTTTCACATATGAAGTCTATTTTTGATGAAACGAACGACGTTGGAAAATTTGTGACGAGATCTTCATTTTAAAACCCATTGTTGACCACTTTTGAGATGGTCTAATTTTTTCCCTTATCTAGCCCTTTGGTCTACCTATTGACCAGAACTTTGACTGAGCATAACTTGCACGAACGGACTCCTT
This sequence comes from Cupressus sempervirens, assembly GCA_028749045.1. Classification (NCBI taxonomy): domain Eukaryota; kingdom Viridiplantae; phylum Streptophyta; class Pinopsida; order Cupressales; family Cupressaceae; genus Cupressus; species Cupressus sempervirens. Next base: position 217,181,006 of record CM053789.1, read on the forward strand.
TTTTCTCCGTTCAAGTTGCGTTGGAATCAGGACGCTGAGATTTTTTTGATGGTGCAAAAATTTGGAGATTTGAAGACACTTCAATTTTCACTGAAATTATCCATCGGATCAGAAACCCAACTAAAATTCAAAACCAAGAAATTTTAAATTTTAATCACAAGAAATAACTAAATTGAACCCATAATATTCTTTTATGAAGAAATTAAGTTGAAACACATAATATTCTTTTATGAAGAAATAATAGGAGTGTAGATGGAAGCTACAATGAAACCATATGATATTAGTAGATTTTTGAATTCTCTATCATGCATGGATATTAAATTTTGCCAAAAGGTACGTCAAAACTAAACTTTCTTACTTTGCAGTTACTAGAGGATGTTAGTGGAGCAATGTTGTTTGAGGAGATGGCACAAGCTTATTTGTGAATCTCATTCTCAAGTGGTGGTGAATTTTCTTACTTTGTAGTTACTAGAGGATGTTAGTTAGAAATTGAATTCATTTTTTTATCAAAGTCTTCTCTTTTGTACTTCTCTAGAGTGTGTTAGTTTTAAATTACATTATTTTGTCAAATGGGCTTCTGATCATGTTCAGGACTCAAATATTATGGATAAGGGGTAACTACGTTTGTCTCATGAGTTAGATGACCTTGTTGTTCAAGATAGAGCTCCTTGTTCACCTCTTGTTTTTGTTTCTCTTTTTTTCTTAATAAATTTTTACCCCTCTTTTAGTCAATTTTGACAGAATGCTAGCACTCAATTTTTGACAAACATTATAAAACATTTCTAAATATTAATAAATTTTGGTTGGTATAAACAAAGAGAAAAAACCTAAAAATAATCCACAATCCTCCACGACCTATTTGTGTTATGCTAATAATGAAGTTCATATACTTGTGATAAGTGAGCCCAAAGAATGCCATGTTCAATTGAAACATCCATGCAAATCATAATACTACATTCACAACTTCCAACATGCTCGTTCTTGCAAGACCATGTTTTAGTAATTGGAATTATCTTATGACTATCATGACAATCACAACCTTAAACCATGTCATATTATTTTTGCATAAGAGCATTTAGGAAAAAGTATTTAGAAAAAAATAAATTTAATCTCTTTAGAATCTAAGAGAAAAAGGAATATCATTTCTTGAAGCCATTGTAGAACAATAGTTTACACACTTTCACAATTTGTATTGGAGCCCCTAAACACTAATTTATAGAAGAAAAAAAAAAATTATGTGCAATGATGATCTAGAAACTAGCTGAGAAATAGGCTAAATGCTTTAAATCCATTTCAAAACAAAAATAATGCACACAAAATAATTTACAATTCGAATTCTATGAGAAGTTCCAATTGAGCTAAAGCTAAAAATCAAGAAATTTAAAATTTTAATCACAATACATGACTAAGTTGAAACCCAACTAAAATTCAAAACCAAGAAATTTTAAATTTTAATGACAAAAAATAACTAAATTGAACCCATAATATTTTGTTATGAAGAAATTAAGTTGAAACACATAATATTCTGTTATGAACAAATAATAGGAGTGCAGATGGAAGCTACAATGAAACCATATGATATTAGTAGATTTTTGAATTCTCTATCATGGATGGATATCAAATTTTGCTAGAAGGTACATCAAAACTAAACTTGAGCTAAAGCTAAAACCAAAAAATTTAAAATTTTAATCATAAGATATGACCAATTTGAAACCCATAATTTTTATTTTTTTTAATAAATAAATAATAGGAGTAAAGATGGAAGCTACTATGAAATCATATGGTATCAGTAGACTTTTTTTAATTCTTTGACATGCATGGATATCAAATCTTGCCTAAAGGTAACAAAGTGACATGAAAACTAAAATTGAGTAGTGTAAATTCCCAAAGTTATCATTTCTAATGCTTATAAAAAGTAAATATAATATGTTGATTTCTCTCTATACTTATAGTTTCATTAGAAATGCAAAGAAATACATGGAAGACCTCTATAGCTCATCTAGCATGGCTGAATATTCCTACCATCACACTTGGTATGGAACTAGAAGATTATAAACCCTAATGTCATGGAAATTCTAAGCTCAATCCTTTTAAAATTAAATATTCAAGGCTAATTATTGAAATGGTGAATATCCTTTAATCTCATAAATTCAGATAGAGATTTACTTTTCTCATTAGACACAATTGTTTTTTATTTTATTATATTAATAGATCTATAGTTCACCAGAAATGCAGTCCCTTTTATGAAATTGACACATTTATATACATAGAAGGACAATTATGAAATGCCTTATCAATAGACATTTATTTATTTATATTTTTAGTTTCTCAAGATAAATCAAAAAGAATATTGTGAGTTATTTTCATTGATATGTTTTGTGTGATGTATGTAAGATGAAGTAAATTATGGGAAAAACCCTAATTACAAAATGTAGGTATAATACCTTTTCTAAAATTTGGAGAACATCTGTTGTAATAGCATAATTTTTTTAAAGGTTATTATTTAAAAAATTGTACAAGAGGAAATATGTTAAATTATTTGTTATGAATATTCCCATGAAAAAATTATACATAGAGTCCCTTCAAAACTTATTTGAATTCAAGTAACATATAATCTTAATGGGATAAAATCTCTAATAGCATGTACAATAAATTGGCCCATTTAAATTTTTACATTTTTGGTCCACATTAGTTATCTAGAAGAACAAGATGTAAAGTGGAGAGCCCAAATTAAAAGCATGTAGCTCAAGATAATCAAACCGTGGAAGATAAAAAGTGTGATGAAAAACCTCCTCATGGGCAAAACTAGAGAATTGGGTATTTTGTAAGAAGCCTAACTGGAGATGTTAACAAATTATCGAGGGATCTAAAAAGTGCTACAATTAGGATAAGCTAAATGTTATCTAGTGAATAAATCAATCAAAAATGTGATGTTTTTGTTTTAGGATAAAAGGTCAAAGACTAATACTTTTTGCATTGTAGGCTTTTACCTAGATCCTTTTGTATGTTATTATAATATATTTTTCCATTTTTCTTAGACCAGTTTACCTTTTTTTGAGTTATTATCTTCCAATTCTCATACTTATTGATGTAGGATTGCTTAAAAATTAATCTTGAATATTCAACATATTGTAGCTATGTATATCCACATGATTTGTATTAAAATATAATCTATAACCTCCATGTCATCTCTAACCTTGATTTCAATCTTAAAATACCAACTATAATCTAATAGACCTTACCCTAGACCTTAGAATGGTAATTATAAAATTGAGTTTAACTTGTAACTCAATTAATGAACAAATAGATGAAATAGAGATATGATAATAATAATAATTCTAAAATATTTACTAAGAGAGAATTTTTATTTTTTTAAAACTATTTTATAATGTAAATAAAGTGGACATTATTATTTATTTGATAAACTAATACAAAATATAAATAAAATATCAAAATCTATAATATCAGTGACTTTTTAAATATTATTATATACAAATATAATTTAAAAATCTCAAGCTCCTTTGAACAATATTAGTTAAATTTTAAAAGTCAAAAAATAAGAGTTTATTCCAAAAATTGAATATGAAGCATCCTCAAATGTCTTATATTATAATACTTAAATGAAAATTTATACAAATCCTTCCTAAATATATTTTTATATAATTTATTCTAAATATTTTTTCCCACTTCATAAAATCATAAATCATAAAATCATCTTCATAAAGCCATTATATACACATATAAAGGACCTAATCTACAACTAGTAAATTGAATTTTTTATCATTAATATTTGTTATTAAGATATCAATTTTTCAAATGGAATAAGAAAAACTAAAAAAACATCCCTAAAAGGCATCCCCCATAACAACCTATGGTCAAAGCAATGCCCTTTTAAAGAAAATGTTTGAACCACCACCAAACATATTGGCAACAAGTGAAAGCATTGAAATCTTAAAACAAACTACAAACTCTAGATTCCCTCTTAGAAAACATTCATAGAACTCGCTCAAAGCATTTTTTTTGTTTTCTTTTAGAGAACCTCAAAACAACAGTCACGTTTAATGAAATCGATGACCTTGAATACCAGAATCGTCGAGTGATCAATTTGATGACCACTCTATAGTGATCCTCTAAAACTTGTCAAAATCCACTTTTCCAATGAATTTCTTAAAATCTGTATTTCTTTCAATCAAGTAGCTTAAACTGAGAAAAAGCTTTATTTCCTTCAATCAAGCTTAAACTGAGCAAAAGCTTTTATATATATAGAATTCTATCTTCTTCGTAGATTAAGGCTAATGCTTCTATTTAAAAAATGAAAATTACAGCACGACACAACAAAGAAACCAAACAAGAGAGAAAGTCATAGAGAGGAGAAGCCATGGAGAAACCCAGAAAATGGGCTCTGCTGATCACAGCCCAATCCATTCTATTTATAAGAAAATACATCATAAATGTATAGTAGAAGTCAGGAAGAAGTTAGCTATGGAATTTATGATGGATAGTTGAAATGGACAACTGAATGGTTGGCTGCACATGGAAAATGAGTGGTCTGTGCTGACCACCGACCACTGAACATTCTGGAAAATGCTGACTGTTTGGGAAATAATTAATTTATTCTAACATTCCCCCATAAATTAATTATCATATTTTTTATTTTTTTAGAAATCCCTCCATAGTCTAGAGACGATGGGTTCTGGCCTTAAGCCTTGTTAGGTACCCATTTACAATCAATTATCAAATGCTTTCACTCATCTTGTTTCCCTCATCATAATCACTCTAGGTTTTGTACGGATTACCCATAACCGATGCAATATCAAAGTGGTTTTAAGTTCACCACAAACTTCTCAAACATCACACAAATGGTTTCAAGATCACCATAAACTTTGTACTCAAATGGTTTACAAACCAAGCACTCATTGGTTCTAATGACCACGAATCATCACTATGGGGAAACTATCACCACTCTGGGCCTTTCTTTTTTGTACCTGCATCAAACTAAATATTGAGTCCATATAAAAAGAAATCCATCTACCGAGATACATGGGTACCCAGCCGCTGTACTCGCCAGTTCTATAGGAATCCTTTTCACATACATGGTTTATCAATATGTCAAACCAAAAAACTTTTAGGATGTCAGGCACAACCGATAATGCACCCCATACATTCATATAGCCCATTAACAGTCATTACTAATTCAATTTTCATCACTTGGTTGGGGGATATCAATGCAACCAACTTCTATTACATAACCACTATCAAGAACATCATATCCTCCACAATTAGACAAACAAATTCTCACTTCCAATCCCAATACATTTATTCAATCAGCACACACACAGACCTTTGCACCATGACAACAAATTTTAGCATGCCATCTCTTTTCCTAATGAATGCTAACTCCTACAACTGATTTATAATACTCCACACATATTTCAAAATAAAATACTATTAATAATAACAAAATTAGCTTTCACTTTCAACTTTAGCTTCCTTTTTTTCATGGCTTCTCTTTTTCTCATAACAGTCTATTGACTTGTTCTTCTCAGAATGCATCATGCTAAGACCACGTTGTACCATTAACAAATTACCATTCAAATGTTGTTCATCTTTCTTTATAACAACTCAATCAAATACTCTCACACATTTTTTTATTTTTTCACAAGAAATGTGTATGCACACTGGCACTCTTGCTTGCACAGAGGTACTCCACAAGCCACTAATGATCAAGGGGCAACCAACACTTCAACTCAACACTCCTTCAAATTATTCTTGCTCTCTAGACATTTTAACACTTTTCTGATCTTTATTCAAATCAGCAACAATGCACAACTCTCCTTTGACTGCAATAAATAATCCAAGGCATACCCTAAGAAACACACAAACTCCAAGCTTCTCACAACAACAATATTTTTCACTACTTATCAACAATCTTCCAAAGAAAACTTCCTTACACCACTTTTTTGCTCTTTAGCTCACTTAACAAATTAATATTCACCAATCTTCAATTCAGCTTTGTAATGGGCAGCCTTCTCACAACAGCAGCCTTCTACACAAGACACTAGCAATTGTATCACAATCTTTCACTCCACATCTTTCAATCACAATATTTCACTCATTGCTGTCTCAAGACTTTCGGATCATTTACCATAAGCTCTGATACCATGATGGAAATTACAGCACGACACAACAAAGAAACCAAACAAGAGAGAAAGTCATAGAGAGGAGAAGTCATGGAGAAACCCAGAAAATGGGCTCTGCTGATCACAGCCCAATCCATTCTATTTATAAGCAAATACATCATAAATGTATAGTAGAAGTCAGGAAGAAGTTAGCTATGGAATTTATAATAGACAGTTGAAATGGACAGCTGAATGGTTGGCTGCACATGGAAAATGAGTGATCTGTGCTGACCACCAACCACTGAACATTCTGGAAAATGCTGACTGTTTGAGAAATAATTAATTTATTCTAAGAAAACTGAGCAAAAGCTTTTATATATATAGAATTCTATCTTCTTCGTAGATTAAGGCTAATGCTTCTATTTTAAAAAATGGAAAACATAAGCTTCCACAGTATGGCATAAGTGGCGGCAAATTTGAGGATGTTGTTTCATTTCGCTGAGAATAGATACATCAAACCTATTTAAAACTTACCACTTGCACAATGATTGCTCTGATCAATCTGGATGATGATATCTGATAGAGGCATTCGACTGGTATTAGGCATCACAGTCATCCACGATATCTAGTCTTTTTCGATTTGCGGCATTTATAAGGAAATTTTTATTACATTTGCATTTTGCAATTTCTCAAATGGGAGGCGCATTATTCCTTGTTGGAGATTCTTTCAGACGATCGGCGTGCTACGCATTCACGGTGCCTTTTGAAATCTTTTCCAACCATTATACTTTTTGTTCCTCGGCAAGATCCGATCATGACATTTTTCTGAGACAATTCAGATGCCTCTGTCGATGCTTATATGTGTTACATATTCTTTGATTAAAAATTCCATGTTCAGTCTATTCTCAATGCTTTCCAATGATTCAACAAACTCTACATTTCCCTCGGTTTGTAGTCTGTGTCATTCTTTTATGTTCTGCTTTTATTGCGTCTTGTAGAATGGCACTTCTTAAATGGGCTTTTGAACAGATCCTCTGCTTTGACTATGTTTTCCGTTCACGACCGGCCGATACAATTCCTTTTCAGGCATCTGATGCTGCAGGAGCAAGTGCTGGGCAGAGGAAAAAAATTTCAGATTGCATTTGGGGATAGTGTTTAAATATTTTGTTACTATTAAATTTTAGGGCATACTTTTAAATTTTAGGGCATTGCATTTAGAGTGGTATTTAATTTTAGGGCATATTTTTAATATTATGTTATAACTTTAGTAAAGGTTTAAACAAAATCTTAGAGGTTTGGTGGTTGCCAAAATTAGTTTTTAACTGTTTGGCTTTGTTTATAAATTCTTTCTAAAATCGTTTGGGGTGGCATGATTTTATTTATTTTTCCTGGGAAAAAGGCTAAGAATATTGAGCAGATTGTGAAGTTATTATTTTTTGTGGTGCCCTAAATAGATGAAATAAAATTTTGTGGTGGTTCCCTGTTAGTTTTATGCTGTACTATTTTCGGCATGCCTCAATATTTTAACATTGCAAATTGATGCACATCATCTCTATTGGTTTTTTCTAAATAAAATAGTGGTGGTATTTATCCTATGTGTAGAAGTCATTTTTGTAGGAAACAGACTCACAAAAGGTTTTGAAAGTCAATCTGAATAGAAATGCCTCTTGTTTACGTGAACACCATGTAATGTGGCCTGAACGTGGTGGAAAATGGGTAGGGGGAATGTACAGTATTTATTTCATGGCCATTTGCAGGAATAGGCTGAGAGTTGAGGGATCATGCATGTGGTGAGGTAGCATCTCTATGTGCTTGCCATGAATGAATGGATGGAAACTGTAAGGTGTTGTTCATATTGAATTTTTTGCCATTTTTCTTATGACATTGTTGTAGAATACTCTAGCTTTTTTTCTATCTCATAAGTGCGGTTGTTATTATTTTTATTCTTGTTTCCTCCTCATCATATTGGTATTAGAGTGAGACAAGGTCTTGTTGGGAAGTGTATGTCTATAGAAGAATCACAAGTTGAAGTTGAGGCTCACACCATGCCTCCAAAAAGTACGACTCCAGATGCCATAAAAAAGATGATGGAGGAACTTCTAGAAGAGAAGTTGAAGGAGTTCGAGAAGGAGTCTAGTAACAAGGATAAGGAGACCGAGGTGGAAGAAGGTACCAGTGGAGATGAAGAAGAAGAACAACACCAGGATCCACCAATAGAATTGGGTGTAGATCAAAAGGCATTCGTTGATGCCTTAAAGTCAACAAAAGGAGATATTACTGATAAGCTGCCTACATATGGAGGTAGTCTCAATAGTGAAAAAGTGATTGAATGGATTGAAGCAATCACAAATTACTTTGAGTTGAATGAAGTTCCAAAGAATGATAGGGTAAGGATTGCAAAAGGAAAGTTGAAAGGATTTTCTCTCTCATGGTGGAATTATATTCAAGGAGAAAGGATACAAAATAACAAAAATATGATCTCTTCATGGGAAGTGATGAAGGCAAAAATCAAGGCACAATTTTTGCCTATAGATTATGAGGTGCAATTGTTTAAGAAGTTAGAAAGCTTGAAGCAACAAGAAATGGATGTGAGTGCCTATATAGAAGAGTTCCATAGACTAACTCTCAGGGAAAAGAAACAAGAGGAAGAACCAGAAAGAGTGGCCAGGTACTTGAATGGCCTAAGGATGAACGTATAGGAGGAAATTAGCCTCCTGGCCCCAGATACATTGGATAAATGTTTTCAACTTGCTCTTAAAGTTGAAGAGAAGTTGAAGAGGAAGAGTGAGCAACAACAAGGAGGCAGAAGTGGAAGGAATGATCGAGGTAGGGGAAACTTCAACAATAGAGGACAAGGCCAGAGGTCCCAAGGTGAGTCTAACCTTAAGGAGCAAGCGGGTGACTCAAGTAGCAGAGGAGGATATGGTGGAAGGGGATCTAATGGAGGAAGTTCAGGTGGATTAGGTAGAGGATCCAGGTTCTCAAGAATGAAGTGCTACACTTGTGGTCAGATAGGGCACTGAAAACATAAGTGTCCACAAAGGGCATCTACTTCTCAAAATTTTGAAAGGAGAGTCACTTATTTGCAGGAAGATAATTTGAATATGAACTCACTAGAAGTTTAGTTGATGACAAAGGCTCAAGGAGAAAGTCTCATGTTAAGGAGGACACTTCTTAAGGAACTGCTAAAAGAAGATATCACTCAAAGGAGGGCTCTTTTTCAAGTTCAATGCAAGGTGAAAGGCAGGTTGTTCAAAGTAATAATTGATTCGGGTTTCGTAGATAACATCATCTCACTTCAAGCTATAAACAAATTGAAGTTAGAGAGACTTCCACATTCTTGTCCATACAAGGTTAGTTGGTTGAAAAAAGGGCAACAGGAAGTTGTGAATGAGCAAGCTTGGGTAGAGTTTAGTATAGGAGAATATAAGGATAAAATATTGTGTGATATCTTGCCCATGGATGCTTGCCACCTCTTGCTAGGAAGACCTTGGCAATTTGATAGGAAGGCATGCCATGATGGTGAGAAGAATTCTTATAGCTTCCAAAAGGATGGAGTAACATACAGATTGAATTCAAAAGGAGAAGAGAAAGGGGTTGGTCAAGTTGGACCTAGTGTGTTGATGGTGGGTGAGAAAGAGTTCATTAATACTCTTGAAGAAGATGGAATAGGCTTTGCATTGGTGTTAAAGCCTAAGGAAGATAGGAAGAAGGAAAATAGAACAACAGGCCTGAAGGAAGTTGAAGAGTTGTTGAACCAGTAGAAGGAAATCATTGTTGAGGTAATGCCTAAGTCTTTGCCTCCAATAAGAGACATAAGTCACCAGATTGAGTTTATTCCTGGAGCAATGCTACGCAACAATGTAGCATATAAGATAACACCACGACAAAATGAAGAGATTGCTAGGCAAGTACAAGAGTTGCTTGACAAGGGATTGATAAGGAAAATTCTTAGCCCATGTGTCGCACCCTCAGTTCTTGTTCCAAAAAAAATAGTAAGTGGCAGTTGTGTACTAATTCTAGGGTCATTAATAGGATAACTATAAGATATAGATTTCTTATTCCTAGAATAGAAGATTTGTTGGATTGTTTGGGGGGAGCTTCATAATTCTCTAAAATAGATCCATCTCAAAAGTGGGTATCATTAGATAATGATACTAGAGGGGCATGAATGGAAGATAGTCTTTAAAACTAATGAAGGCTTATATGAATTGCTGGATATGCCATTTGATTTATATAATGCCCCTAGTACATTTATGCGACTAATGAATGAAGTTTTGCATGACTACATTGGAAAGTTTTTTGTTGTCTACCTTGATGACATTTTGGTGTATAGCAAGAATAAAGAAGAGCATCTACAACATTTGAAGATGGTTTTTCAAAGGCTATAGGAACAAAAGTTGAAGATAAACTTGGAGAAGTGTGACTTTTTGAAACAAGAGTTGGTGTATCTTGGATTTGTGATATCCAACGGAGATATGAAAATGGATCCATCTAAAGTGGAGGCCATCATTAATTGGCCAACATCAAGGGCTATTGGAGAGGTTTGAAGTTTCCATGGTTTGGCCACATTCTATAGGAAGCTCATAAGAAACTTCAACAACATTTGTGCACCAATTTTAGACACCATCAAAGGAGTAGGTAAAACAAAGTTTGAATGGAATAATGCAGCAAATAAGAGTTTTGAGGAACTTAAAGAAAAGGTAGCCAAGTATCCTATTCTTGTTTTGCCACATTTTAATAAAGTTTTTATAATAGAATGTGATGCTAGTGGCTTTGCAATAGGGGTTGTTCTTAGTCAAGAAGGCAGGACCGTTGCATTTTTTAGTGAGAAGCTGAATGAGGCAAAGAATAAATATTCTTCTTATGATTTGGAATTGTATGCCATGGTCCAAGAATTAAAAAAATGGAGGCACTATTTGTGGCCTAAGGATTTTATTGTGTATATTGACAACCATGCTCTTAGTTTCTTGAATGGGAAGGAAAAAGTCAACCATAGGCACATGAAATGGGTTGAGAGTTTACAAATTTATACCTTTACAATCAAGCATAAGAAAGGACAAGCCAATAAGCTGGCTGATGCACTTAGTAGAAGAGTGTTAATGGTGTAAGAAGTACAAATCCAAAGCATGGGTGTAGATGCATTAAAGGGAATGTATGCGGAAGATAGAGATTTCAGCGAAGCATATGAGGTTTGCACAAAATTGGAAGATAGTTTTCATTCTAATTTTTTTGAATTTATTGTGCAAGATGGATTGTTGTTTAAGGGAAGCCAACTATGCATTCCCAAATGCTTTATGTGGGACAATGTTGTGAAAGAAAAACATTGTGAAGGTCTTAGTGGTCATTTTGGTCTGAACAAGACATTAGAATTGATACAAAGGTTTAATTATTGGCCAAAGATGCAAACAAACATCAAGAAGTTTGTGGAAGGTTGTCTTGTGTGTCAAAGGGCCAAGGGAGTATCAACAAATGCTAGACTTTATAAACCCTTACCCATACCAAATAGACCTTGGGAGTGTTTGAGTATGGATTTTGTTATGGGATTACTAAGAACAAAGATAGGTTATGATAGCATACATGTGGTTGTTGATAGATTCGACAAAATGGCTCACTTTATTCCATGTAAAACCACTAATGATGCTAGTTATATTGTAGGGATATTCTTTAAAGAAATAGTTTGTATTCATGGTTTGCCATTGAGTATTGTATCTGATAGGGACAACAAGTTTGTAGGTCACTTTTGGAGGACCCTATGGAAGAAGTTGGGCACGAATTTGTCTTTTAGTTCAGCCTATCATACTCAAATGGATGGCCAAACTAAGGTAGTTAATAGATCCTTGGGAAACCTTTTAAGGTGCTTGACACGAGAAAATGGAGGTAGTTGGGATGCTATCATACCTCAAGAAAAGTTTGCATATAATGACTCGATGAATCATAGCACAAGCATGAGTCCTTTTGAAGTTGTTTATGGGAGACATCCAAGGGGAGTTTTTGAACTCAGGAAGATGAATGGTTTGGAGAAAAGGAGTTGACATGTGGAAGATTTTGCTAAAGAAATGATGGAAGTGCATGAGCATGTGAGGAAAATATTACAACAAAATAGCATTAAGGTGAAGGCTAAAGAAGATTTGAAAAGAAGAAATATATAGTTCCAAGTTGGAAACCTGGTTATGGTACACTTGAACAGAGATTGGTTACCTCAGGGAAGCCATACAAAGTTGATGATGAAGAAGATTGGATAGTGTGAAATCCTAGAAAAGTATGGAGAAAATGCATACAATGTAGCATTACCTCCAAATGTAGCTATTTCACCTATATTTAATGTCTCAGATCTCACATTGTATAAGGGTTCACATGAAGTAGTTGGTGAAGAAGCTACAACACCATAATCTGATGAATGGATTCAGCAATTGTCGTTTAAAGAGACACCCCAGATGAAAAGTATCATCAACAATAGGGAAGCAATGAGGACAAGACACAAAGTACACATGGACTATTTGGTTAAGTGGAAGGGCCTTCCTGATTCTAAAGCCACTTGGTTACCAGCAACAAAAATTCTAAGATAAGGTGGGGATCTACAACAATTGGTCTCTAAATGGAATTGAGACAAATTTAATCCCCCAGAGTATACTACAGGAGCAAGTGCCAGACACATAAATAAATTTTCAGATTGCATTTAGGGATGGTGTTTAAATATTTTGTTATTATTAAATTTTAGGGTTTGCATTGCATTTGGGGTGGTGTTTAATTTTAGGGCATACTTTTAATATTGTGTTATAACTTTAGTAAAGGTTTAAACAAAACCTTTATGAGTTTGGTGGTGGCCAAAACTAGTTTTTAACTATTTGGCTTTGTTTATAAATTCTCTCTGAAATCTTTTGGGAGGGCATGATGTTATTTATTTATCCTGGGAAGAAGGCTAAGAACATTGAGTAGATTGTGAAAAAAAATTTGTTGTGCCCTAAGTAGATGAAATAAAATATTGTGGTGGTTTCCTATTACTTAGTTTTATGCTCTACTATTTCCAACATGCCTCAATATTGTAACATTGCAAATTGATGCTCATCGTCACTATTGGTTTCTTCTAAATAAAATAGTGGTGGTATTTATCCTATTTGTAGAAGTCATTGTTGCAAGAAACAGACTCACAAAAGATTTTTAAAGTCAATCTGAATAGAAATGCCTCTTGTTTACGTGAACACCATGTAATGTAGCCTAAACATCATGGAAAGTGGGTAGGAGGAATGTACAATATTTATTTCATGGCCATTTGTAGGAATAGGCTAAGAGTTGAGGGATCACGCATGTGGTGAGGTAGCATCTCTATCTGCTTGCCATGAATGAATGGATGCAAATTGTAAGGTTTTGTTCATATTGAAGTTTTTGGCATTTTTCTTATGACATTGCTATAGAATACTCGAGCTTTTTTTCTTCCATCTCATAAGTGCAGTTGTTATTATTTTTATTCTTGTTTTCTCCTCATCATCTGACAATACTAGGACAACTAATTCCACCATATACACGTTACACCCATGGAGGAATGTGTCCCTCAAGTGCACTATATTATATCCAAAGCTTAACACTCTCTGAATATTAGCCACTTGTCATTTTGTTCTTAAGAGCCTTCTAAGCCATTCCTAGATCTCAACATTATTAAGCCATTCCATATATCATTTGCAACGTCAGATGTCTCCTTCTTAGGCCTCTAACAATGTCAAAAATTCAAAAACAATTGATCAAAGTCTCATAGGGAAAAAGCCTATCGCCTTAATAAATAAAAATTGCTAAGTTACTGCATAAAATTACATATAATTAGGAATATCTAGACCTAGTATGAACCTAATAAAAGAATTGTGATCCATATGTCAGAGCTACAAGAATGGGACAACAAAATTACTCCAATCTATAGTTACAATAAAGCCTGAAATAAAAAAATTAGCACAACTATAAATCTACAAATCTTTGTCTTTTGCTATTCTACAATGAACAATCTTGAGACTAGATGCTAACACAAGATGAAAGATAGGGTAGACAGGTTCTAGAAAATTGTAAGAAATATGAAATGAGAAGCTTACAAGAATCAAACTAAATCTAACAAAATTGTCATAGAAACAGATGGTAGAGCCCCAAAAAATCCTCCTATCCGCAATATGTACTAAGAGACAATTAAGCTATCTAAATACCCAAACAACACCAGATCAGTGGGGATCTACATCATAGCACAATGAATATCCAAAATTATAGAAGGTGGGTTTGATACACAAATACTTTTATAGAAATATAATTCAACTTATTGATCTATAATACTAAAAGTCCAACCAAACAATGACTAAATACCTTCTTGTACGTACGAGAGCTTTTCCTCCAACATTATATCTCCAAATAATATCGTATAGTTACCTCTATTATTCTTATTCTTATAAATGAAATTCCTAATGAAGAAGGGTTCAGCAATAATGTGAAAGCAAAGATAGAAAAATACACAGAAATAAAACTGATTTTATTTCCTTATTGCCTTGCAAAATGCATTACAATAAGCCTCTATTTATAGAGGTATGAGAACTCTATCTAGAATACACCAAACATTTTACACATGCAATAATATATTATAATATTCATATAATTAAGGATGGCTAAGAAGTGGTTGGGGTGGCTGATTATCTCCTATTTATTACGGACGACTAAGAGTGTGGTGTTGGGTGATGCGATGCGCTCCCCTGCCCACAGGTGGTTAATTATGTGGTGTTCCATGTTCACTAATAGTCATGGCTTTTGGTGCAACGAAAAATGGGCCCTACAATTGGTATCAGAGCCTGGTTTTGGCTTGGTCATGGGTTCAAATCTCCTCGGTGCCTTCCCGACCCGCATAAGCACCTGGTATGCGCGTCGAGGGGGAGATTGTTGGGTGATGCAATGCGCTCCCCTGCCCACAGGTGGTTAATTATGTGGTGTTCCATGTTCACTAATAGTCATGGCTTTTGGTGCAATGGAAAATGGGCCCTACATGTGGGCTGGATGGTGGACTGTTTGTTGTGCAATTACTTTGGACAGTGTTGGACGGCTAAGTTGGGCTATTGAAAGGGGTTCTTGGATAGAAATTAATTCTTCCAACACTCCCCGTTAATTTCTATCATTAACAAATTTTGCATTAGTAATACCCAATTTCTCTCGTAGATATTCAAAGTTATTCTTTGCCAATGCCTTAGTAAAAATATCTGTCAATTGATCTTCAGATTTGTAGTACTCGAGGTAGATTTATCCATTGTTGACCAATTCTTGGATGAAGTGATACCTTGTATCAACATGTTTTCTCCTCTTATGAAACACATGATACTTAGATAATGCTATTGCTGATTTGTTATCACAAAGAATTTTTGTTGGTTCCTCTTGATGATGGTGAAGATCAAACAAAATTTGATGCATCCATACTACTTGACATGCTATGGAAGTAGCAAAACATATTCTACTTTAGCTGATGAAATCGTCGCTATAGGCTGCTTCTTTGATGCCCATGATACAACTACTGATCTAAGGTGGAAGATATATTTGGAAGTGCTCTTCATGTCATCAATGTCACCTACAAAATCACCATCAGTATAACCAATCAAACCAAAATTGTTAGCTTTTGAA
This sequence comes from Cupressus sempervirens, assembly GCA_028749045.1. NCBI lineage: Eukaryota > Viridiplantae > Streptophyta > Pinopsida > Cupressales > Cupressaceae > Cupressus > Cupressus sempervirens. Next base: position 217,196,758 of record CM053789.1, read on the forward strand.
TATAGGATTCCATATCCCATTGTTCCTGCAATATATCTCAATATCCTTTTCCCAACTTGCCAATGAGAATTTTGTGGTGACCCCATGAACCTTGAGATCAAACTAACACTATATATGATGTGTGGCCTTGTAGCTATCATATACATTAAAATTCCAATAAGTCTTTTAAACATAGTAGGGTCAACATTTGAGCCCTTCTCTTCCTTTCCAAGTTTTGTTCCTGTTGCAATTGGAGTTGATGTTGGATTGCAATTCATCATTTTAAATCTCTTCAAAACATTCTTTACATACTTGGATTGCAAATGAATATACCTTTGTCATATTGAATAACTTCAATACCTAAGAAATATCTCATCAATCCCAGATCCGTCATTTCAAATTCTTTCACCATTTCTAACTTGAACTTGTCTATTGATAGATTTCTAGTGAATATCAAGTCATCAACATAGAAACATACAATCAAAATTTGTCCTTCCTTATTAGTCTTGACCTACAACGTGGGCTCATTGTTACATCTATTGAATTTATTACTTATCATTTATGAATCAATCCTCTTATACCAAGCCCTAGGAGCTTATTTCAAACCATGAAGTGCCTTGTTTAGTTTATATACCTTATTTTCATGCCCACTAACCTCATAACTAGGTGTTTGTTTAAAATATACCTCTTCATCAAGAAAACCATTCAAAAAAGCTGATTTTACATCCATTTGATACACTTTCCAATCATTTTGTGCAGCTATTGCTAAAATAGTTTGAACTATGTCAAGTCTAGCAACTAGAGCAAATGTTTCATTATAATCAACTCCATATTTTTGTGAAAAACTTTTAGCAACTAGTCTTTCCTTATGCTTAACAATTTCACCTTTGCATCAAATTTAGTTTTGTAGACCCATTTGACTCCTATACATTCTTTTCCTTTAGGTAAATCCATTAATTCCCATGTGTTATTTCTTTCAATAGAGTCAATTTCTTCATCCATTTCCTTGATCCATTTATCTTCTTTAATTGCTTCATCAAAATACAATGGATCACAAGAAAATAAAGCAAAATTTGAGTAAATATCTACATTCTCTTCTTCTCGATCATATATCTCTTTTAAGCTTCTTGTCTTCTTACTTTTGTAACTTGGTGTTGAGAATGTAGAATCAGATTTATCACTTACATTTGAACTTGGAGGTGAGGCTCCTTGCAAAAAGTTCCTTGGTGGAGTATGGGTGGTGATTGAGTCCCTTGTTCCTTGAATTCATCCTCACTTTGTAATATTGGTGCTCCTCTTGTGTCTTGTTTGTTATGATTTCCATTCCATGAATCTTCTTCTTCAAATTTAACATCCCTGCTAGGTAAAAGCACAAACCTGTGTCACCTTTTATAAATAAACGTGATATCAAAATGTGAGAGTTCAACATTAATGACAAAAAAAATGGTATCTGTGTTTAAAATATGAAGATTATATAAACTGATGAAGTGTGTAGAATTAGATGAATTTTTATGCCTTTAATTTTTTTTTTTTTTTTGAGTAATAATTTATTCATTTTATTTTATTTTGAAGTCCCTTTTTTAACTATAAAAAATATAGGGTGTAGTTCCCGTCAAACAAGTATGTGCAAATCATCTTTTTTTGTTCTGATTTGAAAATATCTTATAGATGACATGTATAGCTAGTGAATAAAAAAATAAATAATTATTTTTGATGTATAGTTTCCTTGTTATAAGTACTCAAGTTTGACCTTATCAAAATCTAACAATTTTTTCCTCCCGTCAAAACTTCCCTATCAAATCTATACCTTCTTGAAAAAAATTTACATATTCGTGAAGAGGATTCTCTCCTCTAGAGATAAATATTTTATTTTTATTTTTTTGATATGATTTACTAATTTTTTCTTTTTTGAGGGAGCATCTTCTGAAATGTTGAAATATCAACTTATAATATTTTGAGATTATAACATATTATAACTAATCAAAACACTCAAAAATTTATATAATGATGATACTGAATATGAAATCTATAAAAGGGTATTTTTAGTTTTTTTTTTTTTTTTTTTAAATTGAGTTTTGATAGAGAAATGAGATTTGACAAAAATAGGTTTCTGTATCACAAACGGTGACACAGATCTATGTTTTTACCCTGCTAATGATCAATTTCTTAGGGTTATACAATCTATAACCCTTTGGTTCTTCACTGTAACCAATAAAGATGCATTTTTCACCTTTATCATCCAATTTCTTTCTCAATTCAAATGGCACTAATTAATAAGCAACAAATCCAAAAAAAATAAAAATGAGATACATTATGTTTCTTACCATTACATGCTTCTTGTGGAATTGTGTTCTTAACACTCTTTGTAGGACTCCTGTTCAAAATGTATACAACACATGCTACTGCTTCTGCCCAAAACTCATTGGATAGATTTTTGGCCTTCAACATACTCCTTGCCATTTCTATTATGGTTCTTTTCTTCATCTTTGCTATACCATTTTTTTGTGATGTGTACCTTATGGTAAATTGGTTCTTAATTCCATGAAATCTACAAAATTCTAGAAACTCATTAGAACTAAATTCACCACCTCTATTAGATCGTAATACCTTGATGTAGAGTTCACTTTGTTTTTCAGATAAAGTTTTAAACTCCTTGAACTTTTCAAAAGCTTCACTCTTTTGTTTGACAAAGTATATCCAAGTCTTCCTGCTAAAATCATCAATAAATGTTAGGAAATATATATTTCCTTTTAAAGATGGAGTTTGCATAGGTCCACATATATCAGTGTGAACTAATTCCAATGGTACTCTTGCTCTATATGAATCTCCTACTAGGAAGATTTATCTATGTTTTTTGTCCAAAATACGACATTCACATGAACTTAGTGGTTTCAATATCTGAGGCAATCCTTTGACCATATTCTTCTTTTGTAACAAGCTCAAAGCATCAAAATGAAGATGACCATACCTCAGGTACCATAGCCACAACTGATTTGAGTATATACTGTCTTGAAACTAGCTTATTTTCCTCCTTGAATGCAATGAATCTGGAGGGGGAACATTCAATTTTGTGTCATGTTGACCCTTGCAATTAACCTGCCACTAGGATTTCTATCCAAGATTGTGAAAACATCATTATCAAAAGAAAATTTGTAACCCTTTTTTACTAATTGATCAACACTCATGAGATTATGTATCAATCCAAGCACAAAATACACATCAAGAATATATCTTTTTCCTCCATTTTTTGTCAAGAAATTTATAACACATTTTCCCATTATAGAGACTTTACTGTGATTTCCTAGCTTTACTTCAAATTTTACAAAATCATCCAAGCTAGCAAATAAATCTTTATTTCCAATCATATGGTTACTACAGCCACTATCTAGGAACCATATATCACTAGAACTTTCTTAAGCAACATTACAAGTTATAAATAAACTTCCTGAATTGTTATCAGATATATCTAAGTAATTGGCACCATTCTTTTCAATATCCTCTTGTTTCTTTCTACATTCACTTGCAATATGACCAAATCTCTTACAATAATGACATTGAATTTGAGATTCATCAAACCTTGATGATGGGTGTTCTAATAAACTTTTTCGACATCCTCTATTCGAATTCTGAATGAATTGATTTGTTCTTTCTTCTTGATTAAGACTTCCACATCCATCTATGCTTCTACCTCTTCCTATTCCTTTGTAGTTTGATCTTCCTCTACGAAAAGATACCTATGATCTAAAAGTTGTTATTTCTATTCATTTTTTATTCATGAGATAAAAGTGAACCCATCAACTCATCAATAGGGAGTATTGTTAAATCCTTAGATTCTTCAATGGCAACAAAAATGGCATCAAATTTTCTAAGCAAACAACGAAGTATCTTTTCAACAACTTTTTGATCTATCAAATCATCACCATATGATCTAATCTTATTAACCACATTCATTACTTTATTTAGAAATTGATCAACTGAGTCTGAATCCTTCATACACAAATTTTCAAAATCACACCTTAAAGTTTGCAATTTAGCAATCTTAACTTTTGATGTCCCTTGATATGTTGTTTCTAAAATATCCCATGCAATTTTAAACTTTTTAGCTGCACAAACCTTAGGGAAAATTGATTCATCTAAAGATTGTTGAATTAGAAATAATGCTTTAGCATCCTTTTTCCTATTATCTTCTAACTTATCCTTTTCATCTTGTGTTAATGTAGACTCATCTTGCGGTTCAATAAAACCCTTTTCAATAGGATCCCATAAGCCTTGAGAAAAAAATAATGTTTTCATTCTTATAGCCAAAAATTCATAATTTTTACTAGAAAATATTGGAATTTTTGGTTGAGCTATACTACTTCCTAAAGCCATATTAATACTCATAGTTACAACTGCACCTTACAATTTTAAAATTTTCTTTACAAAGCAAATCCACCAAACAAATCTAAGCCAATGACATAAAATTAAACAAACAACAATAAAATATTGTTTTCCCCTTTTAACAATATTTTCTCATTAGACTTCACTCCATAAAATTAGCTCATACCTCCTTTCAAACATTAAACTAGCATATTTTCTTCCCTAGATCTTTGCAACCACTAATCTCCAACTTTAGAAGTTGATGATCTGCAAGAAAGAAAATATTAGAACCTCCATTCAATGCTACAGTAGTTATACATATCAACAAATAATTATTTTCCTCCTAGGCCTAGCTCTTCATGCTCTGATACCAATTTGAAGGCAAAGATAGAAAAATACACAAAAATAAAACTAATTTTATTTCCTTACTACCTTGCAAAATGCATTACAATAAGCCTCTATTTATGGAGGTATGAGAACTCTCTCTAGAATAAACCAAAAACTTTACACATGCCATAATATATTATAATATTCATATAATTAAATATGGGTGGCTAAGAAGTGGATGGAGTGGCTAATTGTCTCCTATTTATTATGGATGACTAAGAGTGTGGGCTAGACAGTGGACTGTCTACTATGCAATTACTTTGGATGTTGTTGGATGGCTAAGTTGGGCTGTCAACAGGGGTTGTTGGACAGAAATTAATTCTTCCAACATAATGATTTGAGAAAATTGCAAATGACTCGAAAAAAAAATATATAAATCATACTCGTTGATGTCATCATCTTCTGATATATTTGAATACATGGATTGTTGATGATGATAAAATAGTGGTCTTTCACCCTTAGAACATCCACTTATATTATAAATGGTGCCAGATATGAGAGAAGAAATACACTTTCCCTCATTTTCAATTTGTGAACTCTTTTTCTCTCTTGTCCACCCAGATTCTCACACTCTGTAGCATTATCAAATTGAAAAAATCCACCAATGAAAGTCTTTAACAAACTTAACTAAATAAGTCTCCACCAATATGGAAGCATTGAAACAATTGATCAGATTGAAATAAAGAGGCTTGAGGATCTAGGAACAAGTTAAAAAATATGCTCTAGTATATCTTAATTTTGTGATATACATAACTGATTGGAATAATATTTTATTAAAATAAGTAGATGATCTTTCATGACATCTGTCTAGTCCAAGATATTCCTTGTAATATCATATGCACAACACAAATGTTAGAGAGAATAGAGGCACATTCAATTACTAAAAATGACACATTTATATTCTTGTAAAACTGACACGCTCTCATCTGTTTCCCAAATATTTAAGTTATTACACAACATCAAAAGTAGTTGTTAAGGGATCAAAACAATTACTCCTAGATTAGTAAAATGAAATAAATCTATTGTAATCTTGTAGCGGATTGTTTCTATTTTCTTAATATTTTGACTACTAGGAAGAATACTAGTAGCAAATGAAAAATTAGAAAATAAAAACTTTAATATTCTTTTAATACATAATTTTCTTCATGCCATAACTTTAGGGAATGTTGCATAATTTTTTAGAAATAAACTAATGTTAGAAGTAAAACTTAAAACTTTAGTACCCTACCTATATATCAGAGATTAATAAGTATCAACACTCAAAAGTCCACATACATTAATAACAAAGAGACACTAATATTGATTAGGATATGACATTTGGGTATAAGATGATCCTTAAAATAAATTCTTATTATTTGATCATTACTTAAACTATATTTCAAATGAGATCTTTAATTTTTTTAATGATTTTCTCATGTTGATATCTTTTGAGCTTGAGTTTGTTTTTTTATTGAATTAAATATATTATTTTTGAATTAAATTAAAAATTCATTTAGTTTAATGTAATATGAACAATATTTTTTTAATCTAGAAAAAAGGCCACGAGCCCTTAGATTATGTTTAGATTAAGAAAATTGTCTCAATTGAGCACCAAAGATTAGAGATGGATAGGTATCCTTAGTGTAGCCCTTATGTAAATATCTCAGATAAATTTAACCAATTAGAACCTATTTTTTATTTCCAACTTTATAGCTTCACTGTTTATAATTCCTTGTAAATATAACCTAAAAATTAAACTCCGCTACAATGAAGTTGTTAGATTGAAAATGAAACTTATCTCCTCTTAACTTAATTTTAAAATCAAATAATATAAAAGGAAAAATTTAGAAATAACTAGAAATAGGTCACTTATTAATAGTTAGATTTCATGATATCAACTAAACTAATTAGTCATACAGATTAGCTTGTCTTGTTAAAATCTTTTCTCCATTTGCTCTTTTGTTAGTGAGATTATTTGCTTCTCTCTCTCTCTCTCTCTCTCTCTCTCTCTCTCTCTCTCTATATATATATATATATATATATATATATATATGTATGTATGTATGTATGTATGTATATATATATATATGTATATATATACATATATATACATATATATATATGTGTGTATATATATATGTATATATATATACATAGATACATATATATATATATATATATATATGTATATATATGTATACATATATACATATATATATATATACATATATATATATATATATATACATATATATATATATACATATATATACATACATATATAAATACATATATACATATAAATATACATATGTATATATGTATATGTATACATATATATGTATATGTATATATAGACATATACATATATACATATATATATATATATACATACATACATACATATATATATATATATATATATATATATATAAATTATTTTTGAAATTTATCAATGGTCAATAAAGCATATTAAAGTTTAATATTAAGGATTCAAAATTGGGTGTCTTTTTCTTAATATATTTAGGATAATTGTGAGCCTTCTTTGATAACTAATTTGTTAATGCATGTCTCTCTACTTAGAGTTGATTCTTCCATCATGGCCTCTAATTTGGCTAAGTTATTAGACACAAATCCTATAGGTTTGGCACATTTAATTAGGCATGATCCATTATTTGAACAAATACTACATCCTAAGCATGTTGGACCTAGATTAGCTCTAAAGGCCCCATGAAAATTTAACTTTGACCATCATGTAGAAGGAAGCTCCCATTTACATTCTTTTCTAGCTATCTTGGTGGATTTTGTGTATATTATTGGAGGGTTAATTAGCTTAAACCATTTTTTTATGTATATCTGAGTCCTAGTCTGAAAATGAACCTTCCTCCTTATATAAGTTTCTGAGATCAATATTAGCTACCTCAATAATACAATCTTCCAATTTATTAAAAAGCGATTTTAGATCCATCTTTTCATTACAAAATATTCTTCTATATCCCTTTCTTTCCATAATTCACATATGAGTATGGAAGGGGATATTTTCCATAAATTGATATAAATCTTAGAACAACCATGTTTCAGCCAACTTTAAAAAAAAAAAAAAAAAAACTTAGAGAAAAGTGTTTGGCAATTTAATTTCATACATAACCAATACCAACAATTCTTAGCAAAGGGACAATCATAAAGAAAATTTCATACATATTATGAATAAGTTATTATTAGTACTAATATATATTAAAAAATTATTTAATTTATTACAATATGAAAAAAAAATTATTATATAAAATATTATTAATTTAATATCAAATATAGCTTTTCTATTATTTTTAAATATTCTTACGAGAAAAATATTGGTATTCTTTTACAGGAATATTTTTATATTGCCTAATATCCATCTTTTGTATACATGTATAATAAGGGTTGCATACAACACTAGTCCTTTCCTATGGTTGCATAGGACAAAGGTGTGAATGGTTGTTTTGACAAGTTGAAGATGAGGACAATATCTAGAGGGAAGTTGGAATGACAGTAGGCAATATCAATTTTCAATATTCAAATAGATATGTACTTGTGGCTAATAGATTATCCATAGTAGTGTTCTTGATATAGTGTAAATTATATTATGATGTCAAAGATATCAATTTGTTTGGACAAAATTCACCTCTCACCTAAGTTTGTTGATTCAAGAAGCCATGTAATGATGCAAACATCTAAATCAAAGAAAGATGCTCAAATTTGACTACTCTATTTGTTAGACAAACATATTAAGCTTGATAGCTTCCCTAAAGTCTGAGCAATATTAAAATTGTAAGATTTTCTAAGATCGGATTCTATATATAGTAAAGAATGTGGAAATCAAAACTATCAAATATGGAAAGTTTAAAGTTGACAGAATATATCAAACCTTTATAGTACTTATGGATTGAGTAATTCACAGATGGAAGTAAAAACCTTCACGCATTTCATGGTACATTGATTTGGAGACCCACTCTTATAATTCATAGACACAAATTTTGCATTGGAACATAGGATTTCCTTCAAACATGTGACACTTTTATAGGATTTTCTAGAAAGAAAAAATAATACATTCATGAAAACTTAAAGTTTCCACATTTTCTAGATGATGGAAAAAATAAAACATAAATCAATGCTCAACATTTTAGGGTTTAGTCAAAATAATTTATGCATATTTTTCATGCAATTTTTTTACTCAGATTATAAGAAGAAACACAAATTGATAAGGGAGTTGCATAGTCCTAGATTTTCAAGTTGGGTTGATCTAGAACCCTAGATATCAAAATCAAAGCATTATGATATTAAACAAATAAGCCCAAATAAGGACTTTTCCCAATGATCTAGCCAACATGATGAAAGATCAATATACTTGTAGTAGAGGATGCAATTATAGCTAAATATGCAGTTACTAACATTGTTAAAGAGTTCCACAATATTGGATACAATTGAAAGGTGTGAAATTGACAGCCTTGTTTCTAGGAAAGTATTGGTCATAGTTTGGAAACCCTTTATTAAATAGATAATCTCATTTAAATTTAATATTAAAATATAGGAAGAGTGTGAGACAAATAGACAAGAGAAGGAGCACCCCATAAACTATGACTTGGTAAAATTCCACATGAAGGTTACATCAACAATACAAACAAAAGCTAGAATACTAAAATGAAAAAGTTTACCCTGGTTGCTTGAAGAGGGATAAGAGAACAACATAAACATTGAAGATCAATAAGAGAACAACATAACATTCATGAAGATACAATCCAAACAATAGTAGGTGGTATGAAGAGCACAATCAACATGACACAAAGACTAAAGCGCATTCCAAAAGAATTTACACATAATGAAAATGACATAAATTGAATAGAAGTTGTCATGCCAATATCTTCCATGGGCTATAGCTTCTCTAGCATCTTATCACCTAATTCTTCATAGTCTATGGGTTTCGTGGTTTCTGGCTTCCAAATTGGCTAGATTGTCTACACCTTCAACAACTCTAGAGATTAAGAAATATTGTCATTCTCCTTTAAATTTGCTACAACTCATTCCTCCATGCAAGGGATTGTAGGAGATGAATCAACCTCCAACAACTGTAGGTGATGCATTTGTCTCCAACAACAAGAAAAATCTCTAGATCTTTATCAATGACATCAATTATTGTGTATCCCTTAGTTCCACACACAATTTGCATGGCTTCAAAGAAGCCCTCTTCATAATCTTATGCTCCAACATTATTATAAATTACATTCTTCAAGGTAATCTTCAATTTGTAAATCTTGCATTTGAAAAGATAGAGAATCCTTTGCCTTATTGTTACATATAGAGACCTCAATTGGCAACATGTTTCTCTTGAATCCTTATTTGGCTTCTCCTCAATAGTGGCATATTCCTTTATTGTCGCTTCAAAAATTATTGAAAGTTCTATAGGACCATCTTACCCACATTTGACCTAAAATTATGTCATCTACTAAATCACAACCTTTTTTTAAATTTGTGTACAAATGAATTTTTTTCCTTAATTTTACAACACTTAAGTGTTTTAGGAACACAGAATATTTTAGAAACATAGAGAAGATACTAATTCTAATAGTATAAAAGAAAGAGAAAAAGTTAATAAGATATTGTAGTATAAACTAATCAAATTCAATGACTAGTTCAATGAAGAATTTGCAAAATTCCAGTGTGAAGTTTGAAATTGTGATAAATTTATCAAAGAAAAAATGGATAGCCTCACTGTTCTATCATATCAATTGAGGACAAAGTTTCTAGCAGAAAACTTTACAAACTTAAAATTTACCAATTTCATAAATTCTTCAATATAATTGTCCTACTCACTAAAAAAAGGATAAAAAATTCACAAAAAAGAAAACCTATATAGTAAACCAAAATCTATAACTAATCTCATTTTCAAAACAACCTGCATCAATGACTAATTTAGTCAAGATGAGAAAATATCTAAAGGGAGAAAAAAGAAGATACTAACAAGAATTTCATCTAGCTTGAGTAGTAAAGGCATGATAGACTCCATAATTTTTAGTTGTTCCTTATCATCTCATCTAATCAACTCCATAACATGTTCATCATTAACAAGCCTTTGAATTTTTGGAGCTGATGCATTGGTTTTCATTATAACCCTTAATTAGTTTAGAGGCATAAATCCTTTTCAATGTGGTATCCACATGTTAAATTGATTAATAACAACTCCTTGTTAATTAGGGTTAGAAACTACACGATTTACATTTTGATAACATCTTTAATTGTTACCAATTTTAGAAATGGATGAATTCTCCCAACAAATCCAAAGACCATGCCAAGAATAATGAGTGTGATGTTAGCAAAGATCTACAGAGAAGAACACTCATGGGAACAAGCATGCGAACTACTAGGATAAACCAACTAGTATATTGATAGACAAAATCAAGAAAGCATATACCCATGAGATAGACTTGATGTCATAGAACCAAAATAACATTCCTTCCATTTCTGAATCGAGAAATTAAAAAGACTACCTAAATTTGTTTAAGGAGATATCAAAAAAAGAGGAAAACTCCATGAAATGTCATGTAAAATATCTAAATGAAAATCTTTCCCACAAAATGGACATTCACAATGGTACTTTATCAGTTGTAGGGATAAAAAAATAACAAATGCACATAAGAAAGAGTGATCAACAAAAGCTAGTCACCAAAAAAAATTGAAAATAGAAGAAAATATATTATTTTGTTCAATAATCTAGATAAAAATGACAAGTTTGAATGAAAGAGATTCTAAAATATCACATTAGACAATGTCCTTCTACAGATCTAACAAATTGACAATGCATGTGTAGATACTTCAAAAAACATTATTGGACATTTTAGCTATAATTCAAGTAATTTGAGTAGTTAGGTTTCCTAATTTCAAATTTTGGTCATATATTTGAAATTAGTATTGCTAAACACATGATATGAAATCAAATCTAAGGCCCAAAATATGACCAAATTTTTTTGTGATATGGAGCCTAATCAGACTCAAAGGTTTAACTGGAGCACATTCTACCCAAATTATTTTTATGGAGGTTTGGGGGCAGCACCCCCTTGCGGGGTCCTAGGGAAGCACCCTAGTTGCACTCCCTATCACAGTACAAGGTAGGGTTGAGAGGCTATACCCCAATGGGGGTTTTGGAGGCAATTCCCCTAAAGCCAAAAATAACCTTATACTGTAAAAGGTGTCATCTGCTAATTTTCTATTGGATGAATTATTCTAGCCCTAATTTTGTAAGTGACAAAAGCTTGTATAAAATGGATTAGGTTTAGGGATTTCATAATGTATGGCGATATTGTAGCTTCTTGTAGTTGTATTGAGTTGCAAGGGATTGTGAATCGTAATCACTAGATAATGCTAATATTAGACTTGTCGTTGGTGGACATAGACCAGGGATTGAGTGAAGCAAATTAAATCTTTTTGTCACATGTTCTCTTATGGGTGCTTTATTATTTTATGATATTGGTTATATTTGCATGTAACTATTATTTCTATCCATATTTAATCCTAACAAATATATGTTTCCTGTACATTTCCAATTCAAGGGGTAGAATCAAGGCTACCCCCTCAAATGCATAGACATCAACATTAAACCAATAAGAAATGTCACCTGAGCTAGTGAATGGCCTAACATGGACCCACACTCTTTAGAATGGACAATCATCTTCACCCATCACAATCAGCATTGCATAAACATTCACAATGTTTGCAAAAATACTGAAGGGAACCAAGTGTTTGAGAGATCTAATATCATTTATCACAAGTTTTGATGGAAGCAATGCCCAAAATTTTTTTATTTCTTGCCAACAATTGATGACAAGGAAAGATAATCTCATAATTCAAAGCTTAAAAATAAAGAATATATAGTATTACCCATAAAAAAATATAACCCACACACAGGCCCCTGCAATGTAGAGATCTACAAAAGCCCATGGTGGGCACATATTTTTTCTTTGGGTATCTCAAAATGAACAAAATTGATTGGAATTGTGACACCATTCTTAGGCTTTGCATGAGCACATTTTTTTATTTTACTAGAGTTGTAGCATAAGGATGACCTCAATTGAAATGATTATTCAATCATTTGCAAAAAGACCAATTCTATAGGAATGGAAGACATATTAGGGAGTACACTAAGAATTCATACATAATTTCATCAAGAGTCCGCATATTAATCACATGTCTCCTGCCTTGCACAATGCCACACTCCCATCGCTAAAAAAACAATAGGAGGCAAAAGGGCTACAAGCCAATAAGATGGGTAAAAGTTAAATGTAAAATGACATTTAATTTAAAAAAGGAAAAGGTCAAGGTATACTTTTATGTGATTGACTTTTGGTTTTCATTAAATTCCCAAAGCATGATTAAATTACAAAAGTGTGACAAAAATGTTAGTCCTTGCCTTTAGGTGGCAGGGTCTAATAAAAATAGTTGTGTATGGTCTTTATCAGGGATAACTTTAAGAAACCTCCCTTTAGAAAAAATATATAAAATTTTGGTGAATCAAACATTAGTAAGATTCTATTGGAAAATTTTTAGTTTTAGTAGGAAATTTTTTTATTTTATTGGTGATTGTTTTTCAATCATATGAAAATTCTATAAAATCCTGATGAATTTTTTTATTATTCATGAAAAGCATATTAAAAAGTACACATAGGTAGAAACAATGATTTTATTATTATTATTATATGGAGCCTAATCAACTGTCAATATTATGTTAAATTTAGCGAACTTTTATTATTGAATGGTGGTTTTGGGGAAGCACCCTTATTATTTTTAACCATTGGATGATCCTAAATCAAAGACTTAAATCCTATTTCAAACCAAACTTTTAAAAGGAAACAAAGTTTTAAAGAAAGTTCCCAAAGTAAAGACACACACCCCCAACCAAATCAATTTCTTGGCAAAGTGAGAAAGTATAAAAAGTTTCATGAAAATTCTTCATGATAGAGACACATGTCAAATATACATAATTAATCTATGATGTAACTTAAATTTTTACAAAATATGGGCAAATATGACCATTAATTAAGAGAAGCCTCAAAAATTGCATGGGAAAATATTTAGTTTATTAGATAGAAAACTTAGATTACATTGGCGAACTCATCACTAAAATATAAATATTATTAAAGTTTTAGTCAATTCGAATGTATTTATCCTTTATATATGTGTTTTAATTATATGAAATAATTTAATATAATAACTATAGTTATATATGTTATTATTATAGTTTATTGTTATATAATAATAATAATATTATAAATATGTTTAATGTTAATTATATAAATTATCAAATAGACATGTCTATTCATGACTAGTGGTTATTAATACAAGGAGATATGCATTTGGAAAATACATACCAATTACAAAGTAGTGATTAGTACAAGAGATCCAAGAATTTAACAAGGTATCAAAACAGGCTGCAAATGTTGTATGGGAAAACATGTTAAGCAAGATGAATTAGATGAGATGCTCCGAATTGAAAATCCTTTGCATTATTAGTTTGCAAGCATTCGGTAGGAGGAAAGTGAACTGAAGAAATGAAAATGCAGGAAGAGAAACAGATCATGGATTGCATGGAGAAGGAATTTGCAGAGAAATGTGAAAGCTTTGATTACTGCATGAAAGATCTAAGATCTATGTGTCGAAGCCACTGGGTTTTTCCTACAAGCAAATTGCCTTACGAATGGTGAAGATTGTACTCATTCTTTGTAACAACTTAACAATCGTTAGAAATCCTTACATTGAAGTTGATCAACATCAACTCCCTGTTGATATTGAGCGGCCATGTGGGGTGGTCTTCAATACATTCGATTATCTTCAAAATAAGATTGTAGAGATAATAAAAGGGATGAATTTTCTCTTCACCAAGAGATTCGATAAATTCCTTGTAGGATCAGGCACATATTTTACTCACACTGTATTTGGACATGGCTGAAGGATCACATATATTACAACCAAGATGGATGTGAGTTTGGGATTCTAAATTTGGTCGGGGCAAGAAGCACACTCGATTGCTATGCGAGGGCTCTCCAATGGTCACTTCTTTGTAACTCAGTTGGCACAATTTTGGAAAGTGTTTTGACAGCAGTTGTCATTCCAAAGTTCATCACAGTGACACAGAAAGTGATCCTTTTGAAATGGAGGTCCCGTCTAGCCCTTGGGTTTTTGTTTTTCTCCCTTAAGAGCCATTTTTTGTACCAAAAAAATAAAAATAAAAATGAATTGCGGTCTTGGATTCTAAATTGGGAGCAGCACTGAATCTATGAAAGGGCCCCATTGCTATCTGGACGACCGATGCAAACCTGGGAAGATCTCTTTGTGAAGGGCGACTTGGCAAACGCAAGATGAAAATTACAACTTAGACTTTGGGAGCGATGAGCTTACCCATGGTAGTGATGGGCTATCAAATTGAATGAGTTCCGAGGACAATATGAATCCCGGCAAGGGTTCCCTGTGTTATAATAAATAAATAAATAACGGCTCCAGTTTGATGAGATGAGAAATTCGTCTGCTGATAAACTGTCCAAGCATCTTACACTTGTTAAGAAGGAAAGCCACATATATGGGTTTCGAAAGGAAGGAAAAATGCAAAGAAAATAGACGAGCATTTCGTAGTTCTGTAGCGAGTGAAGACATGGAACTTTTAATTGATATAATATATGTACATGAATATATTTTTAATCGAAGGTAGGGGTACCTTATGAACCTGAAGTAACAAGACATAATCCATACACATATTACAAAATGTAAGAATACATTATGTATTGCCTTAAAGTAGTGGCCCAAATGATTGAAATGGAATCCATGTGTATAACACTATTGCCCCCTCGACACATAAAATGAAGTTTTTTCTTTTCCTATGACACATATGTATTAATGTCAACTGAGATAATTACAACAGGTAGAAAATATTGACTAAAGTGTGAAGCATTTGTTAAATAATCTCAACTGGAGATATTAATGAGATTGAGGACATAATTTTGAAGTGGATGTATTTTGAAGTATCATATCGAGTGGATAATAAGAACTAAATATAAAATAGTAAAATCATAGAAAAAGAGAAGGTGGCGCCTTTCATTGGTCTAACCCGTTATATAGCAATGTCACCGTCATCCAAAGTATGGATGGAAAAAAATATTCGAAAGAATGATCGACAGAAGCAAGGAAGAAAAATAAAATAAGAGAAAGCATGTGTATTTGACCTATTACTGAAGGCAACATATGAATGGTTGCGTGGACACCAAAAGTGGAAAAACAAATTATAATATCATTGGGAGATTATTGTCAATGAGCAAAGCATAAGAAAATTCATTGGGTGAACACTTTATTGAAAACACACAACTATTTGTGAATATAAGTGTGAGAAAAGATTGGATTAAGATTGAGCTTTACTAGTGATGGGAACAATAAATAAATGAAGTTATAAGGAAGTTGTAAAAGGATAGTGAGATTAAATTTTGGAGATTTCACAATTATCTTATAGAAGATGAAAATACATCAAGAAAAATTATTTATAGTTTTACAATTTAATATATGTAAAATAGAGTATTGATTAGAACAACTCTCTTATGCTTGAGGTTAAAAGAAACCCAATGTAGATCTTCCTTCAACTACAAGAGGGATGATTCCTTATTAAGAAAAAGATGAAAATGAAGTTTTTCATTTTTTGTGTGTTGCAAAATTTCTTGACATTATAAGAGTGGGAATTTTACATTGTGGGAGGAAAATTATAAGCAATGTTACATTCCCATTTGAACTATCCTTTAAGGAGAGGTGTCAAAGAAGAAACACTATGAAGGATGTTGATGTGCAGTTGTGGCAGAATTTGGGATATTGGGAGAAGTAGAAAGTTGTCCAACCATATATGGAACAAAACACTATGAAGCATGTTGATGTCTAGTTGTGGCAGAATTTGGGATATTGGGAGAACTAAAAATTTATACAAGCATATATGGAACAAAACATTTAAACTAAGGTGCCCTCTCCCTCAAATCTAACTATTCTAACGTGGAGGAATAAAAGAGTTTCATGGGAGATTAAAGACCACCAAATCCACTCAAAAATGGAACAGGTATGTGGTATTCAAACAATTGGTTTATTAGACAAGTTAAGTATCTATCTTTTCATCTTGAATATGCATTTAAGTTAATTTTGATGGAAAAATGAATATAGGAATATAAATAATAATACATCATTTATATATATAATTAAGTATTATGTTATCTTAGTTTTATTATTGAAAATATAAGTGAAGGATTGTGTTATGTTGTTGTTAGTAATAGACATGAGTTAGATTACTAATTTTCAAATTAACATTTTTTATATTTCTATACATAATATAAGAACTATTCTCCTTGATCCTTTCCTCTAGGATTTTAGTGTAGGAAAACAAATTGATATTAGATTCAGAGGGAGTTTGAAACTTTATTAAGACAAGTTTGGATAAAGAGCTTAGGAGATTGATGCTCAGAGGGAGCTTAACACATCCCTTTGATGAAATATATTGAGGAAATGTTTTAGTTGATCCTTGAAGATCTTGATTATGTTAGATTGAGAGTGAGTATGACACTTCACCAAAGTAAACCTTTGGTGATCTCAATCTTATTGATTAAGAGAGAGTAGACCATGTTGAGATGGTTTCTCTTGTGTTCTGTAAATCAGAGCAGTCAAGAGGACTATAATTGATGATTATATCTTGTGTATATGGGCCTACCCCTTGTGTACATCAAAAGGAAGTGACGGCTTTCAATTGATGTCTCTTGCATTTTTAGAAGTTACCATAAGGTGATGATCTTAAAATAACTTGTCTTATGTGATATCACACCTTAGTGGAGTACTTGGTGAATATCAGGTGTTGATATTCTAGGAGACCAATACTATTGATATCAAATGTGATATCTTTATGATGAAAATCTTTTGATCAAAGAGATCTTTAAAACCTATCATTCCTAATATTACCAATAGTATAATATATGTCTTGTGTTTAGCCTTCCCAACAATGAGGGTGTGTTGATGCGTAGCAACTTTTGTTGGCTAAAACTCTATGTTATATATTTTGAGTAAGTATTGTACTTAAATCATGAGAATATGCATCTTGTGAGACTTACAACTGAGTGCCTAGATGTCATTAAATTGACTAACTTTGAGTTGTCTATATAGATGCATATTGGGTATGAGGTAAGTATGTGTTTTTTGAGTCCAACAACTAAGAGCTTAGATGTTATCATGTTGATTATCTTTGGGTTGATTGGTAAATTCATACTAGGTACTTTAATAACTAAGAGCTTCGATGAAAAATGTTGATCATCTTTGGGTTATTCAAAATATTGATTGTCTTTCACCTTTGATTATCAAAATATATTTATCCTTCTTGACTAAGAGGGAGTATAAAAGTTTTAGTCAATTTGGATGTATTTATCCTTTATATATGTGTCTTAATTATATAATATAATTTAATATAATAATAACATATAATTATGGTTATATATATTATTATTATAGTTTATTATATTATATAATAATAATATTATAAATAGCTTATAATATTAATTATATAAATTATCAACTAGACATGCCCCTATAAGGGACATGTCTATTTATGACTTGTGATTATTAATACAAGGAGATATGCATTTGGAAAATACATACCAATGACAAGGCAGTGCTTAGTGTAAGGAAACTTAGGTGTAGAAATAGCTTCCTACACTAACCCCTTAAGAAAAGTATTGTACAAATTCCTATTAAATCCTTACAAATTCAAATTTGATATTATGTAAACAATAATTTTGTAGTTAATCATGAATACAGAAAACATTTAGAGAAAGAAAACACATAAACACAAAGATATTCTAGTGGAGAAAAACTTTTCAGTAAAATAACCCCACCACTTCAAAACTTGCACAATGTATTATTTTCAACACAGAGGGTTACAACACACTTGCAATGCAAGTTTTTTCAAGATAACAATGACATAGAAGACTAATCTAGTAGCAACATACCATACCAAAAATATACTTTCTCTCCCTCCTTTGTGAAACCCTAAAAACACTTATATACTGCACTTTCACTTTTAGGGAAACTTCCAAAGAATAAATGTATTAGGGTTTTACCATTCTCTGGAAAAATAGGAACCCATTTTTTTTTGAGACCTCATGTGTGAGTTGGAGACTTGAGTGTATAGTACTCAATGATTACTTTCCACATTTTTTCATGTCTTCACCCATCAAAAAATCTTCCAGAGATAGCTCTTGAGCATCATAGGAATTTTTCATAACCATTTCAACCATGATCTTCTTACACACAATTCAAGATGCAAACACATACAAGTGGAGTGACACATCAACATACCAACTAGACATATACACTCACACTTAATTACATTATTTGCAAAAAAAAACAATAAGCATAGAAATTTGCCAAGGTTGAGACACCTTATTCCTAACATTCTCCCACTTTTCAAACACCTTGTAAGACCAATAGGAACTAACCATTAAAGGCCAAAAGGACCATAGACTCCAAACACCGTCTAAACTTCTATGTACCCATTGGTTTTGTCAATGCATCTACAAAATTCTTTACAGTATCTCTCACAAAGTGAAACTACACATCAATGTACTTCATTCTGGCATGGAAAGTTAGATTCTTTGCAAGGAAAATAGCACTCTGACTATTGCACCAAATAGTAATCTTTCCTACATCAACACCAATATCAGAACACAATCTTCTAAGCCAAATTTCATCCTTATGAGAATGAGTAGTAGCCATGTACTTAGCTTCTATAGTGGATAAAGCAACCATAGGTTGGTGCTTACTCATCCAACTAATGGCACCACTAAACATAGTGAACATATAAACACTAGTGGAGCTCGTACTGTCAATATGACCTACACAATCTAAATCCATAAACCCACGAATACAAACTGAATGCGGAGCTCCAAAAAGGGTTACCATGATAACAAATGGAGTAATCTGATGTACCCCTCAAATACCCAAATACTCATTTAACCATGTCCCAATGTACTCATCCATGATTAGCCATAAACCGTCTCAAAACTCCCACTACTTAGGAAATGCCTAGTCTAGTATAGACCAAAACATACATAAGAATGCAAACTACAGTAGTATAAGGTACTTTACTCAGTTCCTCTACCTCACTAGAAGATTTTGGACAATCATCTATAGGTAACTTTGTTCCCATAGAAACAAGAACACACAATGGTCTATGATCTGCCATGATGAGCCTTTCCCACACAAACTTTACATACTTACTCTAACTCAACCAAAGTTTTATGTTAGACCTATTTCTATTGATTTCCATACCTAAGATGTACCTAGCTACCCCAAGATCTTCATCTCAAACTATGTTGACAACTGAGATTTAAGATTGGAAATCATACTCTTACCCTTCCCAAACAACATGTCATCAACATATAATGCAACAATAAGAAGGTGGTCATTTCCAACTTTGAAATAGACACAATGATCTGATTTCGATCTTACAAATATAATTGATGACACAAAGGCATCGAACTTAAGGTACCACATCATAGGATATTGTTTCAAACCATACAAATACTTATGTATTCTGCAAACCAAGGATTATTTACCTTTAACAATGTAGTGCTCAATTTGTGACATAAATCACTTCCTCCAAATCACCATAAAGGAAACTTGTCTTCACATCCATATATTCTATCTCTAAAGCATATGATGTAGCAAGAGATAACAAAAATCTAATGGATGTCAACTTTGCAATAGGAGAGAATATTTTACCATAATCTATTCCCTCTAGCTATGAATACCCCTTTGCAACCAATCTAGCTTTGTACCTTTCAACATTGCCATCTGCACAAAATTTCTTCTTGAACACCCATTTTCTACCAACAAGTTTCCATCCTTTAGACAAAGACACAAGGTCCCAAGTTTTGTTTTTATCCAATGAATCCATCTCATCATCCATGGCCTCAATCCAAGAACCTACATCTTCCATATCCATAGCCTCTTTCACATATCTAGGCTCATCAGTGTTACTAGTCAAAGTCAAGGGACAACTGGAATCTAAAATAGAATAACCAAACCTTTCTGGCTACTTTGTTTCTCTTATGGATATCCTCAAGGGCTGAGGTTGAGGTTTCTCTTCCTCTTCTTTAGAACTATCAGAGCTACTAGAGCTCTCCTCATCATTAGACCTAACATGATCTTTTTGTTCAGTCTTCTTAGGGGTAGGAGGCAACTAAATAATATCTTCTTTCTTTTCTCTTTCATCTTGTTATAGCACAATAGGAGAAGAGGTTAACTCTCTAAAAATAACATTTCTGCTATACAACACTAGACTCATCACAAGGTCCCAAAGCTTGTATCCTTTCACACCAACACTATATCCAATGAAAATACATTTGACAACTTTGTTTTCCAACTTAGATCTTTTCTCCTTTGGAATATGTGCATAAGCTTCACAACCAAAAACACAAAGATGTCTAATTGAAAAATTCTTACTAGACCACACCTCCATGGGTGTCTTACCAACAATAGTTGATGTAGGAGATTGCAAGAATTTTTCTTAGGGTAGAATTCACCCAAGACCAAGGAACTCAAACACAAGAACAAAATAGACCAGAATATGATCAAAATAATTATATAGTATTCAATTCAATGTACAAGTACACTAAAAGTGCTTGTATATAAAAGCCTTTAAGATGCATCTAGAATGCCTAAGAATCAACATCATAATAAGTCATACTACCAAGAACATGTCCACCAAATATGGGTTATCCTCCATAAAACATGGAAGTAAGTGCAATGATGAGAGGGTAAGCCTACAATGGTGTAGCATGCAAATTAGTTTTGTAGACAACATGTGCTAAATTAGGAGTGCAAATAACTATGTTGTCTACATGAAAACTTAGTGAATGATGCAAAATCTAGTGTTCTAGACACAATGTGATGAATTAAAGTTGTTCACTTCTATATTGTCGACATGATAACTCATGAAAGTAAAAAAACTAATAAGTGTCTCAAAAAATAAATAATAAAATAATGCACTAACCTAAGCAAACTTAAGTAAAGTGTAAAGGGTAAATATTTATTTACACCAACACCCTCCCTTAAGTGCAACTTAGGGGAATGCACTTAAACTCACTAATACATAATGGGTCCGGACTATGAGGCCATGTTAGGTACCCATGTACAAAAGTAATGC
The DNA here is from genome assembly GCA_028749045.1 of Cupressus sempervirens. Lineage (NCBI taxonomy): Eukaryota > Viridiplantae > Streptophyta > Pinopsida > Cupressales > Cupressaceae > Cupressus > Cupressus sempervirens. The sequence continues at coordinate 217,218,698 of CM053789.1, forward strand.
TCTACATACAAATATGCAATGAAATCTCTCATAAAGCAAAGAAAGAGGGAAAACCTCATGGGAAAAAACCTCCTCCAAAAAGAGAGATAAGTACAATAAAGAAGATGAGAGAGAAGAAGATCTCAAATGAGGAAAAGATCCCTCCAAGAAGAAGAAGAAGAAGAGAGAAGTCAAGGGATTCCCCTTTCTACAACATCTCACACCCCCAAAAGATCTCGCAAATGAGTATACTTGACCTTAGTGAAGGGTTTAGTGAAGATATTGGTGACCTACTCGGTTATAGGACAATACTGTAGTGCAATAAACTGATCATGTATTAGCTCTCTGATGTAGTGCATATGAAGCTTGATGTGCTTTGTCTGCTAATGTTGAACTAGATGTTTAGACATCTCAATGGCACTTTGATTGTCACAATGAATAACTATAGGCTTAGGTAGATCAAATCCAAACTCCTCTAGGATGTGCTATAACCAAAGAGCCTCAGTAATTGCATTGATAGCTCCTCAATACTTAGCCTCTATGGAAGAAAGAGGAACATTATTTTTCTTCTTACTCTACCAAAAAATAGGGCTAGAACCAAGGTGAAATATATAACCTGAAGTGGGCTTGCAAGAATCTAAGTCCCCTACATAGTCAGAATCTATGTATTCAACCAGCTGAAGCCCATTACCTACTACATAATGTGAACCATGTGTATTTGTACCCTTTATGTAGTGCAAAATGCACTTAGTAACCCTCCAATGAAGCTCATGTGGTTCTTGCATAAAGCATAAAACCATGCCAACAAAAAAAGCAATATCAGGGCATGTATGTATCAAGTAGGTAAGGCTCCCAACTAACTATCTATATAATATAGTATCAACAAGTGAAGTGGTACAATTAGCCTCTAGTCTGATACCTAATACAAAAGGAGTAGGACCAAGCTTGTAGTCACTCATGTGAAATTGAGAAAGCAAGTCAAGAGCATACTTGGGTTGTGAAAGTGTTATCCCTACTGAAGATTGTATGATCTTAATGCCAAGAAAGTAATGTAGCAAACCCAAGTCTGTCATAAAAAATATATCCTGTAGAGAGGTCTTAACACTGGCAATGATGGATGAAGTGCTTCTTGTAATGATCAAGTCATTTACATAAAGCACTAATATTAAGTATGAGTCATCCTTTTGAAGAATGTAGACATTTGAATCAGAATGACACCTAGTGAATCCTATTGAAAGTAGGAAGGAATCCATTTTGGCATGCCAAGCTCGAGGAGCCTACTTAAGACCATAAATAGACTTCTTAAATTTGCAAAATATAGTAGAATCATGTATGAACCCTGTGGATACTCCATATAAATTTCCTCATGAAGATCACCATTCAAAATGACACTCTTAACATCCATCTAGTGTACAATGCAACCATGAGCTACAACAATAGCAGGTGTTAGGTAAATGGAGTTTATCTTGGCAACTAGTGCAAAAGTCTCTATATAGTCAATACCTAGAACCTATGAGAAACCTTTGGTAACTAGTTTAGCCTTATGCTTATCCACACTTCCATCTGCTACAAATTTGGTTCGATAGATCCACTTACATCAAACAACCATTCTTCCCTTAGGAAGGGGAACTAAGTCCCAAGTGTTTTTTTCATCAAAGAGGTATATTCTTCCTCCATAGCCTTATCCCATTTTGGAATCCCTGATGCTTCCTTAAATGACTATGGATCTAAAGAAATTGCTATATATGCATGTGGAAATGACTTGTGATGTGACCTAGTCCTCTGAGTGTGTGAAGGATTTCCCACCAACGAACCTATGACATTTCAGGTTTGTTGTGCCCAACGAGGTTTAGTGGAAGAATAAGGAATGTCCTCAACTATTTGTTAACCCTATGAAGGTGGTGTCTTATGAGTCAAAGTTGGAGGAATCTCATCTTCTGAGTCACTATCATCACTATGATCACTGTCCACAAAGGAGGAAGGAGGAGTTGAAGAAGCCAAAATTGGATATGTTTCTTCAAAATGAACACTCCTCTCATAAAATATTTCATGCATCTCTATATCCATCTATTTGTATGCCTTGAGATGGTCAAGATATCCAATAAATATGCATGGTTTTTTTGTGGGTCTAATGCCTTTCTCTTTTGTGGAGGTATCCTTGCCTATGCTAGACAACCAAAAACTTTGAAGTGCTTTACACATGGTTTTCTTCCACACTAAGCCTCAAAAGGTATTATTCCATCGAAAGCCTTATGCGGACTTTTTATTTGCATGCAGTTGGCACAACACATGGCTTCTACCCAAATCACTTGATCTAGAGGCTTATGTTGAAGCATACAAGTGGTCATTTCCTTAAGGGTTCTATTCTTTCTTTCAGCTACATTTTTCTTATGTGGCATGTATGCAACTGAATGTTGAAGATCTATACCCTCATGTCTACAAAAATCAATAAGTCTGGAGTTGACATATTCTTTGCCATTATCTATAATTTTTTCTCAACTTGAGCTTTGAAGCTGATGAAGTTGTCAAATACTTCACTCTTATGAGAAAGAAAAAGGCCCAAGTGTACCATGAAAAGTTATCAATAAATGTTAGAACATAGAAGGCCTTACCAAATGATGGTACTAAAAATGGGCTAGCTACATCACTACGAACCAATTCTAGAACAACAGTTGCCTTCCAAGACTTCCCCTTGTCATATTTCTCTTTGGGATGCTTGCTTTAACCTGGACATACACCCTTTGAATACTTGACTTGAGGTAGACTAACAACCATTTCCTTGCTGCTAAGTTGCTAAAGGTAGCGATAATTAAGATGTCCAAATCTCTCATGCCATAGTTTACTTTGAATATTTGAATGATCAATAAGGCAAGGAAAGTGGACTTAGGCACAAAATGTGAGAAATAATAAAGTCTTGTCTCATGATTTTCCTTTCCAACTACCACAATAGAATCATCTTTGAGATTTTTCACGACAACAAAACCACCATGCAAATCCTCCACACCAACATCACTCTATCAAACACCAGAATCTCAACCATCTAATCACCATGCTCACTCCCAAGAACAAATTGAACATAATGCTTCAATAGAAAACTCCCATCCACATCAGCAACTAGTGATTTCATACCCATAGCAACAAACCCCACATCAGCAACAAAAAATTCTATATCAGCACCAACTTGTAGATCACCATCAATACATGCCAAACTCTCAACACCAGAAACCTCACTACTCACAACAAGATGCTTTGCAATACATAAATCACCTCCAACAACTAGATCATCCACGATCAAGTGCTCTGCAACAAACAGGTCACCACCAACATTAACTAGATCATCCACAACCAAATGCTCTGCAGTCTCCATGTCAGACTCAACCAACTGATCATGAAAACCAACCTCTGTCCCAACATCAACAACATTAGAAATATCTTCAGCAACAACCTCTAGTTGCTCTGCAGGTTCTGCATCAGACTCCACAAACTAATCAGCAAAACCATCCTCTTCCACCTTGACCTTCTTAGCTTGATTAGCCAATCTAGCATCCAACCGAGCAATCATCTTAGAAAAATTCCTCTCCACTATATCATGGATTTTCGCAATCATCATAGGGTCCAATCCTCTCGGATCCATCTCCCAAGATCTTCGTAAACCCTTTGCAACAAATCCTTCCCACGCTCCTTGTGATAACCAAATTGTTTGTAAGTCAGATCGCAACCTGCCACCTCACATGAACAATCAGGAACCACATCACAAGTCTAGGACAACGGATTTGCAATCCACTAGCTCTCCACAATCATGCCTCAACAAGTACAGTCTTCCATCTCCACATCAATCGATCAATCTACATGTCCTCCCAAGGTCCTAGTGCAAACTACCTCAGCTTCGGTGATTTATTTACACGCTTAGGAACTCCCACTCTAAAAAAATTCACCCAACCAAGGTTCTAGTACAAACTGCCTCACACTTCGGCGATCTGCTTGTACACTCAGGAACTCCTGCTCTAATACCACTAATTAAGGTACGGCTCTGATACCAGTTGATGACGGGCCACACCACCCTACCAACTCACAACCAAGAATGCCACAATATGGAGACCAAAAAAAAAAAATTCTTCACAAAAATTTTTATTATACTTGAAAATCCTTACAACACCCACAAGATGATATCATAGATATGACTTCTTCAAAAAGAAGTTTACAAATTCTTCAACATAAGAGAAATCCCAAATAAGAGTCTTCACACCAAGATCTTCACCAAGAATTCTACTTTAACAGCTACACCTTTAGAGCTTTCACACCTTGAAGTCTTCACACCTTCTAGTTTCTACTTTTCAAGCTTGATTAGAAATATTCATATGCCTTGCTTAAATAGGCACTTACCACCCAATGCATGACTTATCCACAACCTTCTAGAATTCCACCTACACAATATCCACAACCTTCTAAAACTTTCATAACCTTCTACAATATTCACAACTTCCTACAATATTTATAACTTTCTAGAATTCTACCCACACACCTTGATAAATGGAATGACAAATATTTATTTTTAAATTTTTCATTTATTATGCCACCTATGCACCTTGAAAATAGAAATCTTATTTTTCTTTCTTTTCTCCTTTTTCCCCTTTTTTATTTTTTTAATTTTTTTAATTATTTCTCCTCTAATTTTCGTCACTTTCTCTCTCCTCCACAATTTTTTTTTTTTTTTTAAATTTTAAATTGTACATTCAACATGTCTCCCCTTTATTTTGGATGCAAGATGCTCCTACATCAATTTGATGGTTTTAAAGAAGAAAACTACTCCCTTGAAGCACCCATATGATGTGTTGCTCCTAAATCAAGAACCCATTCCTTAGCATTGTTTGTACTTGCTACCAAAGCTTGTCCCTTACCTTTTGAAGTGGATGAAGATCCCTATATGTGTTTGGTACACCAATTTTGTGTTTCCTTATTATGTTGACCAATTCATCAATCTACTTATCCTTGCACTCACGTTCATCATGACCATTCCTCTTACAATAGGAACAAGTTTTCTTATCCTTATTGTTGGAATTGTTCCCCTTTTGATTATGTTTGGAAGAAGACTTACCTTGTTGTCAAGAATATTTTTGAGTGGAAGAAGATTGATTTGACAAAGATTGTTGTTTTGAGGAGGACTATTGTGTGTCATCTTGTGGCTTAGCCTTCCACTGCTTCTACTTCTTGTTGGATTTTTTACCACTTGAATTAACTTCAGACTTGAGAATTCCCATACCCACTAGATTGTCATGTTCTAAGATCAACATTTGTGAAAATTTCTCAAATGAAGGCTTAGCATAGGCACTACCCATTGTTAATTTGTGTGTATTAAAGCTATAAACAAAAGGAGCATATTTAGGTGGAAGATGAGTCATGATGTGTTTGATCATCTTTCCATCCTTAATGGGTTCAACACGATCCTTAAGTTGTGCCCTATACATGTCTACTTGGGTAAGATAGTCTTTGATGGTGTCAAAATTTCTAGGATCCAACTTGAGAAGTTTTTCATCTATGGTGTAAGACATGTCTTCATCTACTGTCTCATACAAAGCTTCAAGTTTAGCACAAACCTCTATTGGATCAGTAAACTTCCTAATGTGAAATTTGATGGGATGAGAGATATTTTTCAACAAGGTTCCTAAGCTTCATCAGCATCAGTAGGAGGTTTCTTTGTTGCACAAGTTACATAATGTAGTAAACCTTTTTTAACAAGTGGTTCCTTAATTTTGTCTTTCCAAGTAGCATAATTATATGGAGTTAACTTTGAAAAAAAACCCATAATGCAAGAGCACAAGATCAAGGAGACACGATACATAGTAGACAGCCCCCTTTTCACTCAACCAAAAAATCCTATCCCAGATGAATGATTTTATCACTTTATATATAGTGCATTTACAATAGGCCACTTGTCAAAATGGACAAAGTGGGCTTTTTGATTTTATTAATTACAACCTGTATATAGAGTACAAATCTAAACCTTTATAATGTAGCTCAAAAAATACAACAATTGTGAAGCAATACAATGCAAAATAGGACCTATCTTTGAAATGATATTTTTCTACACAAGAATACAATCTGACTAAAAATCTAAAATGTCGAAAAAAAATATACACTTTCAAAAATAATAGAACATGAAAAGGAGTCTAGATGAGCCTGTACAATGCATTTGAAGTTGCAAAAAAGTAGGATTAGATGGGTACAATTGTCAAAAATGCTATTTTTGATAAATTCATGCACCAAAACTAGAAAAGAGTTGCACCACTAAAATGTTCATGAAATTTTAATCAAAATCAAAAAAATCACACCTAATTTGGAGTCTGAATGACTGAGTTATGGCCTCTCAAAGTCGGGCTGCCAAATCAAAACTACATTTGAAGAGGGGTTTGGAGAGGAAAATATGATGCTAAATTTGATGGTCAAAAAGGCATCATAGCAGTTCAAATTTTTCCTAAAGTGATAGTTAGATGACCGTCAAATTTAGCACATTACTTTGCTGACATCAACAAAAATGCAAGCGTTTGGTGATGTGGTGATGACATCACCTGTATGGATGATGACATCAGCATGTACAAACCATATAGATGTGTACAACTAGGTTTGACATGTATTGCTAACTCACCATACGGAAGATGACTTAGCGTGCTAACGATGCCTACTAACATGAATTAGAGGGAACTGGTACCTTTGCTACCTAGGTAATTGACTTGGATGCACTGAGCTACCTGGGTTGCAGATTGGCTCACGTGTCCTAAAAAGTGGTCTATCGCATGGCTAAAATAGTACAGGCTGGGGCCAACATGTGTCCTCTGATTGTTCAAGCTGAGATGGCAAGATCTGATGTCTGAGCCAATAATGTGGCACTACGTGGGGCCCTAGCTAGGGTGTTGGTGCAAAGATTCGTAGGTGTTGGACTTTTACAGTGACACCTAATATTATTTGCAAGCACTAGGAGTTGACAGCTGGAGGTTTGTAACTATGTCGGGAATGATAAAACAATCATTGGAAAACCCTTTAGCTACTAAGTTTTTTTTTTTCCTGTCGCCAGGGGTGTTTAGACAGAAATTGTGTTGGAAATTTTTTTTTTAAATGGCAATGAGATTTGATTCAATAATCCCACACACAGTGAGTATTAGAACTGCAAAGGGTTTAAATAAAGGAGCTTGCAACTCTTTAAACAAATAAGCAAGGTTGCCTTATATGAAAGCCACTTGAGGGCTAGCCATTTGTGGGTAGTCTTTGCCAGAAATTTGGTGATAGACCACCGAGTAGTGATTAAGGCCTACAAAATAATAAATAGAATATTCTCAGTCTAGGGCTAGGGTGTGACTGCCTAGTGCTTGTGTTTAAAAAAAAATCTCTGCAGAAATAATTTCAATTTTTTTTTTGAAAAATACAAAGAAATAGAACTATAGATCTGAAAATGTATTAACCAGATCGATAAAAGACCATACCCAGCTTGCAAATATGGCCTTTAGGTTCTAATTTTCAAAAAAAAATTGCTTCACAGTTGACTATGGCCTAAAATAGGAAAATTTATAGTCAATCTTCACTGAATTGTCACTCTAGACACAATGGTGAGGTATGCTTCGGCTCTAGATGCTCCCAATTATTGTTTATGCTCTAAATCTGAATCGGGTCTCTTTGAGAAATGAAGTAATGAGGTTGTCTACTCTACTTCATTAATGACTTATATGGATAATAGCATAGAGGCACACATATGCAAATTAGAGACTCAAATATAATTTATCAAAATGATTTAGGAATTCCATATAGAGTTTAATTTTAAGCATGTAGTATTAAAAATTTATACAGTTATCTTTATAATGATGAGTCAAAAGCATTGGAAGCATTCTTTAATACATCTACTTAGTTGTATTGGGTTTCTCTCTTTGGGGTAATTTCTTATTGAATATTATGTGGTGTTTTATTTGGTGAGACAAATTTATTAAGGGATCTAGATAGAGAGAATAGATATTTGGAGTTTTAAAATTGATTATATTTTGTTGATAGTATTTTTGCATAGTAATTTTTTAATACAATTCTTCAAGTGACTTAGAATCTATAATTATATATAATAGATTGTCAAGAATAGAGACATGTATGCTTCTCAATTATGTGTAGTGTCTAAATGAAAGTCATTTTTTCCATATCTTTGTATGTAGAAAATTGAGAACTATGAAAAGCGCAACATGAGACATATAAGACTATCAATGAGATTGAATTATTTGGTGAGACATTGCATAAGCTAATAAGGTAGTGTGAAATGAAGCAAGAATTTACAATAAATCCTCCACAACCCACAAGAAAGTCATTAATTAAAGTGAATGAAAGATCAAACACAACAAACATATACCTTTTTTGTTGCAAATTTGACCAAAAACATGATGCAGTTAAAATGTAGCAAAAATCCTACAAATACCCATGCCAAGGCAGTCGGGCGATAGCTGGTCAGCAACAGCGCACCACGACAGGCAGGTCGCAGGTCCACTCCTGCTGGTACTCGGCCATGGCAACACAGGGCCATAGGAGGTCGTTGGCAAGGGCTTCACAGTGGAAGCAACACGCTGCCAAGCCAAAGAGCATTTCCCCCTACTCTATCAGCCAACAAATCCCGTCGCCGCCACAAAAAGACATCCTGACTCCCTACGGAAAGTAGAACCCAAACCAGGAAAACATGGATGGCCAGTATACTGACCATCATAACACATGAATTTGGAGTCTTCGCTACCATCGATCTAAAATTGGATGGAATTTCTTCAAGAGAGGGTACATCTTCGGCATAACTAGTGTAAAATGATTAATATCATCTTGAAACTATATAATGACTACTTTTCATGATTGTTTTTTAAAACAATATAAAAAAATATTGTAAATCATTTTGTCCATTTCTATATTTATTAAAATGGACAGTATGAAAATTAAAAACAAAAATAAAATTGGAAACATTAAATAAGAAACACTAAAAATCTAAAATCTAAAATATACTTAAAATCAAATTAAATTTAAATATTTATTTAAACAAAAATTAGAGAGAATTAAACTCATAACTAGTTAATAAGTTAATTAATTTTTAACATGGATCAGTTAAAATTTGATAGGTGGTTATGTGAGGCATTCCCAAGCCAAAACAAGATCTCATTTGGAAGTTGATTAGTCATTCTATTAGGTGATATGGAGCAACTACCTCCAGTGAAAGACATCCCAATGTATGCATCAACATCTTCCAAGGGAACATTATGGAAAAGCTTCAACATAGTTATAACTTTAGAAAAAGTATTTTGTCAAAGTGGACAAGACAAGGCACAGGTGAACTTTCAAAATCTCCTCTTAAACCTATGAAATGCACAATAAACAATTACAAATTAGCAACTCCTAATGACAAGATCAAGCTTCTCACTAACCTCTAGACAATAGTCTATTTTCTCATCATCTATCCACCTATTTGAAACAAACAAAATGGTACCCTTACATAAAAAATAAATGTTCATTTCCTCTGGAATGCTAGTTGTTCTCTACATACTAGAACAACTTAGGGGTTCTACAATATTAGATCCAAAAGATGAACAATTAGACTCAAAGACTCTCTTATGCAATGGGAAAGAACTAATGCTATCCTCCAAGTTTTTTTTCACAAGAAAACTTATCAGTGGTGTACTTGGATAGGTACAAGGAATTGTTTACAAAGGGAATGAGAAGCCACCACAACTCCCTACTTTTGTTATTATTGGATTTAGAAACTACACAGCCTCCCCATGGAACAATAATGAGCCAAATGATGTGTAATAGCATTGAGTCATGGACTTCATTGGCAAATACCTCTTAAAATGGCATAGGCACTAACCATACACAAAGCACAAGGCTTTACTTTGTAGCATACCACAATTGACTTTGGCAATAGTGATCAACAAGGGCTCACATCCATAGGAATCTCAAGAGTTAAAGAGCTCACTAGTCTGTGAATGTACCAAGCTTTCACGTTCAATAGATACACATGCATGTAAACCGATCTATTTATTTCTTGTAGAATAAAAGAGGAGGTACGATTAGTGCACGTATGAAGAAAAACACCATATTCAATAGGTTTAAAACAAAAGAAAGGCACAAGGAAACATACAAACATCTTCACCCTATCAACATTGTAGAAGGGTAAATGCAAGAAGTTGAGTACCAAAACCACATAAGTCCTTGAGAAAAAAACATTGTTGCTAGAAACATGTACCTATTTATTAAAAAATGGGTACCCATTTTAGGCTCAAGTGTCCAATCCTAAATTCAAAAAATGGGTACCAATTTTTTTATTTTTTTAATTAGATACCCATTTCAAAATGTGTACCCGTTATTTTCAAAATGAGTACCCATTTTTAAAAAATTCAAAAAAATATTTTTTAGTGCTTGACAACTCATTTTTACCTACTTTAAGAAATGGTTACCCATTTTGAAATGTGTACCCATTATTTTCAAAACAATTACCCCTTTCAAAATAGGTAGGCATTTCTGAAATATTCAAAAAAAGTACTTTTTGGTGCTTGAAAGCTCATTTTTACCTACTTTAAGAATTGAGTACCCATTTTGAAAAATGTACTTGTTTATTAACATTTGAATTTCACATGTTATAGGCTGCATTATGTTTTGGCTTGGGATAGGCTTGGTATGACCAAGCCTATGCTTGTTCTAGAAAATTTGGCGAAGGCACAAGAACATGAAATTTTTTCCTTGCCGTAATTTTTTGGAGGACTTTCCAATTGAATTTTTTGATGAAACAAAATAATGTTATAGTATTATTTGTCTAATTTTTGAAAATGTAAATTTTATTGTAATATAACTGATCTTAGTATCTTTACACTCTTTATCAAACAAAATTGGTACCGAAATTTCGAATAGTATGTTAACTAAAACATTAATAATTTCTTTTATTTTACATTTAAAAATAAATAAATTATATGTTATCAATTTACATAGAACGTATTTCAATATTGAAAACAAAGTTCAAAAAAGGTGATGTTTTCATCAAATTATGGTGGTTGTACAGTAGAGGTTTCCAAAATCCACTTTATGGTCAAATAAAAATTTATGAAAAAACAAAATATTCAATAAAAAAATAAGGAAAAATATTCTCATGAATTTTTGGTATGTTAGGTACCTTTTCCCAAAATTAATTGCAAAAAATCATTTTTTTGCTCAAAAAAAGGGTGGTCTTACATGGGTGTGGTATGATCCTGAAATAGAGATTTTGTAGTTTTTGAATATGACTACCAAAATGTAATTTATACCATGTGGGTATTCCAAAAAAATACACATTTGGAAACTAGACTCTGAGAACTACATTTTCTATGAGTGAAGTTTTCTGAGATTCAATCTTGATGTGCCTCAAATTTAGACATTAAGTGACAAGAAATTTTGAATATAGGAAAAATACTTCCACTTTTTGGCCAAAAGTGGGACTCAACTTCTTGCACCCATCTACAAATTCACTACAAATTTTTCTTTCCATTTTACCATTGTGATGTACATTTCAAACAATATGCACTTGGTTTCAACTTGAGCTTACTCATTCCAAAGTTTTGCAACACATCATTCTAGGCTCATTACAAATATCTATTAATTTTCCATGTAATTCAACTACAACTAATACAAATATATGTCAAAAAACTAGATTCCAATAGGACTATTATAATAATTCTATGATGTTTTTATGCACATTTTCCCAAAATTCTAAATAGAAAATTTTCTATACATTCTATCTATTCTTTGCATCTCTCAAATCTTTTCCCTAGTCTTGTACATCCTACATTGAGAACAAACAGTGCATACATTCTCAATCACAACATTGTAGAAATGTTGGTTGCTCTACTTTGAACTGTTGACTCCATAGTAGTGTTGTTTTGCATAGTTATTAAGTGTTGGATGATTTGGGAAGCATCTCAATGTATTTGTAAGTTTCCTATTCTTCTTTTTACAAAATACTACTCTACTACTATAGTTGTTGCTTAAAAGAGTAGTGAATTTTGTAATATATCATGCAACATGCTCTTTCACATTTAGCAAACATATATATATATATATATATATATATATATATATATATATATATATATATATCTTAAAATGTCATAATTTAAGGTCATTTTTTGGTAGGACCTTTTTTTTTGGGAAAATAGCTAGACTGTAGTGTGCCTGATGAAATGGAGTGATAGATCATTTCATAATTTCAAATGACACAATAGAGAATGCATAGAAGTCACCTAGCTAGATTGCTAGTCAATTTACTAGAACAAATATTTTTAAGGCTCCCAAATTTACACTCAATCTGCTTTTCTCACTCATTTTGTATAGAATGGAAATAAGTTTGACATCATTGAGCTTCCTTTCTTCACTTTCCCACTCCATCTCATGGCTTCTCCTATCTAACAACCAAGGATATTGCACCTCCTATTGCTTTAACATGTAAACAATTGACCACGATGCCACTCTCTTTCCTGGGTGACCATGATATTCTAGTATCTATATTATCAACCTCAACAAGGAGATTACTTGTCAAATACTCTTCACAACTACATATATGTAATCCTCTTAGAGGAATTTATAATGAGATACAACTCAACCTATATTTGAGGCTTATAAGAATTGAATGGGTAAGAAACATAGAGCCTTACTTTGTGGTAAATGTACAAGAACCTAAGACTCTAATGTATTCAAATACAAATTTATTATTATTCCCAAGGTTCTTGACAATTAAAGCTTCAACCTTCAATAGATTTGGTATTTTTATATATTATAGTGAGATGACTCTATGTGGTGGAGTCCTTTTCTAGAGAAAATCCCATAATGGTTTTCTAGGTTTCAACATCCATGATGATAGTTTCACCTAAGTAAAAATATAATTATTCTCATTTCAAACTATAGTCAACAATAACAACCATCAATATTTTATTCTTGCATATGGCTACTCAATACTAGTCATATTCTTAGTAATTGAGGAGCACAAAATACTTATTTAGCAATTGGTTCACAATTAAAAATGCCCACTCTTTTGTAAATGGAGCATATTTGTAGAGATTATATTTGCTTCCATCCCATGCTACTTTCAGGTAAGCTACATAAATAGTTGGCCTAACGAATGCATTTGTGTTGGGGATTGTTTGTGTTTCAACAATATGGAAGGTAAAGAATGCCCAAGTATGATGCATTTAATTTAAGACAAGGAACCTGGCATTTTCTTCCACAAATTCCATGACCATTAAATTTATTCAGGATGCTCCCTTTCCATCCTAAACTTACAGCATAATATAGTTCTTGGGTATTTGTGCACATTTATACACTTCCATCTCAAATATAATAGTTGTCTCCCTAAGTACTCCCCAATATTCCTTATATTTGTAATAGTACCTAATACAAGGCAAAATTTACACTTTCCAATAGAACTATCATTCCACATTTATAATGGAAGTAATGAATTACACATGTTGTTAGATTCTATGGTTCATCATATGCAAACTGATTGATACTTGAATGCTTTCTAATTTGGCTCATTATTATAAAATTCAAATTAATATGCCTTCTTTTTCAAGTTATGTACCTTAGTATATTTATGCAACAACTTACATATCTGGTGAAATGGTCGATTCGCTTATATGAAATTGGAAATTTAATGCTCTTATTTAGTTTACATTTCCATGCTCTATTTGTGAGTCAATTTTATAGTTATTTTACATGTTTCCATATGATTTGTGGCATTCACATGGAAATTTGGGAATGTGTAAACTAGTACTTACAATTTTGAGGTGACCTAAACTGACTACATCTAGATAATTTTTCATCCCACATAAATCTAACACCTCTTTTTAATCTCTCTCTTGCCAATCTTGATGCATGCCTAACAAAATTATACACTATGTCAAAAGTATTATTGTGGTTTCATGAACAAGAAAGTAAAAAGTCTTGCATGATCATCAATGATTTCCTCTATACTTAGGATTCCATTAATTTTTTCATTGTCTCTCCCCTACTTCTTGGTTTTAGGCATCATAAAACCAATCAGATCGACACCATAAATTCTTGTATTTAACAGTATAGCAGTAAGCTATAGATTCTACTTACTTCAGAATGTGAATAAACCATCTTAAATTACCCAAGAATACTATCAATTATAAGTCATAACTTGAGTGATTTGTCTCTAAAACATGAATACACACACTTAGTGCCTTACCTTCAAGATATACATATAGAAAGAAGGATTCATGATTTTCCTTGGTTGAGTCCATCTCTCACCTATCTTTCCACAAGTCCCTATCCAACTAGTTCTCTTGTAAGTGGATCCTTTGTGGGATTTATATAGCTACAAAATTTAGTGGACAATATCTCCTTACAAAGCTTAGGGTGGGAAACAACCAAGTAGGGTTGAGGCCGAAACCAAAAAAAATAATTCCTAGCCTAGTATAGCACATAGAACACGTTTAAATTTAATTAATCAATGCTACAAAGCTCTAGATTTCTAGTCATATGATTAAAGAAAACCATATGCTTGAAGGCCTAACCAATGTGGAATTTGAATTGAAGTAGACATTTCTTGCATCTCATTCTCTTCTTCATTATCATCTTGAAGATTGATTTATTTTTTCTATGTCGTAAATCTTTGACTAAAGAATTGTTTTTCCTCCAACCATTTGTAAAGGCCTATCTGAATTGGATTTTATGTTGTTTTAGTTATCATCTTGAATACTAGTGCAATATATGTCTATTGTTTTTCTCTTTTTTAACAATGAAAATATTCTTGTAATAGATTATAGTTGATGCTCAATGAGGCACTTTGTACCATCAAGGACCAATTTTTATTAATAGCTTCTACAAACTACTTTTGGAGCTATAGATGAACATGTTTCTTGTAGATGAATATATATATATATATATATATATATATATATATATATATATATATATATATATATATATATATATATATATATATATATATATATATATATATATATACATATATATATGTATGTATGTATGTATGTATGTATGTATGTATATCTGAATATTTTGAAGGACCTATTTACATATATTTATTTTGCATGCCCATCAATTAATGAGCATTATAGAGATTCTAAACAATTATTTAGTTGGTGAATTGACAACTTGATACTGACCATGATGGCTATATACAAAGCACATACCATAGAAGGATGAGGCTAAACTATGTGATTTGATTATTTTGTAAGTTGCATATAACTATTTAGTTTCTTTTCTTATTCATGTTTAATGAGTTACCCTACCTATTGAGTACATTTCTAACAACAATGCAAAATCCTTGCTTATGGTTCCCCTATTGAGTTGCCTATTGAGTTGTACAGATATGTTGTAAAGGAGGACAGTTATGCTTAGCAACTTCTTGGAACACGTGGACCTCCACAACATCCACTAATAAGAAACATCTATAGGAATAACAACACAATAGACCCAACAACAAATGAGACCAATAACTTTCTAGACATTGCCAATGTATAATTTTAGTCACCTCTATAGAGATCCATGCAAATTAGAAATGGTAATTTGTAGAACCTGTAATCAACCAAAAATGCACTAGATACCAAGCGAGTTATGGTTCCAACCAACATCAATACCATTAGAACTGGAATACACCAAACTTCTAGAAGGATTAGGAAATATGTGGTTGGAAAAGATGTTCCACATGCCCCAAACAAATGACATTGGTCTACAAGAATTGCACTTCCACAATTGCATCTACCATCTAAAATTTGCATCTGAATCAAGCACCCCATGGAACCAAAAAAATGTACAAAGATGGGGTCCAAAATGCAATTTCCTAGCATTTCCACTAGAGGAATGACTACCCATGATTGTTTAGGACAAGAAACCTACATGGACATTGGCCAATTGTACATTCTACCCAACACAAGATCTTATAACTAGATAATGGGGTGTCCAGTGTCGCACAATTGAGCATCTCTACTAGTTTGACATGATCGAACCCACATAACAATGATGCAATCCAATTACAGTGACAAAGTTCCCAACTTTTGCACGGCCTAGGAAGATACTAGTAAAGATTATGCAGTCCAAGCTTACAATTTCTTATCACATAGTTGCATTCTGCTCTAAATAATGACAAGTAGTTTCCTACATAACAATTACAATATGTCAAAGGCTCATTAAATGATATCACATATTTGCATTATATATATTCTTTGTTGTAAATAATCACAAGCATGTTCCTACATAATTGTTATGACATGTCAAAGGTTTGTTAAATGTCATCACATATTTCCATTAAATATTACACTAATGTAAATAATTACAAGCAATTACAGCATGTCTTCATTCATTAAGGATACTTGCATCCAAACTATTTAAGGTAGTTTTGATGGGCGGTTGATTCATTAATTTGATCCTTGCTCTTGCATTGTTATTATTAATTTTTGTTTTAAATAATCACACGCATTTTCCTACATAACAATTATGACATGTCAAAGGCTCATTAAATGTTATCGCATATTTGTATTATCTATATTCTCCAATGTAAATAATTACAAGCACTTTCCTACATAACAATTACGACATGTTTTCATTCATAAAGAATACTTGCATCCAAATAATTCAAGGTAGTTTTGATGGAAGATTGATTCATTAATTTATCACATATTTTCATTATATTTATTCTCTATTGTAAATAATCACAAGTATTTTTTTACATAACAATTGTGACATGTCAAAAGCTTGTTAAATGTTATTGCATATTTGCAATATATATATTCTCTGATGTAAATAATTTAAAGCATTTTCCTACATAACAATTACGACATGTTTTTATCCGTAAAGGAAGGACACTGGCATCCAAACTATTCAAGGCAGTTTCGATGGAAATTTGCATTGTTATTACTTTTTATAATATATTTGTTTACAACAAGTCGGTATAAGGAAGCCTTTGTTAGGATTTTGGGATCTGATTTATCAGGCTTATCTTATTTATTACATGGTCTATACCAAGCCCCAACGTTCCACGTATCAATGAGTTATGAGCTCATCTACTTCATCTTTAATTCAAGTGATTAATAATTTCAACATGTCTGTCACCTCTGTGTGCCTCGAACTTAAAACTAATTAAAGCATATTGATCAAATCCTTTGAGATTCTATAATTGTGACCAGAGGAGAATAGCCTGCTTTGGGTTGTAACTTAAAAAATCATTGCAACACAAGCTGTAGTAACAACAAATATAATGGTCATATTCCTTGGCTAGATCAGCTACAATCTAAAATGATTAATTCATAATCATACTTAATATCTTAATGTTTTCTCTATGGTAATGAACATCAGGACCTAGCAATACCTTTCTTCTCTTTGATCCAATCAAGCGATGCACCTCGGAATGCTTCGTCAAAACCAATACCTACCACCTATTCACACCAAGCCCGCTACAGCTGCCACTCACATCAAAATCCTGCACATGCATCTCACCAGCCTTCATGCAACTGTAAAATGCATCCAGTAAAGATTGCTTTGGTGTACCCAAGGGTACACCTCCCGTTGCAACTGCTAGTTTTAATTTTCTTCAAGGCGCACCTAGTGTAGAAAGACACCGGTGACCGTCACTTCCAAGACCTTCTCGACATTGGCTAAGTCGTTAATGTCAACTCAATTATGAGGTCAAAACAAAACGTCGGCGCCCAACAACGTGCTTCATCATGAGCCGCTGGCCACCAAAGTCATTCGTCAATGCCAATTACAACCAGATGTCAAACCTATATGAAATCCCTACAATTGATCCCTCCCGCGGGGATCGCACAATCTATCGATTTCCCTCTACGTATACAACCAAGAAAAAAGAAAGTATCATTGTGTTTTAAGCTGTGCAACAATGAAGCTGTTTCTTTAACTCTTAGTTCTCTCATTCCTTTCCATCCGTCCCTCGCGGGTGACAGATACACGGCTGGTGTTCGCCCATTACATGCTCTACGCCAACGACACCATAGACGTCCTCAAGCAGGAGATCCAACTCGCCCAGAGCAAAGGCATCGACGCCTTCGCCCTCAACAGCAACGTGTGGCGCGAATCACTTGCAGACAACATGTACCAGGCCGCGAAAGAAGTGGGTTCCTCTTTCAAGATCTTCTTCTCCGCTGACATACACAGCGACGCCAAAGGCAACCTCACGCCCGCTCAGCTCCTCACCATGCTTACTAAATACCAGTCCCACCCCAACAAGATGACGTACAATGACAAACCCTTGTTCACCGCCTGGCTGGCAGCGATGACTACTAGTGGGCAGAATACAACTACACGTCTGCTCTCGACGGATGGAAGGCCGTCTTTCAGAACGCTGGTGGAAAGGACAAATTCTTCTTCATTCCCTTCTTCCCCACTGACGGCTCCTACTGGGGAGTCCGTGGCACGGCCGAGACGTACACCGATGTTATCGATGGGCTCTTTGCGTGGGATACATCAGCGTGGCCCTACTTCAGCCCCGATTTCCAGAAACCCAACGTTACCAAAGACGAGAACTATCTAAGCGCCTGCAATGACGTGGCGAAATTCTACATGGCAAGCCCGAACCCCTGGTTCTTCAAGAACATCGCGGGTTCTTGTTGCTCTGACGCCTGCAAGAACAAGGATCTCAGTAACTGTAACTATCAAGTGAAGGGCAATTACCAGGGTCCGGGACTCTGGATCAAAAGATGGCAGCAGCTCATAAATCTAAACCCACCTCTGTTGGAGATCGTGACGTGGAACGATTGGGTGGAGAGCTCGTACGTGGCTCTGCCACTCAGCACATCCACCGCCGACGTGTCTGATTTCACTCATCGTGCGTTTCTTCTAGCTAGGGAAATACTAAATAAGTTGGTATAAGTCCGGTAGTGCGCTTGCAATTACGGAGGATTCGATGTGCATGTTTTATTACACGCACGATAAGGACTTAGTCGTGCCAGCCGATGGATACCAAGTGACCTATTCTGATCAGTTGAGTGATAAATTGTACGTGACGGCAATGCTGACTTCGTCTGCCAGCCTGGAATTGCGAGCTGGGAATTCTTCTCAGACATCAATAATAATAGTAGCCTTCATTATCATATATCTAGGAATTTTAAGAGTCATCATAACCATGAGACATTAGAGAAGAATAAGGATTGTAATCAAATGACAACACATCAACAATATTTCACAAAAAATTGATTATTATTACATAATACTATACACCTGACCCTTCCCTTCCTTTCTCCACATCTTCCCTTCCTTTCTCCACATCTCAACTCTGTCTTCTACATGACAATGTATTGTTCTAATAAAAACACATGACCTTTCACCTCTTCTAAGAGTTCATCAAAGATGGATAACTTTCCATCTTCCAAAACTTTTCATTTTTGCAAAAAAATGCCAACAACTTTTTTGACAATTTTACATTTTTTGCACATATTTGCATTTTATGTTTTTACATGATTTCTAGGCACCTTAAATAAGTCCAATATCTTCTTATGACCTTTTTAACACTCCATCTATTTCCTTACATCACATTTCCCACACTTTGACTCTCTTTGGCCCTCATTGCTTAAAACGTGAACTTGGTCAACATGACCTTAATTGAAAACTTAATAACATGAACTGAAACAACTAATACACTAACCTATTAAGACTCAAAAAATTACTAACTAGGACTCAAAATTCTACGAGAGATGGTTAGGGTGTTCCTACAACATAGGGGTCTTGAGAGACACCTTAAAAAGAACCTATGTTGTGTATGCTATGATATGTTAGAAATAGGAATTACTAAGAAGGGGGGGTGAATTAGTAAATTACAAACTTTAGTCAACAACTAGATATTGTTTTTTACTTTAAACCATACATAACAAAGTAATAAAGTAATGTTGAATAGTAACAGTAACCATGCACAAAGATAACTCATAACACCATATTTTGTTAACTAGGAAAACCCTGGCCAAGAGAAAACCCCTGTGGGGATGATACCCACTAGATAATATATTGATATATAAGTTCCTTGTTAGAGGATGGACCTTGTTAGGAGTCAATGAGAAAATTCAGTATAGAGACTCTTTGTTAGGAGACTTTGAATCCCTATTAGGAGATTCCAACCCTGTTAGGAGTTGTAGTACAATAGATGCAAGATGAGCCCACTGCCGAAACATGCACTTCCAATTAGAAGAAGAGATCACTGCCCAAACAAGTAATCAGACTTCTAGAATGTAGGTACTACAACTTCTTCCTTAACTAATTTACAGCCTTCACCTGGATTTTATCTATCACAAAAATAGCTTTATAATACTTCACATATATCGCTTTCACAAAAGTTTGCATATAATTTCTCAACACAACTACCACACTTTTCATTGCAAGATTTCCTTTGCAAAAATACCATGCCTTTACACAAATTGTTGTTAGGTCGTCTAAGACCATAATGCACTTTTTCAACTTAGAGTAAACATCTAGGATGTCGGCCCTAATTGGTCAAGTAATTATTTTGTAAACAAAATAATTCCTTTCCTATAATTTCATTGTCCTATTTCACCAGTAAAACATGAATATCTCTCTTTTTATATAGTCTGTACTAACTTTCAAGGTTATACATATCATCATCAACATGTATGCTATCTCCATCTAACTTCGCTAGTCATAATATATCAATAACAAGTTACATACAAAATAGTACACTGTTGTATACCAAATTCATACTTCAACAATTTCTAAGTACCAAAAGCTAAGTATCTTTATTTTGGAGATTTCTTGTAAGCATGTACATCATGTGTTGCCATAAATGACAAAAATTACATATTTTCATTAGCCAATTTTCAACAATCTCCCTCTTTCGCATTGATGGCAATAAAATAGGAAAAATTGGCTAAGTATCAAAAACTCAAAATAAATAACACATTAACATTACATCTATTACAACTTGTCCATCTTATATATACACCCCGTTACAATATGATTTCATACTTTACAATATCATTTTCTCCTCTTTACCTGATTTACAATTTTCTTATGTACTCCTCCCCCTTTGACATCAATGACAAAGGTTAAAATGTCAAAAACTATCCAAAAACCATCCATTTTCTATCAAAATCTTTGTATACATCTAACTTAAATTGATAGTATCATTATTCGATCATCAAAACTTGCCTTAAGATCATTCATACCTTTTGTCCATGTATCCTTCATAGATTCAACAAAGGTGAGAATTGTACATAGGGCATATGATGCAATCTCAACTACACTAAGGTTAGAGTATAAAAAGTTAGAACAATTGTCCTTGGCCTTGACACATTCCTCCAACTATTTCTCAACAATAGATATTTTTAGAGCAATAGACTCTCTGAAATCTGATACTCTCTTCAAAAATTGTTCCTTCTAAAGTTCCAAATATCACTATGAATACTAGCCACTTGTCCTTCAAAATCATCAATTTTACTAGCAGAATGCTATAACTAGCTAGATAGAACACCTAGCTCACTCATATTTCCTCCAATCAAATTTTCAATATCCTTAGTCAACTTGTGAGGTAGAGTACACTTGATGTACAATATCTTGGGTTGTCTTGTTGACACTTCTGAAGTTCCTTGATACAAGTATCAAGACTTATCAAATCATTCTTAATATGCTAACAAATAGTGCTAAACAAGTTAGCATCATGTGAGATCTATGTCTTTGTTTTTATGAAATTCAAAAAAATTGTGAATTCCTCATCAAAATATTTTAGCACTACCTATGCCCTTTGTTCAAGATCTACCTCTGTATGCTGAAGTGCCAGAGTGCTATGTAATCTATCAATGACTTCCATCAAGGTTCTCTGCAGGCTTTTCATTGTTTCGTTCTTCTGAATAAGCTTTGACAAAGATGAGATCAAGTCAGTTTGATCATCAACATCAGTTGTTAGGATATAGCAAGCGAAAGTGGAGTAGATGAACTAGAAGGTTTACTGTCATCTTCCCTTTGCTTCTTTTCAACTACCTCTTTGACTCTTCTTTCTTCTTCTTCTTTCTCTTCTCTCTGTTTTTTCTTCTTTTTCTAATATTTTCTTCTTATCTTCCCCTTTTTTCCTTTTCATTTCTTCTTCAACTAATCTTTTCTTTTCTTCCTCTACTTTTCTCTTCATCTCATCTTCAAGCAATTTCTTCTTGGCCTCTTCTATTTTCATTTTCTCTTCATCTAATAAGCTCTTTTCATCTTCAATTTGTCTCAAATTCTCTTCAATATCTTCAATGTAAGGTTCATTCTATTCAAAACTCTTAAATGGATTTGTATCATGAATGTTAATGGTAATATTGGTTTGATCTATCTGCATTGTGTCATCACTAACTAACACTTCCAAGGTTCTGGGTGCTGCTAAAGACGCTATCATGGACTCTGTCATCATCTAACCTATAATTGTTGCAATTTCACTTCTTATCTTATATTTCTTATGCACCATAATTAGAAATGGTTTTACTTTGTTTCTCAAGTAAGGTGCTAGATTGTTCAACAATCTTTTTACTTCTTCTTCATCAGTACTCTTGCATATTTTCTTAACATAGACTTCTGAAGTTCTATATCCTCTTCTCGAGCTGGTGCATTCTTTTCAATGAGTCTGTTATAGACCTTTTGGTTTACTGTGCCTTCAATATCCTTAAGTTTTAGATTATTGGCTATTATGTATCTTATAGTAGAGATATCAATTTGATATTTCTCAAAATTATTATACAAATCATAAAATTTGTTCATCCAAACAAAGTTGTCTTCATTAGCAATAGCTGAATTTATCTTCTCTATCTTTAGCTTCCAAGCTTGTTGAGCTTTTCCTTCTAACTACTTAGAAGTAGTTACCTTCTCTATTTTTTTGGCTTCTTCTTCTTCTTCTTCTTCTTCTTCTTCTTCACTAGACTCAACAATTGTCAACAATGTCTTTTGTCTCTTTCCTAGTCTAGTGGCTTGTTGCTTGACCCTTTTTTTCTTTGTGGTCACAACTTTCACTAATATCTCCAATTTCCTCTTCAATTCACTTGTTTGTACATCTAATACCTGATGCATAGGGAATGCTCCATTCTGAAGATGTCTTTGCAGTAGACACTAACAAAGGTTGCACATATGTTATACCTTGCTTCATGGTTTTTCTAATTGCTTGTGAATCACTCTTAGTCATATCAGCTTCTATTAAGGCTTTCTTCATTATTGTTTCTATCTTATTGTGAGATGCCTTCTCCAAGGATGCTTGATGAGCTGATTGGGTAATCTCATCATAGGTTGCAAATCTATATCGAGCTTGGTCCTTCTTTGACTTCAACAAAAAATCAATGTATCCAAGTGTTCTTTCATCATTCAATTCATAGCCTAAGGAATCAAAAAAGGTTTCCTGAGGTTCTACTACTTGAATATAAACTTATAATTTATGTCAACCATAACACAAATATCTTCTTTAAATCTGTCTACAACTATAGGTGCAATTCTAAATCTTTGTCACATTTCATTTTGAAATGTTTTCATTATCGAATTTCCATTACCCAATATTTTATCTATTGGATTTCTTCTACATACATCTATGATTTTCTCCATTGTACATCTCTCACTACTCATAATCTTTGTGACTAACAAATATGGAAATATCTTAAGTTCATTAAAGAATATGTGATTGATTAGTGAGTTAAATATAAACACACCATTCTTAGTCCTTTTGATCTTCTCTAGGTTCTCAAGAAGTTGTATTCTTAGAATTTCACTAAGGTTAACTTGTTCCTTCTCAACACATATCTTGTAGGCTATATTGTAAGGAAACTTGGCAACAAAGAATATAACCGTTTTCACATAACCCATAATATATCTGAAAATAAACACGGAATTAAAATCCACATGCAAGAGAATAGACAACATACCCACAAAATTGTGACACAAGATATACCCTGGGAAACCTTCATTGAGGGAAAAAACCTAGCCTCCAAAAGAATCCATCGTCATGTATTATTCAGCCAAATAACCATTGCCATACAACCATGGAAGCCTTCATGGCCATAGCCACAACCGAACAAGCTATGTGAACAAGCATGAATCCACACATCCCATGCCAAGCTTTCAACCTTCACAAATGCTCCCTTGGCTAACTTGTCAAGCCTTGTCCTGCTCCACTCTTGCCTTTTGTCTTCTCCTTGTCACTCTCTCTTTTTCTCTATCTATACAACAACTACCCTTGTGGCTGCTTATATAGTAGCAAGTTCCACAAAACCACCAAGTGGTATTACATAAACCATGTGCTAAAACCATGTGCTACCTAACCCACTGACCCCGCATTTAATATTGGGCATTTAATTCTTTTCCCCAATATTAAATAATTACATAAAATATTTTCACAATGTTACAATACAACTCATCAAGAATATTCTATGGGAATCTTTACATGTTGCACGTCCATCTAGGTACAACATTACATAATAAAAATAAAATAATAAAATAAAAATATTATGCAATGTGTGCAACACCCATTATCTCAACAATCTCCCACTTGTTGTATACATTGCATAGGGTCAATCTGTAGCCACATAAATGAACAAGGGAACAATCCCTCCCAGCACATCCACCATCATGGATCAAAATAAACCAAGTGCTCCATCCTGGTACCCGCAACAAAATGAAAGTATCCAGCATCTCGAACATGAATGATCTCACCTCCTATTACGCCACTCCCACTGGACATACATAGAAGCCATCCAAAGAGAAAACCACCCAACTTGTCACATTAGAAGATCATAAAATCCTGTACCAACTGAAATTTCAAGCACAAATAACCTGATCCAAAGGTAATCACATGTATCTGTAGTTGTCAAAATATCCATAGCTGAAATAGCACCCACAGCAAAGTGCCAAACCCATCCAACTATCAATACCTCAAAGGTATAACAAGTGAATCTCATATAACCGACATATCTAATCTGCAACCTGCAATCACAAGCCTCAAGAGAAATACCTGCCACATATATACCAAGAAGCTCCCATTGCAAAAGATAATGTCAAATCTATAACCAATCCACTCAACACATCTCAAATAAGTGAATCCATGTAGTATCAAGGACATCCACAATACATAATCCAATATCCTGCAAGAATAACTCTCATAACAAGTCTCCAATGCTCTCCCAAGTTCACCACAACCAACAGAGGAAAGAGATAAAGGAATAACCATGTCATCTCTTACATGACATACATGAGCACAAACCAGTGATCACAATCTCTAACCAATCTCAAATCCAATGTAAGCAAAACTGAACATCTAGGAAGATAACCAAGACCAGAGAAACCATGCAAATCATAACCTGTATCATGTGCTTCTACACACACCTCTAGATGTAAACTGTGCAAGTATGATCTCCTCCATAAAACTCCAACAAGAAGCCTCAACAACACCCAAGCCATATCTTATAACTAATCATGGATGTAAGCCTCTCACAAGAAGATCAAACTCATAAAACCATTCCTAAACCAAGGAATAACCATTCCTAATCCAAGGAATATGCCCGATATAAAACCATCTCCCAAACTCAACCAACATAACAACATATGCACATGGAGCTAACCAATGCTAAACTATCTCTCAAATGAACCTTCCAGAACTAACTCATGTACCATAGCTCAAGATCCATTTCCATGAAAGACAAGCATAAATATAATGCAACTGAGATAAACAATGGGCTATACCTCTCAAGTAGCAAACCGCCAAGTAGACCAAGAGTGGGGAATGAGAATGCTCATCAAGATACCCAAGTCTCCAACCAAGACTCATCTAAGAACAATCTCCTCTCAAGTCCATATCAGGTGACTGCCCCTCGGACTTCCTGCTGAAACCATTAACCGTCCCAACAAATACTTCTCTAATCTAAGAGAAATCAGCGTCACCACCATCTCTAAGTATCCATGAGCACCTGTAACCAATCAATCCATGACAACTCCAAATGTAACATAGAAATATCATGAAGTATCCAACTTATGATTAGTGTACTCAATACCAAGAAACTAAACCAAGATCAATGTCAAAGTTCCAACCATGGCCTCAGGAACATAAACATGACAACATGATCTTACCATCTCAACCAAAGAGATAACATGCTCCACATGAACATACTATAACATGTCACAACTCTAAACGCGTATCAAGAGTATAGCATGACATAATAATGAAACCATCCTCATACCAAGGATAACATGTCAAATAAAAGCATAAACCACACCTTTTCCAAGAACCCTGTGAGTCCTCAAAATGCAACCATCTCCACACACCATGAAGAAAACCATCTCCACATACTAGGAAGAACCATCTCCATACACCATGAAGATAACCATGAACTGCATGAGTCCTCAAGATCTATCCATCTTCAAACACCATGAAGATAACAAGTGCACCATGCAAATGTCAAAGACGCTTTTGCAGCAACAGGATCTAAGACAAACCTCCAACATCTGCAAACACTCAATAAATATATCAATGCCAACAACTCCCACTCAACCGTGGTACCAAGTCACCTATGGCATCATAAAATCCATCCTCTCCAAACCAAGAAGATATAAACCAAACCAGGAACTAATCCTGCACTGTCACCCCATCACTGTCACAAGCTCCCACTAAACCGTGTATCCAAGCTATCCATGACATCATGATGAAAAACCATCCTCTAACCATGAGAATCAACCAAGGCATCAAACCATCAAAGAACTCAAAGTGCACATCATGAGCTCCTCAAAAGAAACCAAATAACCATGATCCTCCACCAAGAAGATATACCACCATAACTGAATCAGAAATTCCAGCTAATGAACATCAAGGATGTACCTGTATAACCAATCATGTCATGCCAAAATTCATGACACCATGATCACATCCATGAACTGAGCATTTGGCTCTCAATATGTCCAACCTATCAGCATAAAATAGTCAACCACAATCCTCCACCATGACTGTACCTGGTAACAACACCTCATCCCTTCTACATGAAAAAAATAGTAAATCATGTGACTTAGGGCATAGACAACCCAAATCCAAGCCACCAATCTGAATATGCATCAATAATGAAAGATCAATGGGCAAAGACAACCCATAACCAAGCTATAAATGCAACCTGTAAGTATAGACCGCTTACAACACTGCACAACTTGTAGATCCAACAAGTCATCATGCATATCTAAATCAAACACTAATAATCATATCATCATGAGACCAATATGAAATATGAACTGAGTATACAATGACATCAAAACTTAAATCTCCAATGTCATAAACTCACAATGTTACCATAGTCAAAATATACCTATAAATTGTTCAGATCAATATATCACCAAATAAATCATGCCAAACCTGTACCAAATCTGAACCAATGTGTAGAGCTCTCCAAGAGCTTTCCATTGACTACTTGAAGTCCAAAATCTGACTCCATATGCCCAAGTTATGCCCTAATTCGTGCTCAAAATCAACAATATCTGACTTTAGGGCTCTTAAAACCTGACAAAATCTCAAAATCATAGAATCAAACCTACACCATGTTGTAGTGCTCTAAATTAGCTTTCCAACACCTATAAGAACTCTGAAATCTGATATTCTGAGAGAAAGTTATGGTTGTTTTACTAAGACAGTCTTTTTACCATTTTCAGTACGATTTTTCATTTTTTTATTTTTTCGCTGACGAAAATTCTGACGGGATTAAATTTGACGGCCATCATGGGCTGAAACCAAAAGACTCTTTCATTTCCTTTAAACATGGCCAAACTAGGGCATATTATATATCAAAATTTATGGAAATGTTGACCCGGATCTAATGGTGAGGTCTATTTTTACCCAAGAGGTCATTTCTGCAAGCTACCCCTCAAAACCCTCATTTTAAATGAAACATCCAAAAAACTCTTTTGTCCAACAATTTCCCATGCCCAAATATTTTAACATCCCATCATAACAGAAAATCCAAAACCCTCAGATTTGCAATAAATCATTCATATATCTTGCCCTTTCTATTATCCTCTCATGCATTCCCATGGATTCAATCTAGGGTTACAATAATAAAAACTAGGCTCTGATACCACTTGTAAGGAACTTGGCAACAAAGAATATAACCATTTCCACATAACCCATAATAGATCTGAAAATAAACACGGAATTAAAATCCACATGCAAGAGAATAGACAACATACCCACAAAATTGTGACACAAGATATACCCTGGGAAACCCTCATTGAGGGAAAAAACCCAGCCTCCAAAAGCATCCATCGTCATGTATTATTCAGCAAAATAACCATTGCCATACAACCATGGAAGCCTTCATGGCCATAGCCACAACCAAGCAAACTATGTGAACAAGCATGAATCCACACATCCCATGCCATGCTTTCAACCTTCACAAATGTTGCCTTGGCTAACCTGTCAAGCCTTGTCCCGCTCAACTCTTGCCTTTTGTCTTCTCCTTGTCACTCTCTCTTTTTCTCTATCTATACAACAACTACCCTTGTGGCTACTTATATAGTAGCAAGTCCCACAAAACCACCAAGTGGTATTACATAAACCATGTGCTAAAACCATGTGCTACCGAACCCACTGACCCCACATTTAATATTGGGCATTTAATTCTTTTCCCCAATATTAAATAATTACATAAAATATTTTCACAATGTTACAATACAACTCATCAAGAATATTCCATGGGAATCTTTACATGTTGCACGTCCATCTAGGTACAACATTACATAATAAAAATAAAATAATAAAATAACAATATTATGCAATGTGGGCAACACCCATTATCTCAACATACATAAAAGAATTCAGCTGAGAATTCATCATTCTTGGAACTTGCACATATAGAGTAGGCAATGATTCTACTCAGGAATTTTACATCATCTTGTTTAATGGTGCTAATCACCATGGCATTTCCATTATACACCACCTTTGTGTAGCTCTCAACTTTCTTCTTAACCAATTTCTCACCTATAGGTACACTATTATTTTACCTCATGAATAAGATTGGCTGAAATGTCAACTACGCTATCTTGTATCCATAATTTTCCATCATGTTTTCTACTTAGTATGATTTGCGTCTACTCATATGTATCCAATTATTGGTAGAAATGATATTTGAAGAGGTCTAGTTCCTTCAAGTGTTCAAATATGGGTTCCACAATCATATCATGATTAAAAACTAATTCCATATCCTTGCTCATATACTCACTCCCAATAAATTCGACCTTACTAGTAAGATGATTTTCTATATCTTCCAAATAAACTACACTATTCAGAGTAATGAATAATGTTGAGTTAGGGTTACCTTCTACGAGTTTCATGGAAATAACCTTCAATTTTAGTCTCTCCTCATTCTCAAAATTGTGAACTACTGATATATCCATGATTCTATCAAATATGAACTTTTATCGAGAATAAATTTTGTGCAAAAATGATAAAATACCTCTTTCCAAAAATAGGGTTTTCTTTGAAATTGCCTTGTCAAGTTGCTTTCAAGTGCTCTATACTTTTGATGTGATCACAGTGAAGTGAAAATAAAATTTGTAATCTAGTTATTCGTTCAACTCGGACTTTCATTAATTGTGTACTTTGCAAACATGAAAAAGCTATCAATTACATTTTCAAATCAAATATATGCTCAAGATCTTCTATCCAATCTTCAAATGCTACTCAAGGTTTACTATAGCTTCCTCCCATAATGGCAATGCTCCACAAAAGTTCACTTCACAAAAATCTCTTCAAAAACATAGTTTTCATCTTCTGCTACAAAATTAACTTTGTCTATAATAACAATTCTTAATTCCTTTATAACTAGTTTAGATATGCTCCAAATTGTAAGCAAGCTTAGGTACAACCTAAACTTATCTTGATACATCTTTTCCCAACTTCACTATGCAAAATTTGATCTCTGAATGAAGTTTCCAAATTCTGGTACTGTGAACAAGCTTGATTCAACTTAATTGAATCAAACTTGATTGCTGACTTTGATCTTTTTCTCTCACCATCATCTACCTTATTGTTTGAGATCTCTAATCCTTTTATAAATGCTTCACTGAGTTCTTCTCAAAGTTCACTAACTACATTTCTTTGTTCTTCATTTTATTTCTTAGTTTTGGAGTTCCTCTCATGGTTCCTTCTATCATTTCTGACATTTCTTCCATCACTCCTTCTATTTCTAAAGTTTCTTCAATTGTTCCTTCTATCTCCAAAGTTTTTGTCCATTCTGCAATACTTTTTTGTAGGTCTAAAGTTGTTGCATAGCTGACATATTGGAGGGTAAATGCAAAACCCTATGTCACCCTTTTACAAAGGAAAAAGCTCTAACAAAAGTATAATTGTTCACCTTTAATGACATAAAACTGGTATTATTATTTAGAATTTGAAAATGAAGTAAACCAATGAAATGTGTAGAAATGGATAAAGTTCAGGATTATAATTTTTAATAATTTTTTGGAATAATAAATGATATATTTTCCTATTTTTTAATGATAACTTTTTAGTTCATGAAATTTTTTGGAAATCAGGAGTCTAGTTCCCACCAAAAAACAACATTGACATAAACGTATTTATCTTTGATCTTATATTATGTTATAGATAACATATGTAGCTAGAACAATCAAAAATAAAAATTGGCTTTAGACTTATATTTTCTCTTTTATAACAATTAAAACTTCAACTTATTCAAATTGATAGTTTTCAACTCCCACTACATTTTTCAAAATAATTATATTCCAACTAAAAGAAAACTTATAGATTCTGAAAGAGGACTCTCTCCTCTAGAACATCATATAATTTTTTTTTTTTTATTGATTTGATTTATTATTATTTTCTTTCTCAAAATTGACATCTTCCTGAATGTTAAAATATGTACTTGTAGTTTTTTTTAATTATAAAATACTATATCTAATTAAAAAACTATGAATCTTATACATGTGAATATTCTTGACTTTGAGCTCTATAAAATTGCATTTATATGTTGTTAAAAAAATGTCATAAAAATAGTAAAAGTTATTGAAATGTTGGTTTTCTGAAATAATTGTATTTCTTTAGTAATTGGATACTAACTACTATAAAACATGCATTTAATTGACATTTTCAATTGGAAAAGTGTGAGACCATATATAACTTAACTAGAATAAATTTATCAAGATCATATGTTTGAAGAAAATTGAGTTTTAGAAAGAAATACTCAAATTCAGTCATTTTTATAAGTTAGCCTGAAAGGTAACATATCTTTTGTACTTTTACCCTGGAGTTCTACTTCTAGGATTCTATTGATCATAATGTGCATGATAATTCTAAGCTATGTGTCCAAAGTTGTTACACTTATAACACATGATCTGTCTTCTTTCTTCATAAGGTCTTCCTTCTCTCAATGTCCTTTCATTATATCTACTTCTATCTATAGGGTTAGTATTTCTAGACATTCTACTATTCCTTTTATCATTTTCATATTTACATTTCCTACAATGATTTTCTCTATGACCCATACCATGACAATTATGACAATAAAATTTTGTAAAATCAATAAATGACTTACTTTTACAATCTCTTTCCATATGACCTATTTCATTGCATGAAAAACACTTACCTCTAAATTTATACGAGGTTTCCTTAGGGGATTCCACTTGCTTTGGTTCATCCAAAATCTCAACTTCCTTGTCTTGTCCAACTTCTTTAGGTTTATCATAAGACTGACTTGATTCAATCTTATCATCAAATTTATCATCTTCTCTTAGATCTGATCTAATCTAAAGTTTCTTTGTAGACATTTTAAATAGATAACCAAGACTAGTCTTATCATAAGTAGGTTTATGTATTGATATTGAATCATCAATATTTTCTCTACTAGAATAAAGGTTCTCAAGTTGTTGCTTGCATTGAGTTAATTCATCTTTCACAATAGTACTATACTTATGAAGTTCTTCATGATCTTCTTTCAATGCTTCAAACTCAAATGTCTTCTTTGCCAGATGTGCTCTAAGATCTGCATTCTTAGTCTTCAAATCAATTTCAACTTTTCTAGGATTATTCCTTAGAGTTGACTTTAGATTCATAATCTTTAATTCATGCTTCAAGATCTTGTACTCTGTCTTTAGCTTTGAATAATAATTATTAATAGTTTCAGATTTAGTAGATTCAAGCTTGGATTTGAGATGCTCAATCTTTTCCTTCAATTGTCCAATGTATACTTTGGAGTAGATTCATATCTATCCTTCAGCTTATCTCTTTCTTCAGTAAGGAGATCAATTTTTTCAAGTGCCTCTTCAAGGTTCTTCATCAATTGTTCCATATCCATATAGATCTTACTCAAGCTATTAAGCCTCTTCTGAGTAACTATGCTTTAATACCAATTGTTAGAAATATAAATTAGTAAGAGGTGGGGGAAGGGCGAATCAATAATTTACAAACTTTAGTCACCAACAGGATATTATTTGTTACTTTAAACCATACATAACAATCTAATAAAGTAATGTCAAGAACAATAACGGTAACCATGTACAAAGATAATTCATAACACCATACTTTGTTAACTAGGGAAACTCTTGCTAAGGAAAAGCCCTGGTGGGGATGACACCAACTAGATAATATATTGATATATAATTTCCTTGTTAGAGGATGGACCCTATAAGGAGTCAACGAGAAAATTTAGTATAGAGAGTCCTTGTTAGGAGAATTTGAATTCATGTTAGGAGATTCCAACCCTGTTAGGAGTTACTACCAACCTTGTTAGGAGTTGTACTACATTAGATGCAAGATGAGCCCACTGCCCAAACATGCACTTCCAATTATAAGAAGAGCTCACCACCCAAACAAGTAATCAGACTACTGGAATGTAGGTATTGCAACTTCTATCTTAACTAATCAATCTTTGATCTTCACCTCAATCTTAGATCACAAAAATAGCTTTACAAAAGTTTGCTTATATCGCCTTCATAAAAGTTTGCATATAATTTCTCAACACAACTACTACACTTTTCATCATAAGATGTCCTTTCCATAAATATCATGCCTTTATACAAATTGCTGCTAGGTTGGCTAAGACCATAATGCACTTTTCCAACTTAGAGTAGACATCTAGGATGTCAACCCTAATTTGTCAAGTAATTATTTTGTAAACAAAATAATTCTTTTCCTTTAATTGTGTTATCTTGTTTCGCTGGTAAAACATGAATATCTCTTTTTTGTACAGTCCATACTAACTTCTGAGGTTATACATGTCATCATCAACATGTATACTATCTCCATCTAACTTTGCTAATCATAATATGACATCAGTAACAAGTTACATACAAAATAGTACGTAGTTATATATTGAATTCATACTTAGACAATTTCTAAGTACCAAAAGCTAAGTATCTTTATTTTTGAGGTTTCCTCTAAGCATGTACATCATGTGTTGTCATAAATGACAACAATTACATATCTTCATTAGCCAATTGTTAGCATGATATGTATGGGCATGACTTTTGAAGACCACTATTGGTTGAGCTTCAACTATTAATGAATGAAACTAGATGGATCCAACAAATTATGTATGAGCCATTTATTTTTACATGTATATTGTGTCATAAACATAGTGATTTGGCTTGAATTTTCTCCAATCTTTAAGTCCCAACACTTAGTCCTTCATATTCTTACCTCCCCTCTTCTGAGAATAAAAATAATCAAGGTACTAACTCTTTTGATGTGACAAGCACCCATAGTGAGAATGTTCATCATGGATTTGTGAGACAAAAAGAAAAAAAGAAGATGAATAAAAACCATGAAAATGAGTTGTTAGCACTCAAATTGTCAAACTAATTTATTAAATATTCAAAAATTCAATTGATTGAGAGTTAATGAAAACTATGGATATACCTGTAGAAAATAATTTTGTTCCTAAGTCCCATCTAGTCACTCCGCCCTCCCTCCCTATTATTCTCATCTCTCAAGATACAATCCTTCAAGGTCTAATGCCTAAAAATATTATTTTTACTAGAGGGCTTCCAAATGAAGTTTTCTATAACATCACTATTCTTGATGCTAGTGTGAGCATTCTTGAAAAGAATAGGGAAAAGCTCTCTTGGGCTTAACCAAATTGGAAAATGACAAAAGAATTGTATCTCTTTAGGAGTGGGGAATTTTTTTATGAGTTAATAGCATCTCAAGGACATAAAATGATCATTCAAGGAATAGTTGAAAGCCACTAGACTCATACCTCTCTCAAGGTTCTTGTTGATTTTACACATGTGGAATACTAGAGGTTTAAACAAAAAATCCCATCAGAATATTGTTTAAGACTTTTGGAAAATACTAAATTTAATTTTCATTCATTACAAGAGACAAAGACGTCCCTAGATTATAGTGTGTAGACCATTAGTAAAACCATGAAAGCTTTAGAACATATGGAAGTGGTCTCTCATTGGGTAGTAGGGGGTACAATTAACATGTGGAACTCACTAGTCTACACTACCTTGGGTCACACAGTTGGAAGAGATGTCTTAATCTCCCTTTTAAACATAATAAAAATTATGAATACATTATTATAACTAACTTTTATGGTGTGCAAAATCTTGATAGAATGAATTTTAGGAAATGGTCTACTATTCACTGTATGTGAAGCATCTTGGATGAAGTGGATTGAATTGTTGGACGTGATTTTATTGCTAAACTTTTTGTCAATAACCAAGTGGGTGGATCTCCTCCTTTAGATCCAAAATATTATTTATGTTTTCTCAAGTTTTGGACCTTAGTTTAATAGTTGAAATGATGGATTTTAGATTGACTTTCATTTGGACTAACCAAAGGGCTAAGGCATTCCAAATATGTTAAACTAGATAAACACCTTGCATTTGAGATTTTATATACTAAATTAAGGTTAATCATGTGTGCTTTAGATGATCATATCTCTAGTCATTCCCCTCTCATTCTTGAAGGAGGCATATGTTCAAGCTCTCACCATCATCCCTTTAGATTTGAGAATTTTTTACTCTAAAAGTGGGATCTTAGGTTCCTTATTATATTGTGATGGAAGGAAGGATTTGTTAGAAATATTCAAGACTATGCTAAGTTACTAAGAGGGGAGGGGTGAATCAGTAACTTCTAAAATTTCTACAGCAATTTCAATCCAAGAAATCATTTAACATTTAATTCATCACATATGATCTAATTGCATGCATGTGAAACTACAAATATAAACGCATCCACAACACTTGAACGCAATGATTTGGAAACCTAGAAACCTTCCAAATAGAAAGTAAAATTGGGGTGGGGATGAAACCCACAAAACTTCAATATTGTAGCATAAAATTGGCCTGTTAAGGCTTACATTGATCACTTCTAATGATTTTCCTTGTTAGGAGCAATTAGGACTACTAGGTCGACCTTGTTAGAGGTTTTACAAACACATAATGAAGTATGCACTCTATTAAGAGATTTAAGAAAGACTATTAAGTCTACCTTGTGAAAGGATTTTGACTAGTTCACCTATTAGGATGAAACAATAGATCTCTGACTTACAACTAGATTGCTGCTAGAGATTCCTTGATTGTACTGATCATTGTTATGTGATGAATTTGTCTTTGCTGCTCCTCTTTTGATATGGCCTTCAAAATTCACTCTTTATCTGTTGCTTTGCTTCAAATATTCACATTCACATTCTTACACTCTCATTATCTTACATATGGATGTGATACAATATGTTACATATATACCAAACCAATTTGCAAAATTACAAAGTCGACCATCATACAGATTAACACATATATCATAAAATTGACCCAAATGAAGACACTAAGGTTCTGAAGACTGACTTGGTGAAGTTGAGATACTCGGCACTCACTGTCATTACTTGGCATCATCATGCACTCGGTAGATGTAGAAGCTCGATCCATAATGATCACTTCAAAGTAGGCTTGAACTCAGTCCACAATGGTGACTTTGTAGATACTATGTAACTTGGCATAAACTAAATCACTCGATAAACACATAAGCTTGGTTTACACTAGCTTTGCATTACATGACTGTGAACTCAGTAGAAACTGCAATGCTTGGTAACCACTAAACTGCTTGAGTTGAACTACTAGACTGAATTTGCTCAATTTGAACTACTAGGCTTCACACTAACTGAATACACTTGGTAACTACTGAAATTTTGAGTAGCTATTGAATTACATGGAAAACACTGTAGATTGTTCAATGAGCTTGGTAGCCATACAAAATCTGAATAAGTGTGTGTCACTAATAAAAAACTTGACTGATATGTCAACTAAGCATTGAACTATGATATTTATGATTCACAAGAAGCTATATTTTTCAAAATTTAATTCAAGAATTGAAAAGGTTTAATAAGTACAATTTTCATTCTCAATACATCAACATATGCTAATGTTCAATAATTGATAGATGATCATGCTCAATCATTGTTCATATAATCAAATGAAGCCATTGGAACAAGTATCATGTTGTACACTATTGGAGCATATACATATAATTTTATCTAATAAAATATAATTGGTAATTAGCA
This sequence comes from Cupressus sempervirens, assembly GCA_028749045.1. Lineage (NCBI taxonomy): Eukaryota > Viridiplantae > Streptophyta > Pinopsida > Cupressales > Cupressaceae > Cupressus > Cupressus sempervirens. The sequence continues at coordinate 217,255,195 of CM053789.1, forward strand.
CTAGACCACTATAAATATCAAAAATAGAAATTGAGCACTAGAACTAGACAACCCCACTTAATTATTGGGTAAAAGTCCAAAGTTGTGTCACCTCTCACACTAACTTATTAGAATGACTGAATTTGAGTATTTCTATCTAAAACTCAATTTTTTTCAAACATATGATCTAAATAAATTTATTGTAGCTAAGTTATATATGGTCTCACACTTTTCCAATTGGAAATGTCTATTAAATGTATGTTTTATATTAGTTTGTATCTAATTACTAAAGAAATAAAATTATTACAGGTTATTAAAATTTCAACAACTCTTACTTTTTTAAAGATATTTTTCAATAACATATAAATGTCATTTTATAGAGCTCAAGGTCGACAATGTTCTCATATAATGTTTATAGTGTTTTAATTAGATATAGTATATTGTAAAAAAAAAAAATCTACAAGCACATTTTTAACGCTCGAAAAGATTTTAATTTTGAGAAAGGAAAAAATATTAAATGATCTATTAAAAATATAAAAATTATATGACATTCTAAAGGAGAGAGCCCTCTTCAAGAATGTATAATCTTTCTTCTAGTTAGAATAGATTTTTTTTGAAAAATGTGGTAGGAGATGAAAACTATTGATTTCAAGTGAGTTGAAACTTGAATTATTATAAAAGAGAAAATATAGGTCTAAAGCCAATTTTTAGTTTTTTATTATTCTAGCAATATCTTTTATCTATGACATAGTTCGAGATCAAAGGGAAATAATTTTATTTCCATATTGTTTTGTGGTGGAAAATAGACCCCTAATTTTTTGCATTTTTCATCAACTAAAATATTATCTCTAAAAATTATAAAAATATATCAATTATGATTCAAAATAATTATTAAAAATTATAATCCTAAACTTCATCCATTTTTACACATCTCATTAGTCTACTTCATTATCAAATTCTAAATAATAATACCAATTTCATGTCATCGAAGGTGAACAATTATACTTTTGTTAGCCTTTTCCTTTACAAAAGGGTGACATAGGTTTGTGTTTTTACCCTATTAATTATACATTGTGAAAGTATCAAAGTTGTTACATATATGAATTTTTACAGTAGAAAAGGGCTTAGAAAACTTTGAAATTGTACATTCTTTGGAAGCAGGAAAATATATAATTTTTGATCTAGTTAGGAGCCTTAAAATTAAATAAGTCTAATACAAGGTGTTAATTGAGCCTCAAAATGATTCATAAAATCTAGGTGATCTTTTCATTTTTGTACATTTTTTCACTCGCTTGTCATGAATAAATCAATCTTGTTATGATATGTAAATTTGTCTTTTTTTTCAAGAAGCTAGATTATTGAATACTTAGGAATGAAAGGAACACAATGCTCAAACATTTTACATAGTACAAATAAACACCCCATGTATAAGACAATATGTTGTTTCTTTCTTAAACATTTTCGACAATACGACAAAATCCTATAAATATGACAATATGTTAACAAAATTTGAATTTTTTAAATATACATGTATTGACAATAACACCATACCACTATTATACTAAAAACACATGAATTGGAACCACTTACAAGCCCACAAAATCAAATTTTAATTATTTGAGTCGATTTGATTGGAATTAAGACAAACTGGAAACTATTTAAACTTCTCAAATAAAGTCATAAATATCTAAAATAAGGATCCTTTATTGCTAGATGCCAATTTCTTGTGAGTTTGGAAGTCTTTGGGAGTTTTGATATGGTGGATCTCAAAGGCCTTGGTGAAATCTCTAATAGAAGCGCTTTCCCTTGGTGATTTTTCTACTACAAAGTAAGCTAAAATGAATGAAAAAATTATGACAACTATTATTATCTATATTTTCATTCACATTTCTCCATTATTCATTATCTACAACAATTTACGCTAGTCCATTTGGAAAATCTAACCTTGCCCACTTTTGCAAGCTCATTTCTCTCACACAAATCTCATCAGTAGGCCTCTTCCTTGTAGCCATTTCTCATATCAAAATTGTATAACTATAAGAGTCTCTCTTGATATAAATACTCCCACCAAAACCATAATCTATAATTATTTTTAATCATTAAAATTCACAAAAAGGCAATAAGGAAAATAGTAATGCAAATATAAAGAAAACTCAAATTATTTTATCTAGAGTAATACACCCAATGGATCCTCTCAGTTTGAATGTTGGTGTACTCAATAAAGGTAAAAAATTCCAATAGTTAATACCAAAATTAATGATAAGGATTGTCATGTTGGCATCCAAGAGAACATTGCCTGGCTTTAAGTCATTTTTCATAAATTGTAAAGGAAATTCATGATGTAGCTATTCTAAGGCATAGGTCATGTCTACAAAAATTCTCTAACAATCACTTGATCCCAAGTTAAAAATCCTTCATCACCCCTATTAGGGTGCAACTTATTTTCCAAGCCTCCATTTGGTACAAATTCAAGAACCAAAACTTCCAAATTGGGGTAGAAAAATTTACTTATGATTCTAATGAGGTTATGATGTTAAATTTTCCCTAACAGTTAACACTCTCTTAAAACTCTTAAGAGCTTGTTCAATTAATCAAATGGAGATTCTTGATGTGAATCATCATACTATCCCTTAAGATTCCTTTATAGATGAATCCAAAGTAACACCCACTCTAAGAAATCTTGACTTCTCAAATCCAAAGGGTGCAATGACAAGATCTTAATAAGAAAGAAATGGATAGTTCAGCTTTGGGAAAATAAATCTTGAGTGAAGGATTAGTTGTCTTACAAATTTATGACTCCATAAAATTCCTAAGTTAAAGAAGTGTAATACAAATACAATTCTTCAAATAACAAACAACGCTACTTTCTTATCTAGGTAATTACTTTTTTGGGTTTGATTAGAGTATGGATGCAACAACTAAGTTTTTTTGGCCACATTAGCTATTATTTCCTATAAACATTTTTACAAAATTTATATTTGGAAACAACCTACTTCTACAATTTTCCTTGACAAATTATTGAAACAAAGATCCATATCTTTGTGACAAACATTTTATTGTTTGGACTATGTCTCTTCATTTTTTGTGACCTCCATGAACAATTCACACACTTTTTTTTTTTGACATATAAATGTGTCTCTTTATCTTCTTCATGGAAGTCATATATTTCTTCATTTGTTTATGAATAGTGCTTTCTATCACATCACCTTTGATTACTCTTTGTGTAGTTTTTGTCATTTATATTTACATTCTTCTCACTATTATTTAATCTTGATCACTATGAATATGATTTTCTACAACTATTGATAGTTTTTCTCTTATCATAATCATGACCTTTGCATGGTTCCTTGCCTATGTTATGTGTCATATATGGGTATGATATTGAATTTGCATTGTAGTGCTAATTGTACTTTTGGTGTTATAAACCAGTATCTTTAATTCTTATAAGGATTACCATGGTCTCTTATAAGAGGTCTACTTTTCCATTTTTCTTGTATGTTGTTAATGAATGAACTAGTGCTCCTTCCAAATAATATTGTTGTTCATTGACATACAAACTGGTATATATCTCCACTCTTTTTGTCATTTTCTTCACATCAATTATTATTCTCATTGTCTCATCTCTCTTTCAAGATATAGGAGAAAGACAAAGATTATGAAATGCTTCTTATTTGGTTCAATCTTTTCTATATTTCAATTTATAGGAGAACCATGAAGATTTATATGAATTACTTTTCATTTGGTTAAAAAATATTGTTGAGCGATTGCATCTATAAATGGTCATTCTCGATATGGCATGTTGAAAAGACTACAACTCTAACATGTTGAAATGGAACATTTCCTTTTGGTTGTCTTCATAAAAATATATAGTTAAATAAAGGATCTTTTTTGCTACACCATTGCAATTGGTCGACATGTATAGTATGGAGGTATTTTTATGTACTTAACTATGAGTTTTTAGTGTTTCGTAAATCAATGTCAATATTTGATAATGATTATATAGGAACTCCCACATCGTTTTGTAATATACATAACATTGAAAGAAATACAATTAATATAATATTTCTACAAAGTTAGCTTGCTATGGTACTTTGTTTAGTGCTTTTTAAGAAACAAATTACTAGAATAATTACAATGAATGTTATTTATGGCTGTTTGGGAGCATTAGATGTTGAAAATCACATTATAAAATTTGCTAATGTGTTTAATATATGTGTCTCTCTAGAAAAAAAAATAGTTGGGATTAAAGACATATTGTCTCTCTGTGAATACTAATTGACATTGAAGAAATATCATCTCTACAAAGAAATAAGTGAAGTCATCTTTGAAGAGACATGAGACAATGTTTTAAGATAATAAATCAAGACACTATATTAAAGATTTTATTTGAAAATTGGTTTGTCTCAAATTAAGACGATTTATTAAAAAAATCTCTCCAAGATGAACTCCTCATCTATATAATATTGAGACGTGGAAAGGCTATATGATATGAGATCTAAAATTATTGTTAGTCTTCTATCTTCCTCCTAATGGCTGGGTGAAAATTAATACCGATGGGGTTGCTAAAGGCATTCAAGGGATTGTTGGTACTGAATTTGTTTGTAGATATTACAAGGGTACCATTTTACATTGGGAGCTCCAGGATCTGGCAAAGACCACCAAGAGGGACGTTGAAGCTTTAGCCATTCTTTATGCTTCCTTTTAAGCAGTTAGAGATTAAGGGGCATCTTAAAGTTACTGTTTTATTAAATTGCATGATAATGTGACATTAATTTTATAATTTAATTTTGAAATTTCTATGTAAAAAATATAAAACTGCTCGAAATTTAATGTACACAATTTCACTTCATAGATGATGAATTTGACGTGGAAGAGAAAGAAGAGTGGCACCACAAGCTCAGGTTTGGGGATTATACCTATAGAAAAATGAGAGTTTATTGCGCAAGTGTTGCTAACTATTTGCTTGTACATTTTCCTCTTCTTAGCTTGAGGCAAGGTTTTGCAGTTGGCCACGTGACTCGAATAAAGAAAATTAAAAAGGTATATTTTGTCAGAATCCAAATCTCATGTAACAATTGTTAAATTATTGGAACCTTCTTATAGACCATATTTAGTCTCCAATGAAAGTCAATTATCATCTAGTACGAAGTGGGGAAAATCACAAAGTCAATTCTTTGACTGAATCCGCACACTACCAACCGCAGATACATAATCTAATCAATTCAAAATGGACACTTACCTCTATCTGTGACCTGTAACACACCATAATTCCAGTATTATGTAATCAGTAACTCCAATTCAATGTTAGCGTTGACTTTAATTTCAATCATGTGATAATGCCACTGCGTCCGAGTATCTATCTTTGTTGGATGGTCTTACAATATAATTTACTCGAAATAACTGACTGGGTAGTCGTTGCCTCCCAAATATCCTAAAGTTTAGGATCATGGAGCATGTCTACATCTGGAGCATGCTTAGAACTATCTGGGATACGTACAACAGGATACCAATGATTATCATCTACAGCTAGCAGCCCCTTTACTATATAGGGTATCTTGTAAGCATCGATTAGGTAGGGAGGACCACTGCCTATGATAATAGACGCTAAAACATAAGAAAAATCGCCTATTATCTAAGTTACTCATAAGGCGCCCTCTGGCCACCCCCGAACCTAGATCTGCTATTAGTAGCGCGGGCTCTGCAATAATCTACCGTGCTAGGGAACCAAAACACGTATCAAAAGGAAAATAATGTTATTTATAAATATAACAAATTTGCATTTCTATTAGTGCATTATATTAATTCTATATCGTGTACTCCCCATTGTCTTGTCTTGTCGGCATGACCAAGCACTTCCTACAATTCTTGCACTTCCAGGCCTCAACACATGTCCCACACGGATTAAATTAATTAACTTTCCTGCCAGGTCAAGTTGGCAAAGTCAGATATGCCAAAAATCAGACATCAATTCACTTGTACATTTTCTAATAGCGAAATAAAATTAATCTTCTTAATTAACTTTCCTGCGAGGTCAAGTTGGCAAACTCAGATATGTCATAAATCGGACATCAATTCACTTGTACATTTTCTAACAGTGAAAGAAAATTAATCTTTTTAATTAACTTTCCTACCAGGTCAAGTTGGCAAAGTCAGATATGCCATAAATCAGACATCAATTCACTTGTACATTTTCTAACAGTGAAAGAAAATTAATCTTCTTAATTAACTTTCCTGCGAGGTCAAGTTGGCAAACTCAGATATGCCATAAATCAGACATCAATTCATTTGCACATTTTCTAACAGCTAAAAAATTATTAACTTATAACTTAACTTCCACTATGCATCCTACTAAACTATATAATATATTTAAAAAGTTTGGTTTAAAACCATTTCAACTATCCCATGTAAAAAGTTGTTCTATGTATTTTAAAAATTAAAATATCATCTATAATTATTAAAAAAAAATTGATTTTTTTAATTTAAAAGTATTCCCACTAATAAACCGTGAGTTTTAATTCAATCCCAAAATTACTTTTTTTGCGGAACAACATAAATTTATTTCCCTCATTAGAGGACAGAAGGACAATACAGTAGGTCATGAGACGGGCAAGCCAGGGCATGTAGATAGGTAGGGGCAACGACTCAGTTCAAATATGTTGCACCATAGCCGGTGCCATCTCGAAAGGTGAACTATTCATGATTAATAATTTATTGTGTACATATTCTTTTATGAATAGAAGTTATAAATTTGAATTTTACAGCCTAAATATGATTTATTTATCAGATTTAGATAATCTATTAGATTTTCTTTCAATTTTTCTCTAGCCCCATGTTATTCTCAACTATGACCCATTATCAATAAATTAGTTACGTCCTCTTGTTCAATTTACACTCTCTCCTATATATAATTGAACTCTTCAATTAGTAAAATTATGAACGACATATTCAACAATGTTGTTGCAATTAACAAAAAATTAAAATTAAAAAATTCTTTGAATTCTTTATGAATTTGACTTTAAAAAAAAATATAGACAATTAATTTTAGAAGAAACTAATACATATTATAAAAAAATATCTTTTATGTAAATGAAAGTATGAAGTACGTTACTTGTTAAATCATTTTTAAATTGAAATTCTATTGTCTAATATTGTGATTTGTAAAATTGTTCTATTTTTACTCTATTGTCACTCTTGGAGGTTTAGTTTTTAAAGTATTATCACATTTCAATTAAATTAATATAATTTTAAAGTAGTTAAAGAAATTAATAATGAAATCTAATATTTACATATTTATACATGTATGTATGTATTTGAAGCATATAAAGATACTCTTAAAAAATATTTTAATATTTAAATAGAAATTAAAGCTATATACGATATCATTCTAAAATATATAAAATTTATAATAAATAATTTAAATAGATTATTTTATTTTGAAAAAATATATTTCTCTTTTTTTAGGAAAAAGTGGTAAATAAAATAGATTTAAAAATAAGACCTTTAGTTTTAATTTTAAAATAGAAAAATTAAGATTAAGATAAATTTCTCACACACAATATTATAATGTGATATATTAGATGAATTTGAAACATTAAAAAATAAAAAGTTTAATATATATGCCTCCTTTTGTAAAAGTCTTCCATAATATATGAATTATGATTTTGATTTATTTTAAATTTTAAAAAGTAAAATAACATTAGAATTTAAAATTAATATTTATTTAATTATGACTAACAATATGTAGCGTCCATTACCATATAAAATTCATTTTTATTTCATATTTATCCAAATCAATTTGACTCCAAATTTGTGCGCATAAAACTAACAATATGTGAATTATGTTGAAAAAGGTTGTCCTGTTTTGTCCGTTCTTCGTTAGTGACATTTTCAACTTTTTCAAAGAAAAAATAATCCATCCTAAGAAATGCCAAAAATCTAATCATTTCTCCCCCCACCCACTAAGCCGCCCAAAATCGTCGTCGAATGCCACAAAGACCGACGTTTCTTACACGGAACTGACTATGACTTAGCCCGCCCTGTCTATTTCTCTAATTATATAAGCAGACAATGAGCAAATGAAGGTCACAAATGGCTACGAGGTCTGCAACAATGAAAGTTTTTTTTTTCGTATTGGTCATGTTCTTTATTTTCGTCTGCCCCGCAAGTGTAGGATTCAAACAACAGCAGCAACACAATAAAAAAAAATGATAATATTCAAAACAAGGAAGGCTCTGTTTTACTGCAGAGAAAAAAATTGATATATTATTCCAACTACAAATTGCTATTCAGTCAATACATTTATTCAAATAAAAATTGTTAAAACTAATCCCTAACACATAGATCAAAATATAGATCAAGAGTTTTGACAGTAGTTTTAGCATTATTCCATGCCTATGATTAAGGATGGGAGAAGAAGTAACTAAGACTAGACAAAAATGCATCCAAAAATATCATCTAATGCATGCCATATGTACGGCATGCTTCTTGTTTAAACTACTCCTAAACTAAAGTATTCTAAAAATTATTTATAGAATGGTGGAAATGGAGCAGTGGAGCTGGAGTTTGAAGTGAAGATCTCTGCATCAATCTTCATACTCCCCCTTGATGCTGAGAGGACTCACAATCTGATCTCTGAGTACCAAAAACTGATCTTTTGTAATTGCCTTTGTGAAGATTTCTGCAATTTGCTCCTTTGTGCTGATGTACTTCAACTCAACCGCTTTATTTTGTACCAAATCTCTAATAAAATGTTGTTTAAGATCAAAGTGTTTGGTCCTGCTGTGATGAACCGGATTCTTGGCCAATTTAATGGCACTTATGTTGTCACAAAAAATCACAGTAGGCTGAACCTGTATCTCTCCAATTTCTTCAAGAAGCTTTCTAAGCCATCAAGCTTGTGTGCCAGCTGAAGTGACCGCAACATATTCCACTTCTGTAGAAGAGAGAGCAACCATACTTTGCTTCTTTGAACTCCACATAATTAAACCAGAACCCAAAGAAAAATAATTATCAAATGTAGATTTTCGGTCATCCAAACAACCTCCCCAATCTGAATCACTAAAGCCAACAAGCTCAAACTTATTAGAAGAATAGTGAATGCCAAAATCTACCATGCTTTTCATATACCTCAAAATTCTCTTGGCTGCCTTCATATGTTCCTCTGATGGATTTTTCATATACCTTGAAACCAATGAAACTGAATAAGCAATATCAAACTTTGTGTGAGTTAAAAACATCAAACTCCCCACAATGCTTTTGTATAATGTCTCATCAACAATTTTAGCACCATCATCTCTACATAATGTAACTCCATGAGCAATTGGAGTGGAAAGAGGTTTCCAATCAGCCATATCAAATTTTTTCAACATATCTTTTGCATACTTTTCTTGACAAATAAAAATTTCATCTTTACTTTGATAAACCTCCATGCCAAGAAAGTACTTCATGAGACCTAAATCTTTCCTCTCAAACTCATTCATCATAGCAACTTTAAATTCATCTTTCATCTTTGAACTAGTACCCATATATAACAAATCATCAACATACAAACTCACAATGAGAATATCATTACCTTCTTGTTTGTAGTAAAGGGTAGGTTCACTCTTACTTCTTTGAAAGCCATTCTGCTGAAAATATCCATCAATTCTTGCATACCATGCACGTGGTGCTTGCTTGAGGCCATACAAAGCCTTCTTCAACTTGTAGACATAATCTTCTTTGCCTTGAATCTCAAAACCTTGTGGCTGTCCCACATATACCTCTTCTTCTAAGTACCCATTCAATAAAGCACTTTTCACATCCATCTGATGAATACTCCATTTCTTTTGAGCTGCAAGAGAGATTGGCATCCTAATAGTTTGTTGTCTTGCTACTGGTGCAAAATTTTCTTCATAATCAATGCCATACCTTTGAGTGAAACCTTTAGCAACCAATCTTGTCTTGTGTCTTTCAACACTCCCATCACTATTATACTTGGTCTTATAGACCCATTTTGTGCCAATCTTCTTCTTCTTATGTGGAAGATCTACAAGCTCCCATGTTTCATTCCTATCAATGGAATCCATCTCTTCATTCATTGCTTGCATCCAAACCTCATTAGCACACGCATCTTCAAAACATGATGGCTCAAAATCAGCTTTAGCAAGTAATGCAAAATTTACTGTCTCACCTATTGGATCTTCTTCATGTGCTTGATTTTGACACCTCTCATAAATATCACTCAATATTCTTACCTTCCTTGGAGGACTAGAGGATGGACTTGCTCTTGGTATTGGTGAGGGGTTTTTTGGTGGGCTTGGTGATCTTGAAATAGAACCATTAGCTGGCTGCTCATTATCATTATCAGCAATATTATCATCATCCAAAACTGATTTTGGCTTTCCAACATGTTGTTTTTGATGACCATAAACTCCTCCTTCATCAAAAATCACATCTCTTGAAACAACAATCTTATTAGTAATAGGATTGAATAATCTATAAGCTTTGCTTTCCTCACTATAGCCCACAAAAATACATGATTCACTTTTAGCATCTAGCTTTTGCCTATTCTGATTAGGGATGTGAACATAAGCCAAACAACCAAAAATTTTAAAATGATTTACATTAGGCTTTTTCTCATACCATGCTTCATATGGAGTCATCTTGTGGAGGGCACTTGTAGGACTCCTGTTGAGAATATATATGGCTTTAGCAACTGAATCAGCCCAATAAGAATTGTTCAAACCCTTGGTTTGTAACATGCTCCTTGCCATTTCTACCACTGTATGATTCTTCCTTTCAGCCACTCCATTCTGTTGGGGTGTGTATGCAGTTGTGAGTTGTCTTTTGATGCCATTCATCTCACAAAAATTTTGAAAATTGTTTGACCAAAATTCTCCTCCTCGATCTATTCTCAAAAATCTTATTGTGTTCCCTTTCTTATTCTCTACACGAGCTTTAAACTTCTTGAATGTATCAAAGGCTTCATCTTTAGTCTTCAAAAAATATACCCAACACATGCGTGAGTAATCATCAATAAAAGTAATGAAATATGATGACTTACCCAAACTTTGTGTTTGCATTGGACCAAAAATATCTGAATGAATAAATTGAAGTGGGTATTGGGCCTGCCATGCATTGCCTTTTGGAAATGATTCCATTGAATGTTTCCCTTTTGCACACCCTTCACAAATCTGTTTATGCTCTTCAACCTTAGGCAATCCAAGAACTAATGCGTTTGATGTTAGAATCTTCAAACTATTGAAATTTAAATGGCCATACCTGAGATGCCACAACCAACTTTTATCCTCATAAGCCATATTGACAAGCTGATTATCATTTTGACCAAACTTCAAAGGAAACATCCTATTCTTTGTCATAGGAACAACTGTAATCACTTTATTTTTTTGATTCTTATCATAGATAGTACAGTGCATGTTCTCAAATACCACTCTACAATTCTTCTCACATAGCTGCCCAACACTCAATAAATTATGCTTTAACTTGGGAGTATAATAAATATCTTGAACACTTTTCATACCTTCCTTTGTCGGAACATCCATGGCTCCTTTGGCCGCAACATCCACAGTATTGTTATTACCAAGGGTAATATTGGATCTCTAACTATCATCAAGCTTTGAAAATATTTCTCAGTTGCCAGACATATGGTTAGAGCATCCAGAATCCAAATACCAAACATCATTCACAGTACTTTCACCTTTCCCATAACACAAAAATAAATTACCCGAGGAAGGATCCTCATTTTGTTGGGCATAATTTGCACTATTGTTACCTGATTTCAGTCTACACTCTCTCTCAAAATGTCCATACTTATTGCAATGATAGCATTGGATGTTCCTTTTATCAAATCTGCCTCAAACTCTGCCTCCTTGAGCACCTCCTCTTCCTCTAGATCCTCTTGAAAAATTCTGATTTTGGCCCCTTCCCGATCCTTTGTTGTTGTCACTACTGTTGCTAGCACCATCATTCTTTGAAATTTGCAATTGGAAAGCAAAAGCCTTCTCATTAACACTGATAGATGTGTCCCTTATTCTATCCTCATGTGATATAAGAGATCCAACCAATTCATCATACTCCATGGTAGCTAAATTTTTTCTTTCTTCTATGGCAATTACTACAATATTCCATCTTGGGGTTAGAGATCTCAATACCTTTTGTATTATTTGCTCTTGAGCAATAGATTCACCCAAAGTGGCCATTTTATGAGTCACATCTTTCACTCTCACACAGAAATCTCCCACACTCTCTGTCTCCTTCATCTTCAAGTTCTCATATTCTCTTTTCAAGGTTTGTAGCTTCACAACCTTGATCTGATCATTGCCATGGTAAGCATCTTTTAGAGTCTTCCAGGCCTCTTTTGTTGTCTGTGCATCAGCAATTCGAGGAAACAAGCTCTTATCAAGAGCCATCTGAATGTGAAATAATGCCATTGCATTCTTCTTCTCATCTTCTTTCTTCAATGTCCTGTCATTAGGTTGGAGAGTATTCCAATCTGCAGGCTATTCATATCCAGATTCAACGATCTCCCAAAAATCTTTCCCAATCAAAAAAGTCTTCATCTTGATTGACCAATATTGGCAATCAACTCCATCAAACTCTGGGATTTGCAAATTGTGAGCCACGCTGCTGTCTTCCAAACACCTTCAGCTCTGATACCAAATGTAGGATTCAAACAACAACATCAACACAATAAAAAAAAATGATAATATTCAAAACAAGGAAGGCTTTGTTTTATTGCAGAGAAAAAAACTGATATATTATTCCAACTACAAATTGCTATTCAGCCAATACATTTATTCGAATAAAAATTGTTAAAACTAATCCCTAACACATAGATCAAAATATAGATCAGGAGTTCTGACAGTAGTTTTAGCATTATTCCATGCCTATGATTAAGGATGGGAGAAGAAGTAACTAAGACTAGACAAAAATGCATCCAAAAATATCATCTAATGCATGCCATATGTATAGCATGCTTCTTGTTTAAACTACTCCTAAACTGAAGTATTCTAAAAATTATTTATAGAATGGTGGAGATGGAGCAGTGGAGCTAGAGTTTGAAGTGAAGATCTCAGCATCAATCTTCAGCAAGGGCCGCAGATCCGAGGCTGGTGTTCACCCATTATTTTCTCTACGCCAACGACAACATCAATGTCCTCAAGCAGGAGATCCAACTTGCCCAGAGCAAAGGCATAGACGCCTTTGCTCTCAACAGCAATGTGTGGTGCCAGAATCTGGCAGACAACATGTACCAAGAGGCCAAAGAAGTGGGTACATTTTTCAAGATCTTCTTCTTCGCCGACATTCACAAGGACAACAATGGAAACCTCACGCCCGACCAGCTGGCCACCATGCTCACCCGCTACCAAAACCATCCCAACCAGATGAAATATGGTGGCAAATCCTTGTTCACCTCCTGGCTCGGTAGCGACGATTCCTGGTGGAAAGACTACGGCTACTCCTCCGCTCTTGCCGGATGGAACGTTGTTTTCCAAAAAGTCGGTGGAAGGAACAAATTCTTCTTCGTCCCCTTCTTCCCCACCGACGGCACCTCGGGGGGCGTCCAAGGCACGCTGGACAAATTCAAGGATATTGTCGATGGAATAATATTCACATAGTCAGCTCATCATGAATTAGTCATTATTTTGTCACCAAAATAATTCCTCAAGTCATACAATCCAATTCTTTGCTATGCTCTATTATGTACTATTAAATACCTATACTAGTATTTCAATCGTAACTCACATTGTACTATTCATACACACCTGCATATTAGTACACATCATCAAGACAATGTCATAGAGCTTTCCTTAACTATGCATAAGCTAACTCTCAATGATTCATTTGTACACATCACATGTATCCTTTGTGCTGATACAAACTGTCTAGCACTTAGACAATTTTCTATCTCTAAATGCATAAATGAGATGTTGAATAGATGTTGCCATAAATTACAACACTCAATACATCTTTCTGACCATATTTCCAATAGAGCTTTCTTTAACACATAAAGAAGGGTATGTGCAGGATCGTGGTGGGCCAAACTATGGCCTTAAGTAGCAATGAAAAATTGGGACATCAATGGTAGTCAACTTGATGTGAAATTTTGATTTAATTGCGAACCTTATATCAAAAACTTGTAGGAATAAAATCAGTAGTAAATTTAATGTAGTTTTTAAAATACTATCCATTTTATAATAAAAATAATTTAATTGGTCAAACTTTGGATTTTTCAATGCAAAAGTATGAATGATTTCAGGAAAATAATAAGAAGTAGGTGTATGTCTGACCACCTTAATCACAATCAAATGATGATTTTTTTAAAGATTCTAGATATAAGAAGTAGACTCATATCCAAATGTGATACATTTTTTTTGTAATTTTATTCTAAGGAAATAATTAATTTTGAATTTTCTTCTAAAATATTTTTTTGGAATTAAAAAAATCTTGTGTTTGACCACCTTGACTAAGTCAAAGCTGTACAAAATTAAAAGTTTTTTTTCTTTTCCTCATAGTAGAAAAAGCATAAAATATGACACATCTTTCATATTTTGAGAAAGTTATACATACCATTTTAATATTATATCTTTTTTCAATTAGTATGTGAATCAACACATTATAAGTAACTCCATTAGAAAATAAGTAATGATTATTTAATGAACTCATAATTTGGCATCAATTATTTCAATGGAAAGCTAATAATTTTCTTAAGAAACCCTTTTCATTTTATCAAATTTAGATGAAAAGTGATTTTTTCATATCGCTACGTTTTGGTCCATCATGATCCTACACATACCCAGAACTTTCTTCAACTTCTAGACTAAGTATTATTTCTCTAGAGCTTCATAACCCATAGGTTGTTCCAAATAAACTTCCTCATCTATGTAACAATTAAGGAATGTTGGTTTTACATCAATCTAAAATGTTGGCCATTTGTATTGTGGTGCCATAGCCAATATAATCTTTGATTGTATTGAGTCTTGCCACATGAGCAAATATTTCTACATAATCTACTCCATGAGTATATGAAAGCCCTAGGTACCCAATTTGGCCTTATGTCATTCCATTGAACCATTTGCATAATGCTTGACTTTATATACCCATTTAACACTAATCACTTACTTATCATTTAGGAAGTTGTTCTAATTCCCAAGTATTGATCTTATGATTGGAATTCATCTCATCATTCATAGCATTAACCCATATTAATTATCTTACTTATTCTTCATACACATAGGGTTCAAATTTAATTCTAATAAGTAATGAAAACTTAACTACTAGATTTATATTGGCTTAATGAATAATACTATATCATAGTAAAGGACAAATAGGACATTTCAATAAAAAATGGCTTCAATCAAAATAGGTGTGTCTAGACAAAGTATGGTTGAACATACATGATGTACATGTGTTTCTATGTGGCTTGTGTGACGATGATGGTGTTCAAAAAAAATTAAGGCCAACCAAACATGGTCACATGGACAAAAACACCCTAATGTGTCATATACCAGAGGCTTTATTTAAATCAAATTAAAATAATAAAACAACAAATATGTGAAGTGATTTTTTAAATAAAATAATTGGTTTATACTTATAAAGGTGGGTAGTTGCAAGATGTTGAGTCTTACTTTTGGCCAAAAAGTGGAAGTATTTTTCCTATTTTTTGAATTTCCTATCACTTAATGTCTAAATTTGAGGCACATCAAGATTGAATCTCATAAAACTTCATGACTAGAAAATGTATTTCTCAGAGTTTAGTTTTCAAATATGTAATTTTTTGGAATACCAACATGGTATAACTTATATTTTGGTAGGCATGTTCAAAAACCACTTTTTCAAAATGCATGTTTTAGGATCATACCACACATGTGTACAACCACCCTTTTTGGGAGAAAAAATAATAATTTGTAATTACTTTTGGGAAAAGGTACCTAACACACCAAAGATTGATGTGAATATTTTCCCTTATTTTTCTATTGAATATTTGAACATTTTTTATAAATTTTTATTTGGCCATAAAGTGGATTTTGGAAACCTCGAGTGTATTACCACCAAAATTTGACAAAAACTTCACCCTTTTTTCAAATTTTTTTAATATTGAATTCCATTCTATGTATATTGATTTCATATAATTTATTTTTCAATAAACGTAAAATCAAAAAATTTATTAAAATTGTAGTTAACCATACTGTTTGAAGTTTAGGTACCAATTTGGCTTGATATATATGGTAAAACTACTAAAATTAGTAATATTACGATAAAATTTATATTTTTAGAAACTATACAAAGAGTATTATAATGGGTTTTTGTTTCATCAAAAAATTATGGCAAGGCAAAATTTGTATCTTCTTATGCCTTAGCCAAATTTCCCATTACAAGCATGGGCTTGGTCCTACCAAGCCTATCCCAAGCCAAAACACAATGCAACCCATGGCATGTGAAATTCAAATTTTAAGAAATGGGCACATGTTTCAAAATGGGCACTCATTTCTAAAAGTAGGTAAAAATGAGCTTTAAAGCAATAAAAAAAAAAAAAAATTATTCTTTTTGAAATGAGTACTGCGTCTAGAAATGGGTACTCATTGTGAAAATAATGAGTACACATTTTGAGAGGGGTACCCATTTTATGAATTTAGGATCAGACACCCGAGCCTAAAGTGGGTACCCATTTAAAAATAAATGTGTACTCATTTCTAGCAACAATGTTGTTTCCTCAAGGACTTCCATGGTTTTGGTAATCAACTTCTATCATTTACCTAGGCGTTTTTCAGAATTCAAGGATAACAATGAATTAATATTAAAGGCATTATTTATGTTAATGGACAACCACAAAGATTAAATGCATTTTTTTCATTAACGAATAACCACAAAGATTAAATGCAACAAAGACACATTGAAAGTTTTTTTTTTTAAATTGCAAGTTAATTTTATAATTTTTGTACCATCTTAAAATAGAAGCACTTCATTTTGAGACCTTTTAGCCCTCCTTAGTGTGGTTTTTGTCTCTCTTTCTTCTTCTAATCCTCATCAAATTGTTGAAGTATTACATTATAGTAAGTAAGATTAATAAGGAAATGTTAGTTGGAGAATAGTCATCAGACATTTATGAGAAACTAATTCTTTAAAAACCCAATGAGATTGTACTTGAAGCCATCAAAATATATCAAATCAAATTTGAATATTTTAGTTTCCTATTCTAGTTTTCTAATCTACTCTTTCATATGGTATCAGAGCACAACACAAAATCTATGTGTGTATGTAACGTCACCTAAGGGAAGTCAAATGACATAAAGTTTCAACATTTCGAAGGATTGCCTAATATTCTTACTTGATGTTAGGTTTTCATATGATGGATTGAAAGAATAGATTGAACATTGTAGATAATTATTCATTGCATAACATTTGGTATCTACAGAGGGGCTTTATCTTGAATGAGAAACTAGACCCTAACAAATCTCTGAGGTAAATTGAATGAAACTAGAAAAAACATTATTTTTGACTTCATCCCTTGTAAGCCTATAGGCCCTTGTTCATCTTGTGGCCATTTTTATTTTTTAAAGTTAAGTTTAAAATTGTGTGAGAAGTTCAAGTTGTTGGAAACTACAATTAGAGAAATTATTGTGTTTTCATTAATGTCAAACCTATTGGTAAGACATTGTGTTAAACCTACTGGAGATACATTTGCTAACATTATAGATTGCCATGTCATTTGATTGATGAAAAGGATTTGAAAAGAAGAGGCTATGAGATGACCTTGTGAAAGGTTGGGTTAAGATGTATTAAGTACCATGGAAATACAATGGGCACTTGATAAGTTAGTCCTTGACAAGATAATGTGTTGTTCAATCAATAGATAAGGTAAAGAAGATAGTTGGATGAAGTTAAGAGTTGAAACAAGTCATAAGGATAAGCTTGACTAAGTATCAATGTTGCATGGTCAATGAAGGAGTTGAAACAAAAGATTAAGGAAATTAAGTAGAAGTCGAGCGAAACAGTTCAAGCTGAGTGTTAGTTATTCTAAGAAAATATAATAATGATTGAGTGTAGTAATGGTTAAGCAAGCATGTTCATATTGAGTGAGGAAAGTACAATGATTTTTTAGCTAAGTAGTGATAATTGAGCTAAAGAACACAATGATTGTCAAGTGATAGTAAAAGTTATAGTTTGATAAAGAATTGAGTTTGTGGTCGGCATAGTCAAAATTTTGAATTAGTTAAAGTGTGTGGAAGATAAGGATTGATGAGTTGGCATAGTTAATGCATAAGAAGAGTTTGTTACACGATCAAAGGAAATGATTTGATCAGAATTTTCTAAAAGAGGAAGGAGAACAAAAAGATGGAAGGGTTTCATGAATCTGATCTAACCCTAAGATCAACAGTGAATATAAAGATTTGGTATGGAAGGACACTAAATATAAGCATATTTTAGAATATTTGGTAGTAAGTGATACATAACATTAAAGAAAAATCAAATGAATCAAAATTTTGACACCAAAAGTGAGGGAGGAATATTCCTTTGATATTCAGCCAAAAGGAAAGGCATACAAGTGTCAAAACTTGAGGAAATGTTTTTTACTAAGAGTGCAAATGTAAAGATAGATAAGTTTTTAGAATAGAATGAGGAGTACAATAAAATAAATCTAGAGGAATATGATGACTTGATATATTTTGAACTTTAGAAAGTAGAAATACGAAAAAAAATACAAGAACTAACAACACTCTACCAATAAAAATTCAACGAGATCAAGTTGAGCAACAAAATGCAAACACATAATTGGTTACACCAAAAAAGGATAAGAATTAATCACAATCTGTCAGATATAACTAGAGATATAAATGAAGGACTATTAACTAGAATTTAGTTAAGAGAAAGAAATTATACATGTTTGATATCAGAGACTGGACAAAAAATGGTGAGAGATGCTTTGAAAGATGAAGACTTAAAACATGGTCACTAGTCCCCAAACCCAAGGAAAAATATGTTATCAGAACCAAATTTGTGTATTTAGGAATAATTTGAATGAAAATAGTGAAGTGATTAGAAATAAAGAAATATTGGTTTGGAAAGGATACACATAGGAAAGGACTAGTTTATGACATTTTCCCTAGTATCCAGACTTCAAGAAATAAGAATATTGTTGGCTTATGCAAGCATTCAACGTCTAGCATAAAGAAGGCTCGCGGCCACAGGACCCCTGCTCGGGACATTTTTACTCCGCTGCTCCAGATCCCATCTTCTATGCCCACCACGCCAACGTGGACCGGATGTGGACCATCTGGAAGACGCTGCCCGGGCGGAAGGACTACGACCATCCGGACCTCCTCGACACCAAGTTTTACTTCTACGACGAACACGCGCGCCTCGTGGAGGTCCGGGCTGGCGACGCCTTCGATCAGCAGAAGCTCCGCTACCAATACGAGGATATGCCCACTATACACTGGATAGAGCCCATTTCCACCACCGTGCCTCCCTCCATCACTCCTCCTCCATGCGCCTCGCCATTTCTGATGTGCTCAGGGATTTGGGTTTTGAGGGCGCCGTCACTCATTCCCGAAATGCCTCTCCAAAAGCCCAATCAAATCTCCGCACTGCGGATCGAATACCGCGAACAGCCTTGCTCTCATCTCTATGTTGTAACAAGGAGCGCCTTCGTATAAAATATGCTGATCCGCTCTCCCCGTGTGTCGATCTCTTCTATTCTCTGTACTGTTGTAATAAGCAGTGCCACGCTGTGTGTGTGCTTGCTGCGCTCATGCGTACTCCCTGATCCATGTGCGCATTGAGCTTAATTCAGACATTGTGTCGTGTGCCTTTTGTTTGTTGCTGTCTGTGTGTATTCTTTGTATGTCTGGGATGTGGGATTTGAGAGTCTTGGTTGCTTCATCTATCCAAAGGGTTGGCATACGGAAGCTCTGGCCATTTCGTATCTAGTGGAGCAATGTTGGTTGAGGAGATGGCGGAAGCTTATTTATGAATCTCATTTTCAAGTGGTGGTGAATTTTCTTACTTTGCAGTTACTAGAGGATGTTAGTTGGCAATTGACTTCAGTTTTTAATCAAACTCTTCTCTTTTGTACTTCTCTAGAGTTTGTTAGTTTTAATTACATTCCTCAAGAATGAAACAGACCTGCTGATTGTTTGGCCAAATGGGCTTCTGATCATGTTCAGGATTCGAATATTATGGATAGGGGGCAGCTACGCTTGGATCTGTCTTGTGAGTTAGATGACCTTGTTGTTATAGAGCTCCTTGTTCACCTCTTCTTTTTGTTTCTCTATTTTTCTTAATAAATTCTTACCCCTCTTTTAGTCAATTTTGACATAATGCTAACATTCAATTTTTGACAAACATTATAAAACATTTCTAAATATTAATAAATTTTGGTTTGTATAAACAAAAAGAGAAAACCTAAAAATAATCCACAATCCTCCACGAACTATTTGTGCTATTCTAATAATGAAGTTCATACACTTGTGATAAATGAGCCCAAAGAATGCCATGTTCAATTGAAACATCCATGCAAATCATAATACTACATTCACAACTTCCAACATGCCCCTTCTTGCAAGACCATGTTTAAGTAATTAGAATTATCTTATGACTATCATGACAATCACAATCTTAAACCATGTCATATTATTTCTGCATAGGAGCGTGTAGGAAAAAAGTATTTTGAAAAAAATAAATTTCATCTCTTTAGAATCTAAAAGAAAAAGGAATATCATTTCTTGAAGCCATTGTAGAAAAATAGTTTACACACTTTCACAATTTGTATTGGAGCCCCTAAACACTAATTTATAGAAGAAGAAAAAATTATGTGCAATGATGATCTAGAAACTAACTGAGAAATAGGCTAAATGCTTTAACTCCATTTCAAAACAAAAATAATGCACACAAAATAATTTACAATTCAAATTCTATGACAAGTTCCAATTGAGCTAAAGTTAAAAATCAAGAAATTTTAAATTTTAATCACAAGAAATAACTAAATTGAACCCATAATATTCATAAAAGAAATTAAGTTGAAACACATAATATTCTTTTATGAAGAAATAATAGGAGTGTAGATGGAAGCTACAATAAAACCATATGAAATTAGTAGATTTTTGAATTCTCTATCATTCATGGATATGAAATTTTGCCAAATGGTACGACAAAACTAAACTTTCTTACTTTGCAGTTACTAGAGGATGTTAGTGGAGCAATGTTGCTTGAGGAGATGGCACAAGCTTATTTGTGAATCTCATTCTCAAGTGGTGGTGAATTTTCTTACTTTACAGTTACTAGAGGATGTTAGTTAGAAATTGACTTCATTTTTAATCAAACTCTTCTCTTTTGTACTTCTCTAGAGTGTGTTAGTTTTAAATTACATTATTTTGTCAAATGGGCTTTTGATCATGTTCAGGACTCAAATATTATGGATAAGGGGTAACTATGTCTGTCTCGTGAGTTAGATGACCTTGTTGTTCAAGATAGAGCTCCTTGTTCACCTCTTGTTTTTGTTTCTCTTTTTTTCTTAATAATTTTTTACCCCTCTTTTAGTCAATTTTGACAGAATGCTAACACTCATTTTTTGACAAACATTATAAAACATTTCTAAATATTAATAAATTTTGGTTAGTATAAACAAAGAGAAAAAACATAAAATTAATCCACAATCCTCCATGAGCTATTTGTGCTATGCTAATAATGAAGTTCATATACTTGTGATAAATAAGCCCAAAGAATGCCATGTTCAATTGAAACATCCATTCAAATCATAATACTACATTCACAACTTCCAACATGCTTGTTCTTGCAAGACCATGTTTAAGTAATTGGAATTATCTTATGACTATCATGACAATCACAACCTTAAACCATGTCATATTATTTCTGCATAGGAGCGTGTAGGAAAAAGTATTTAGAAAAAAATTAATTTTATCTCTTTAGAATCTAAGAGAAAAAGGAATAACATTTCTTTAAGCCATTGTAGAAAAACAGTTTACACACTTTCACAATTTGTATTGGAGCCCCTAAACACTAATTTATAGAAGAAAGAAAAATATTATGGGCAATGATGATCTAGAAACTAGCTAAGAAATAGGCTAAATGCTTTAACTCCATTTCAAAACAAAAATAATGCACACAAAATAATTTACAATTCAAATTCTATGACAAGTTCCAATTGAGCTAAAGCTAAAAATCTAGAAATTTTAAATTTTAATCACAATACATGACTAAGTTGAAACCCAACTAAAATTCAAAACCAAGAAATTTTAAATTTTAATGACAAAAAATAACTAAATTGAGCCCATAATATTCTTTTATGAAGAAATTAAGTTGAAACACATAATATTCTATTATGAACAAATAATAGGAGTGTAGATGGAAGCTACAATGAAACCATATGATATTAGTAGATTTTTGAATTCTCTATCATGCATGGATATCAAATTTTTCTAGAAGGTACATCAAAACGAAACTTGAGCTAAAGCTAAAATCAAAAAATTTAAAATTTTAATCACAAGATATGACCAAGTTCAAACCCATAATTTTTATTTTTTTTAATAAATAAATAATAGGAGTGAAGATGGAAGCTACAATGAAATCATATGGTATCAGTAGATTTTTTTTAATTCTTTGACATGTGTGGATATCAAATCTTGCCTAAAGGTAACAAAGTGACATGAAAACTAAAATTGAGTGGTGTAAATCCCAAAGTTATCATTTCTAATGCTTACAAAAAGTAAATGTAATATGTTGATTTCTCTCTATACTTATAGTTTCATTAGAAATGCAAAGAAATACATGGAAGACCTCTATAGCTCGTCTAGCATGGCTGAATATTCCTTACCATCACACTTAGCATGGAACTAGAAGATTATAAACCCTAATGTCATGGAAATTCCTAAGCTCAATCCTTTTGAAATTAAATATTCAAGGCTAATTATTGAAATGGTGAATATCCTTTAATCTCATAAATTCCAATAGAGATTTACTTTTCTCATTAGACATAATTGTTTTTTATTTTATTATATTAATAGATCTATAGTTCACCAGAAATGCAGTCCCTTTTATGAAATTGACACATTTATATACATAGAAGGACAATTATGAAATGCCTTATCAATAGACATTTATTTATTTATATTTTTAGCTGCTCAAGATAAATCAAAAAGAATATTATGAGTTATTTTCATTTATATGTTTTGTGTGATGTATGTAAGATGAAGTACATTATGGGCAAAATCCTAATTACAAAATGTAGTTATAACACCTTTTCTAAAATTTGGAGAACATCTGTTGTAATAGCATAATTTTTTTAAAGGTTATTCTTTAAAAAATTGGACAAGAGGAAATATGTTAAATTATTTGTTATGAATATTCCCATAAAAAAATTATACATCGAGTCCCTTCAAAACTTATTTGAATTCAAGTAACATATAATCTTAATGGGATAAAATCTCTAATAGCATGTACAATAAATTGGCCCATTTAAATTTTTACATTTGCGGTCCACATTAGTTATCTAGAAGACCAAGATGTAAAGTGGAGAGCCCAAATTAAAAGCATGTAGCTCAAGATAATCAAACCGTGGAAGATAAAAAGTGTGATGAAAACCTCCTAATGGGCAAAACTAGAGAATTGGGTATTTTGTAAGAAGCTTAACTGGAGATGTTAACAAATTATCGAGGGATCTAAAAAGTGCTACAATTAGGATAAGCTAAATGTTATCTAGTGAATAAATCCATCAAAAATGTGATGTTTTTGTTTTAGGATAAAAGGTCAAAGACTAATACTTGTTGCGTTGTAGGCTTTTACCTAGATCCTTTCGTATGTTATTATAATAGATTTGTCCATTTTTCTTAGACCAATTTACCTTTTTTTGAGTTATTATCTTCCAATTCTCATACTTATTGATGTAGGATTGCTTAAAAATTAATCTTGAATATTTAACATATTGTAGCTATGTATATCCACATGATTTGTATTAAAATATAATTTATAACCTCCATGTCATCTCTGACCTTGATTTCAATCTTAAAATACCAACTATAATCTAACAGACCTTACCCTAGACCTTAGAATGGTAATTATAAAATTGAGTTTAACTTGTAACTCAATTAATGAACAAATAGATGAAATAGAGATATGATAATAATAATAATTCTAAAAGATTTACTAAGAGAGAAATTTTTTTTAAAAACTATTTTATAATGTAAATAAAGTGGACATTATTATTTATTTGATAAACTAATACAAAATATAAATAAAATATCAAAATCTATAATATCAGTAACTTTTTAAATGTTATTATATACAAATATAATTTAAAAAACTCAAGCTCCTTTGAACAATATTAGTTAAATTTTAAAAGTCAAAAAATAAGACTTTATTCCAAAAATTGAATATGAAGCATCCTCAAATGTCTTATATTATAATACTTAAATGAAAATTCATACAAATCTTTCCTAAAAATGTTTTTATATAATTTATTCTAAATATTTTTTCCCACTTCATAAAATCATAAATCATAAAATCATCTTCATAAAGCCATTATATACACATATAAAGGACCTAATCTACAACTAGGAAATTGAATTTTTTATCATTAATATTTGATATTAAGATATCAATTTTTAAAATGGAATAAGCAAAACTAAAAAAACATCCCTAAAAGGCATCCCCCATAACAACCTATGGTCAAAGCAATGCCCTTCTAAAGAAAATGGTTGAACCGCCACCAAACATATTGGCAACAAGTGAGAACCGCCACCAAACATATTGGCAACAAGTGAAAGCATTGAAATCTTAAAACAAACTACAAACTCCAGATTCCCTCTTAGAAAACATTCATAGAACTCGCTCAAAGCATTTTTTTTGTTTGCTTTTAGAGAACCTCAAAACAACAGTCACGTTTAATGAAATCGATGACCTTGAATACCAGAATCGTTAAGTGATCAATTTGATGACCACTCTATAGCGATCTTCTAAAACTTGTCAAAATCCACTTTTCCAAAGAATTTCTTAAAATCTGTATTTCTTTCAATCAAGCAGCTTAAACTGAGAAAAAGCTTTATTTCCTTCAATCAAGCTTAAACTGAGCAAAAGCTTTTATATATATACAATTCTATCTTCTTCGTAGATTAAGGCTAATGCTTCTAATTAAAAAAATAGAAAACATAAGCTTCCACAGTATGGCATAAGTGGCGGCAAATTTGAGGATGTTGTTTCATTTCGCTGAGAATAGATACATCAAACCTATTTAAAACTTACCACTTGCACAATGATTGCTCTGATCAATCTGGATGATGATATCTGATAGAGGCATTCGACTGGTATTAGGCATCACAGTCATCCACGATATCTAGTCTTTTTCGATTTGCGGAATTTATAAGGAAATTTTTATTACATTTACATTTTGCAATTTCTCAAATGGGAGGCGCATTATTCCTTGTTGGAGATTCTTTCAGACGATCGGCGTGCTACGCATTCACGGTGCCTTTTGAAATCTTTTCCAACCATTATACTTTTTGTTCCTCGGCAAGATCCGATCATGACATTTTTCTGAGACAACTCAGATGCCTCTGTCGATGCTTATATGTGTTACATATTCTTTGATTAAAAATTCCATGTTCAGTCTATTCTCAATGCTTTCCAATGATTCAACAAACTCTACATTTCCCTCGGTTTGTAGTCTGTGTCATTCTTTTATGCTCTGCTTTTATTGCGTCTTGTAGAATGGCACTTCTTAAATGGGCTTTTGAACAGATCCTTTGCTTTGACTATGTTTTCCGTTCACGACCGGCCGATACAATTCCTTTTCAGGCATCTGATGCTGCAGGAGCAAGTGCTGGGCAGAGGAAAAAAATTTCAGATTGCATTTGGGGATAGTGTTTAAATATTTTGTTACTATTAAATTTTAGGGCATACTTTTAAATTTTAGGGCATTGCATTTGGGGTGGTGTTTAATTTTAGGGCATATTTTTAATATTATGGTATAACTTTAGTAAAGGTTTAAACAAAATCTTAGAGGTTTGGTGGTTGCCAAAATTAGTTTTTAACTGTTTGGCTTTGTTTATAAATTCTTTCTAAAATCATTTGGGGTGGCATGATTTTATTTATTTTTCCTGGGAAAAAGGCTAAGAACATTGAGCAGATTGTGAAGTTATTATTTTTTGTGGTGCCCTAAATAGATGAAATAAAATTTTGTGGTGGTTTCCTGTTAGTTTTATGCTGTACTATTTTCAGCATGCCTCAATATTTTAACATTGCAAATTGATGCACATCATCTCTATTGGTTTTTTCTAAATAAAATAGTGGTGGTATTTATCCTATGTGTAGAAGTCATTTTTGTAGGAAACAGACTCACAAAAAGTTTTGAAAGTCAATCTGAATAGAAATGCCTCTTGTTTACGTGAACACCATGTAATGTGGCCTGAACGTGGTGGAAAATGGGTAGGGGGAATGTACAGTATTTATTTCATGGCCATTTGCAGGAATAGGCTGAGAGTTGAGGGATCATGCATGTGGTGAGGTAGCATCTCTATGTGCTTGCCATGAATGAATGGATGGAAACTGTAAGGTGTTGTTCATATTCAATTTTTTGCCATTTTTCTTATGACATTGTTGTATAATACTCTAGCTTTTTTTCTATCTCATAAGTGCGGTTGTTATTATTTTTATTCTTGTTTCCTCCTCATCATATTGGTATTAGAGTGAGACAAGGTCTTGTTGGGAAGTGTATGTCTATAGAAGAATCACAAGCTGAAGTTGAGGCTCACACCATGCCTCCAAAAAGTATGACTCCAGATGCCATAAAAAAGATGATGGAGGAACTTCTAGAAGAGAAGTTGAAGGAGTTCGAGAAGGAGTCTAGTAACAAGGATAAGGAGACCGAGGTGGAAGAAGGTACCAGTGGAGATGAAGAAGAAGAACAACACCAGGATCCACCAATAGAATTGGGTGTAGATAAAAAGGCATTCGTTGATGCCTTAAAGTCAATAAAAGGAGATATTACTGATAAGCTGCCTACATATGGAGGTAGTCTCAATAGTGAGAAAGTGATTGAATGGATTGAAGCAATCACAAATTACTTTGAGTTGATTGAAGTTCCAAAGAACGATAGGGTAAGGATTGCAAAAGGAAAGTTGAAAGGATTTGCTCTCTCATGGTGGAATTATATTCAAGGAGAAAGGATACAAAATAACAAAAATATGATCTCTTCATGGGAAGTGATGAAGGAAAAAATCAAGGCACAATTTTTGCCTATAGATTATGAGGTGCAATTGTTTAAGAAGTTACAAAGCTTGAAGCAACAAGAAATGGATGTGAGTGCCTATATAGAAGAGTTCCATAGACTAGCTCTCAGGGAAAAGAAACAAGAGGAAGAACCCAAAAGAGTGGCCAGGTAATTAAATGGCCTAAGGATGAACATATAGGAGGAAATTAGCCTCCTGGCCCCAGATACATTGGAGAAATATTTTCAACTTGCTCTTAAAGTTGAAGAGAAGTTGAAGAGGAAGAGTGTGCAACAACAAGGAGACAGAAGTGGAAGGAATGATCGAGGTAGGGGAAACTTCAACAATAGAGGACAAGGCTAGAGGTCCCAAGGTGAGTCTAACCTTAAGGAGCAAGCGGGTGACTCAAGTAGCAGAGGAGGCTATGATGGAAGGGGATCTAATGGAGGAAGTTTAGGTGGATTAGGTAGAGGATCTAGGTTCTCAAGAATGAAGTGCTACAGTTGTGGTCAAATAGGGCACCCAAAATATAAGTGTCCACAAAGGGCATCTACTTCTCAAAATGTTGAAAGGAGGGTCACTTATTTGCAGGAAGATAATCTGAGTATGAACTCACCAGAAGTTCAGTTGATGAAAAAGGCTCAAGGAGAAAGTCTCATGTTAAGGAGGACACTTCTTAAGGAACTGCTGAAAGAAGATATCACTCAAAGGAGGGCTCTTTTTCGAGTTCAATGCAAGGTGAAAGGCAAGTTGTTCAAAGTAATAATTGATTCAGGTTCCATAGATAACATCATCTCACTTGAAGCTGTAAACAAATTGAAGTTAGAGAGACTTCCACATTCTTGTCCATACAAGGTCAGTTGGTTGAACAAAGGGCAAGAGGAAGTTTTGAATGAGCAAGCTTGGGTAGAGTTTAGTATAGGAGAATATAAGGATAAAATATTGTGTGATATCTTTCCCATGGATGCTTTCCATCTCTTGCTGGGAAGACCTTGGCAATTCGATAGGAAGGCATGCCATGATGGTGAGAAGAATTCTTATAGCTTCCAAAAGGATGGAGTAACATACAGATTGAATTCAGAAGGAGAAGAGAAAGGGGTTGGTCAAGTTGGACCTAGTGTGTTGATGGTGGGTGAGAAAGAGTTCATTAATACTCTTGAGGAAGATGGAATAGGCTTTGGATTGGTGTTGAAGCCTAAGGAAGATAGGAAGAAGGAACGTAGAACAACAAGCCCACAAGAAGTTGAAGAGTTGTTGAACCAATAGAAAGAAATCATTGTTGAGGTAATGCCTAAGTCTCTTCCTCCAATAAGAGACATAAGTCACCAGATTGAGCTTATTCTTGGAGCAATGCTACCCAACAATGTAGCATATAAGATGACACTGCGGCAAAATGAAGAGATTGCTAGGCAAGTACAAGAGTTTCTTGACAAGGGGTTGATAAGGAAAAGTCTTAGCCCATGTGTCACACCCTCAATTCTTGTTCCAAAAAAAGATGGTAAGTGGTGGTTGTATACTAATTCTAGGGCCATTAATAGGATAACTATAAGATATAGATTTCCTATTCCTAGAATAGAAGATTTGTTGGATTGTTTGGGGGAGCTTCATATTTCTCTAAAATAGATCTATCTCAAAAGTGGGTATCATTAGATAAGGATACGAGAGGGGAATGAATGGAAGATAGCCTTTAAAACTAATGAAGGTTTATATGAATGGCTGGATATGCCATTTGATTTATCTAATGCTCCTAGTACATTTATGCAACTAATGAATGAAGTTTTGCATGACTACATTGGAAAGTTTGTTGTTGTCTACCTTGATGACATTTTGGTGTATAGCAAGAATAAAGAAGAGCATCTACAGCATTTGAAGATGGTTTTTCAAAGGCTACAGGAACAAAAGTTGAAGATAAACTTGGAGAAGTGTGACTTTTTGAAACAAGAGCTGGTGTATCTTTGATTTGTGATATCCAAGGGAGCTCTGAAAATGGATCCATCTAAAGTGGAGGCCATCATTAATTGGCCAAAATCAAGGGCTATTGGAGAGGTTCGAAGTTTCCATGGTTTGGCCACATTCTATAGGAAGTTCATAAGAAACTTCAGCAACATTTGTGCACCAATTTTAGACACCATCAAAGGAGCAGGTAAAACAAAGTTTGAATGGAATAATGCAGCAAATAAGAGTTTTGAGGAACTTAAAGAAAAGGTAGCCAAGTATCCTATTCTTGTTTTACTAGATTTTAATAAATTTTTAACAATAGAATGTGATGCTAGTGGCTTTGCAATAGGGGTTGTTCTTAGTCAAGAAGGAAGGCCCATTGCATTTTTTAGTGAGAAGCTAAATAAGGCAAAGAAGAAATATTCTTCTTATGATTTGGAATTGTATGCCATGGTCCAAGAATTAAAAAAATGGAGGCACTATTTTCTGCCTAAAGAGTTTATTGTTTATATTGACAACCATGCTCTTAGTTTCTTGAATGGGTAGGAAAAACTCAACCATAGGCACATGAAATGGGTTGAGAGTTTGCAGGATTATACCTTTACAATCAAGCATAAGAAAGAACAAGCCAATAAGGTGGCTGATGCACTTAGTAGAAGAGTGTTAATGGTGCAAGAAGTACAAATCTAAAGAATGGGTGTAGATGCATTAAAGGGAATGTATGCGGAAGATAGAGATTTCAGCGAAGCATATGAGGTTTGCACAAAATTGGAAGATAGTTTTCATTCTAATTTTTTTGAATTTATTGTGCAAGATGGATTATTGTTTAAGGGCAGCCAACTATGTATTCCCAAATGCTCTATGTGGGACAATGTTATTAAAGAAAAATATTGTGAAGGTCTTAGTGGTCATTTTGGTCTAAACAAGACATTAGAATTGATACAAAGGTTTTATTATTGGCCAAAGATGCAAACAAACATCAAGAAGTTTGTGGAAGGTTTTCTTGTGTGTCAAAGGGCCAAGGGAGTATCAACGAATGCTAGACTTTATAAACCCTTACCCATACCAAATAGACCTTGGGAGTGTTTGAGTATGGATTTTGTTATGGGATTACTAAGAACAAAGATAGGTTATGATAGCATACATATGGTTGTTGATAGATTCAACAAAATGGCTCACTTTATTCCATGTAAAACCACTAATGATGCTAGTTATATTGCAAGGCTATTCTTTAAAGAAATAGTTTGTATTCATGGTTTGCTGTTTAGCATTGTATCTGATAGGGACATAAAGTTTGTAGGTCGCTTTTGGAGGACCCTATGGAAGAAGTTGGGCACAAATTTGTCTTTTAGTTCAGCCTATCATCCTCAAATGGATGGCCAAACTAAGGTAGTTAATAGATCCTTGGGAAACCTTTTAAGGTGCTTGACACGAGAAAATGGAGGTAGTTGGGATGCTATCATACCTCAAGAAAAGTTTGCATATAATGACTCGATGAATCATAGCACAAGCATGAGTCCTTTTGAAGTTGTTTATGGGAGACATCCAAGGGGATTTTTTGAACTCAGGAAGATGAATGGTTTGGAGAAAAGGAGTGGACATGTGGAAGATTTTGCTGAAGTAATGATGGAAGTGCAGGAGCATGTGAGGAAAATGTTGCAACAAAATAGCGTTAAGGTGAAGGCTAAAGAAGATTTGAAAAGAAGAAATATATAGTTCCAAGTTGGAAACCTAGTTATGGTACACTTGAACAAAGATCGGTTACCTCAGGGAAGCCATACAAAGTTGATGATGAAGAAGATTGGATAGTGTGAAATCCTAGAAAAGTATGGAGAAAATGCATACAAGGTAGCATTACCTCCAAATGTAGCTATTTCACCTATATTTAATGTCTCAGATCTCACATTGTATAAGGGTTCAAATGAAGCAGTTGGTGAAGAAGCTACACCACTTGAATCTGATGAATGGATTCAGCAATTGCCATCTAAAGAGACACCCCAGATGGAAAGTATCATCAACAATAGGGAAGCAATGAGGACAAGACACAAAGTACACATGGACTATTTGGTTAAGTGGAAGGCCTTCCTGATTCTGAAGCCACTTGGTTACCAGCAACAAAAATTCTAAGATAAGGTGGGGATCTACAACAATTGGTCTCTAAATGGACTTGAGACAAAATTAATTGCCTAGAGTATACTGTAGGAGCAAGTGCCGGACATAGAAATAAATTTTCAGATTTCATTTAGGGATAGTGTTTAAATATTTTGTTATTATTAAATTTTAGGGTTTGCATTGCATTTGGGGTGGTGTTTAATTTTAGGGCATACTTTTAATATTGTGTTATAACTTTAGTAAAGGTTTAAACAAAACATTTACAAGTTTGGTGGTTGCCAAAACTAGTTTTTAACTGTTTGGCTTTGTTTATAAATTCTCTATAAAATCTTTTGGGAGGGCATGATTTTATTTATTTTTCCTAGCAAGAAGGCTAAGAACATTGAGTAGATTGTGAAAAAAAATTGTTGTGCCCTAAATAGATGAAATAAAATATTGTGGTGGTTTCCTGTTACTTAGTTTTATGCTCTACTATTTCCAACATGCTTCAATATTGTAACATTGCAAATTGATGCTCATCATCTCTATTGATTTCTTCTAAATAAAATAGTGATGGTATTTATCCTGTGTGTAGAAGTCATTGTTGTAAGAAATAGACTCACAAAAGGTTTTGAAAGTCAATCTGAATAGAAATGCCTCTTGTTTATGTGAAGACCATGTAATGTAGCCTGAACATCATGGAAAGTGGGTAGGAGGAATGTACAGTATTTATTTCATGGCCATTTGCAGGAATAGGCTAAGAGTTGAGGGATCATGCATGTGGTGAAGTAGCATGTCTATGTGCTTGCCATGAATGAATGGATGCAAATTGTAAGGTCTTGTTCATATTGAAGTTTTTGCCATTTTTCCTATGACATTACTATAGAATACTCAAGCTTTTTTTTCTTCCATCTCATAAGTGCAGTTGTTATTATTTTTATTCTTGTTTTCTCCTCATCATCTGACAATACTGGGACAATTAATTCCACCATATACATGTCACACCCATGGAGGAATATGTCCCTCAAGTGCATTATATTATATCCAAAGCTTAACACTTTGAATATTAGCCACTTGTCATTTTGTTCTTAAGAGCCTTTTAAGCCATTCCCAAATCTCAACATTATTAAGCCATTCCATACATCATTTGCGACATCAGATATCTCTTTCTTAGGCCTCCAACAATGTCAAAAATTCAAAAAAAATTGATCAAAGTCTCATAGGGAAAAAGCCTATCGCCTTAATAAATAAAAATTGCTAAGTTACTGCATAAAAATATATATAATTAGGAATATCTAGACCTAGTATGAACCTAAAAAAAGAATTGTGATCCATATGTCAGAGCTACAAGAATGGGACAACAAAATTACTCCAATCTATAGTTACAGTAGAGCCTGAAATAAAAAATTTAACACAACTATAAATCTACAAATATTTGTCTTTCACTATTCTGCAATGAACAATCTTGAGACTAGATGCTAACACAAGATGAAAGATAGAGTAGATGGGTTCCAGAAAATTGTAAGGAATATGAAATGAGAAGCTTACAAAAATCAAACTAAATCTAACAAAATTGTCATAGCAACAGATGGTAGAGCCCCAAAAAATCCTCTTATCTGCAATATGTACTAAGAGACAATTAAACTATCTAAATACCCCAACAACACTAGACTAGTGGGGATCTACATCATAGCACAATGAATATCCAAAATTATAGAAGGTGGGTCTGATACACAAATACTTTGATAAAAATATAATTCAACTTATTGATCTATATTACTAAAATTCCAACCAAACAATGACTAAATACCTTCTTGTACGTACGAGAGCTTTTCCTCCAACATTATATCTCCAAATAATATCATATAGTTGCCTCTATTATTCTTATTCTTATAAATGACATTCCTGATGAAGAAGGGTTCAACAATAATGTGAAAGCAAAGATTATTCTTATTCTTATTTATTGAGGTATGAGAACTCTATCTAGAATACACCAAACATTTTACACATGCCATAATATATTATAATATTCATATAATTAAATATGGGTGGCTAAGAAGTGGTTGGAGTGGCTGATTATCTCGTATTTATTATGGACGGCTAAGAGTGTGGGCTGGATAGTGGACTGTTTGTTGTGCAATTACTTTGGACAGTGTTGGATGGCTAAGTTGGGCTATTGATAGGGGTTCTTGGATAGAAATTAATTCTTCCAACACTCCCCCTTAATTTCTGTCATTAACAAATTTTGCATTAGTAATACCTAATTTCTCTCGTAGATATTCAAAGTTATTCTTTGCCAATGCCTTAGTAAAAATATTTGCCAATTGATCTTCAGATTTGTAGTACTCAAGGTAGATTTCTCGATTGTTGACCAATTCTTTGATGAAGTGATACCTTGTATCAACATGTTTTCTGCTCTTATGAAATACATGATACTTAGATAATGCTATTGCTGATTTTTTATCACAAAGAATTGTTGTTGGTTCCTCTTGATGATGGTGAAGATCAAACAAAATTTGATGCATCCATACTACTTGACATGCTCTGGAAGTAGCAACTACATATTCTGCTTCAGCTAATGAGATCGTCACTATAGGCTACTTATTTGATGCCCATGATACAACTACTGATCCAAGGTGAAAGATATATTTGGAAGTGCTCTTCCTGTCATCAATGTCACCTACAAAATCACTATCAGTATAACCAATCAAACCAAAATTGTTAGCTTTTGAATATAGGATTCCATATCCCATTGTTCTTGCAATATATCTCAATATCCTTTTTCCAACTTGCCAACGAGAATTTTGTGGTGAGCCCATGAACCTTGAGATCAAACTGACACTATATATGATGTGTGGCCTTGTAGCTATCATATACATTAAACTTCCAACAAGTCTTTTAAACATAGTAGGATCAACATTTGAGCCCTTCTCTCCCTTTCCAAGTTGTGTTCCTGTTGCAATTGGAGTTGATGCTGGATTGCAATTCATCATTTTAAATCTCTTCAAAACATCCTTTATATACTTGGATTGCAAATGAAGATACCTCTGTCACATTGAATAACTTCAATACCTAAGAAATATCTCATCAATCCCAGATCTTTCATTTCAAATTCTTTCATCATTTCTGACTTGAACTTGTCTATTGATAGATTTCTAGTGAATATCAAGTCATCAACATACAAACATAAAATCAAAATCTGTCCTTCCTTATTAGTCTTGACTTACAATGTGGGCTCATTGTTACATCTATTGAATTGATTACTTATCATTTATGAATCAATCCTCTTATACCGAGTCCTAGGAGCTTATTTCAAACCATAAAGTGCCTTGTTTAGTTTATATACCTTATTTTCATGCCCACTAACTTCATAACTAGGTGTTTGTTTAAAGTATACCTCTTCATCAAGAAAACCATTCAAAAAAGCTGATTTTGCATCCATTTGATACACTTTCCAATCATTTTGTGCAACTATTGCTAAAATAGTTTGAACTATGTCAAGTCTAGCAACTAGAGCAAATGTTTCATTATAATCAACTCCATATTTTTGTGAAAAACCTTTAGCAACTAGTCTTTCCTTATGCTTAACAATTTAGTTTTGTAGACCCATTTGACTCCTATAAATTCTTTTCCTTTAGGTAAATCCATTAATTCCCATGTGTTATTTCTTTCAATAGAGTCAATTTCTTCATCCATTGCCTTGATCCATTTATCTTCTTTAATTTCTTCATCAAAATACAGTGGATCACAAGAAAATAAAGCAAAATTTGAGTAAATATCTACATTCTCTTCTTCTTGATCATATATCTCTTTTAAGCTTCTTGTCTTCTTACTTTTGTAACTTGGTGTTGAGAATGTAGAATCAGATTTATCACTTACATTTGAACTTGGAGGTGAGGCTCCTTGCACAAAGTTCCTTGGTGGAGTATTGGGTGGTGATTGAGTCCCTTGTTCCTTCAATTCATCCTCACTTTGTAATATTGGTGCTCCTCTTGTGTCTTGTTTGTTATCATTTCCATGCCATGAATCTTCTTCTTCAAATTTAACATCCCTGCTAGATAAAAGCACAAACCTGTGTCACCTTTTATAAAGAAATGTGATATCAAAATGTGACAGTTCAACATTAATGACAAAAAAAATGGTATTTGTGTTTAAAATATGAAGAAGATATAAACTGATGAAGTGTGTATAATTGGATGAATTTTATGCCTTTAATTTTTATAATTTTTTTGAGTAATAATTTATTCATTTTATTTCATTTTGAAGTCCCTTTTTAACTATAAAAAATATAGGGTGTAGTTCCCATCAAACAAGTATGTGCAAAGCATCTTTTTTTGTTCTGATTTGAAAATATCTTATTGATGACATGTATAGCTAGTGAATAAAAAAAGAAATAATTATTTTTGATGTATAGTTTCCTTGTTATAAGTACTCAAGTTTGACCTTATCAAAATCCAACAGTTTTTTCCTCCCGTCAAAACTTCCCTATCAAATCTATACCTTCTTTAAAAAAAATTACATATTCGTGAAGAGGATTCTCTCCTCTAGAGATAAATATAATTTTATTTTTTTTTGATATGATTTACTATTTTTTTCCCTTTTTTGAGGGAGCATCTTCTAAAATGTTGAAATATCAACTTATAATACTTTGAGATTATAACATATTATAACTAATCAAAACACTCAAAAATTTATATAATGATGATACTGAATATGAGATCTATAAAAGGGTATTTTTAGTTTTTTTTTTTTTAAATTGAGTTTTGATAGAGAAATGAGATTTGACCAAAATAGGTTTTTGTATCACAAACGGTGACACAGATCTATGTTTTTACCTTGCTAATGATCAATTTCTTAGGGTTATACAATCTGTAAGCCTTTGATTCTTCACTGTAACCAATAAAGATGCATTTTTCACTTTTATCATCCAATTTCTTTCTCAATTCAGATGTCACTAATTAATAAGCAACAAATCCAAAAAAATAAAAATGAGATACATTATGTTTCTTACCATTCCATGCTTCTTGTGGAATTGTGTTCTTAACACTCTTTGTAGGACTCCTGTTCAAAATGTATACAACACATGCTACTGCTTCTGCCCAAAACTCATTGGATAGATTTTTGGCCTTCAACATACTCCTTGCCATTTCTATTATGGTTCTTTTCTTCATCTCTGCTACACCAGTTTTTTGTGATGTGTACCTTGTGGTAAATTGGTTCTTAATTCCATGAAATCTGCAAAATTCTAGAAACTCATTAGAACTAAATTCACCACCTCTATTAGATCGTAATACCTTGATGTAGAGTTCACTTTGTTTTTCAGCTAAAGTTTTAAACTCCTTGAAATTTTCAAAAGCTTCACTCTTTTGTTTGAGAAAGTATATCCAAGTCTTCCTGCTAAAATCATCAATAAATGTTAGGAAATATATACTTCCTTTTAAAGATGGAGTTTGCATAGGTCCACATATATCAGTGTGAACTAATTCCAATGGTACTCTTGCTCTATATGAACCTCCTACTAGGAAGATTTCTCTATGTTTTTTGCCAAAATACCACCTTCACATGAACTTGGTGGCTTCAATATCTAAGGCAATCCTTTGACCATATTCTTCTTTTGTAACAAGCTCAAAGCATCAAAATAAAGATGACCATACCTTAGGTACCATAGCCATGATTGATTTGAGTATATACTGTCTTGAAACTAGCCTATTTTCCTCCTTGAATGCAATGAATCTGGAGAGGGAACATTCAATTTTGTGTCATGTTGACCCTTGCAATGAACCTGCCACTAGGATTTCTATCCAAGATTGTGCAAACATCATTATCAAAAGAAAATTTGTAACCCTTTTGTACTAATTGAGCAACACTCATGAGATTATGTTTCAATCCAAGCACAAAATACACATCAAGAATATATCTTTTTCCTCCATTTTTTGTCAAGACATTTATAACACCTTTTCCCATTACAGAGACTTTGAGGTCATTTCCTACCTTTAATTCAAATTTTACAAAATCATCCAAGCTAGCAAATAAATCTTTATTTCCAATCATATGGTTACTACATCCACTATCTAGGAACCATATATCACTAGAACTTTCTTGAGCAACATTACAAGTTATAAATAAACTTCCTGAATTGTTATCAGATATATCTAAGTAATTAGCACCATTATTTTCAATAACCTCTTGTTTCTTTCTACATTCACTTGCAATATGACCAAATCTCTTACAATAATGACATTGAATTCGAGATTTATCAAACCTTGATGATGGGTGTTCTAATGAACTTTTCCACATCCTCTGTTCGAATTCTGAATGAATTGATTTGTTCTTTCTTCTTGATTTAGACTTCCACATCCATCTATGCTTCTACCTCTTCCTGTTCCTTTGTAGTTTGATCTTCCTCTTCCTCTACCAAAAGATACCTATGATCTAAAAGTTGTTATTTCTATTCATTTTTTATTCAGGAGATAAAAGTGAACCCATCAACTCATCAATAGGGAGTGTTGTCAAATCCTTAGATTCTTCAATGGCAACAAAAATGGCATCAAATTTTCTAGGCAAATAATGAAGTATCTTTTCAACAAATTTTTGATATATCAAATCATCACCATATGATCTAATCTGATTAACCACATTCATTACTTTATTTAGAAATTGATCAACTAAGTCTGAATCCTTCATACACAAAATTTCAAAATCACACCTTAACGTTTGCAATTTAGAAATCTTAACTTTTGATGTCCCTTGATATGTTGTTTCTAAAATATCCCGTGCAATTTTAGAGTTTTTAGCTGCACAAACCTTAGGGAAAATTGATTCATCTAAAGATTGTTAAATTAGAAATAATGCTTTAGCATCCTTTTTCCTATTATCTTGTAACTTATCCTTTTCATCTTGTGTTAATGTAGACTCATCTTGTTAATGTAGACTCATCTTGCAGTTCAATAAAACCCTTTTAAATAGGATCCCATAAGCCTTGAGAAAAAAATAATGTTTTCATTCTTATAGCCCAAAATTCATAATTTTTACTAGAAAATATTGGAATTTGTGGTTGAGCTATACTACATCCTAAAGCCATATTAATACTCATAGTTACAACTGCACCTTACAATTTTAAACTTTTCCTTACAAAGCAAATCCACCAAACAA
Organism: Cupressus sempervirens; assembly: GCA_028749045.1. Classification (NCBI taxonomy): domain Eukaryota; kingdom Viridiplantae; phylum Streptophyta; class Pinopsida; order Cupressales; family Cupressaceae; genus Cupressus; species Cupressus sempervirens. The sequence continues at coordinate 217,293,573 of CM053789.1, forward strand.
ATCTAAGCCAATGACATATAGCTTAAACAAACAACAATAAAATATTATTTTCCCCTTTTAACAATATTTTCTCATTAGACTTCACTTCATAAAATTAGCTCATACCTCCTTTCAAACATTAAAGTAGCATCTTTTCTTCTCTAGATCTTTGCAACCACTAATCTCCAACTTTAGAAGTTGATGATCTACAAGAAAGAAAACATTAGAACCTCCATTCAATGCTACAACAGTTATACATATCAACAAATAATTCTTTTCCTCCTAGGCCCAACTCTCCATGCTCTAATACCAATTTGAAGGCAAAGATAGAAAAATACACAAAAATAAAACTGATTTTATTTCCTTACTGCCTTGCAAAATGCATTACAATAAGCCTCTATTTATGGAGTTATGAGAACCCTCTCTAGAATAAACCAAACATTTTACACATGCCATAATATATTATAATATTCATATAATTAAATATGGGTGGCTAAGAAGTGGATGGAGCGGCTAATTGTGTCCTATTTATTATGGATGACTAAGAGTGTGGGCTAGACAATGGACTGTCTACTATGCAATTACTTTGGATGGTGTTGGATGGCTAAGTTGGGCTATCATCAGGGGTTGTTGGACATAAATTAATTCTTCCAACATAATGATTTGAGAAAATTGCAAATGACTCAAAAAAGAAATATATAAATCATACTCGTTGATGTCATCATCTTCTGATATATTTGAATACATGGATTGTTGATGATGATAAAATAGTGGTGTTTCACCCTTAGAACACCCACTTATATTATAAATGGTACCAGATATGAGAGAAGAAATACACTTTCCCTCATTTTCAATTTGCGAACTCTTTTTCTCTCTTGTCCACCCAAATTCTCACACTCTGTAGCATTATCAAAGTGAAAAAAACCACCAATGAAAGTCTTTTACAAACTTAACTGAATAACGCTCCACCAATATGGAAGCATTGAAAAAATTGATTAGATTGAAATAGAGAGGCTTGAGGATCTAGGAACAAGTTAAAAAATATGCTCTAGTATATCTTAATTTTGTGATATACATAACTGATTGGAATAATATTTTATTAAAATAAGTAGATGATCCTTCATGACATCTATCTAGTCCAAGATATTCCTTGTAATATCATATGCACAACACAAATGTTAGAGAGAATAGAGGCACACTCAATTACTACAAATGACACATTTATATTCTTGTAAAACTAACATGCTCTCATCTCTTTCCCAGATATTTAAGTTATTACATAACATCAAAAGTAGTTGTTAAGGGATCAAAAACATTACTCCTAGATTAGTAAAATGAAATAAATCTATTGTAATCTTGTAGCAGATTGTTTCTATTTTCTTAATATTTTGACTATGAGGAAGAATAGTAGTAGCCAATGAAAAATTAGAAATTAAAAACTTTAATATTCTTTTAATACATAATTTTCTTCATGCCATAACTTTAGGGAATGTTGCACAATTTTTTAGAAATAAACTAATGTTAGAAGTAAAACTTAAAACTTTAGTACCCTACCTATATATCAGAGATTAATAAGTATCAACGCTCAAAAGTCCACATACATTAATAACAAAGAGACACCAATATTGATTAGGATATGACATTTGGGTATAAGATGATCCTTAAAATAAATTCTTATTATTTGATCATTACTTAAACTATATTTCAAATGAGATCTTTGTTTTTTTTAATGATTTTCTCATGTTGATATCTTTTGAGCTTGAGTTTGTCTTTTTATTGAATTAAATATATTATTTTTGAATTAAATTAAAAATTCATTTAGTTTAATGTAATATGAACAATATTTTTTAATCTAGAAAAAAGGCCACGAGCCCTCAAATTATGTTTAGATTAAGAAAACTGTCTCAATTGAGCACCAAAGATTAGAGATGGATAGGTATCCTTAGTGTAGCCCTTATGTAAATATCTCAGATAAATTTAACCAATTAGAGCCTATTTTTTATTTCCAACTTTATAGCTTCACTGTTGATAATTCCTTGTAAATATAACCTAAAAATTAAACTCCGCTACAATGAAGTTGTTAGATTGAAAATGAAACTTATCTCCTCTTAACTTAATTTTAAAATCAAATAATATAAAAGGAAAATTTAGAAATAACTAGAAATAGGTCACTTATTAACAGTTAAATTTCATGATATCAACTAAACTGATTAGTCATACAGATTAGCTTGTCTTGTTAAAATCTTTTCTCCATCTGCTCTTTTGTTAGTGAGATTATTTGCCCCTCTCTCTCTCTCTCTCTCTCTCTCTCTCTCTCTCTCTCTCTCTCTATATATATATATATATATATATATATATATATATATATATATATATATATATATATATATATATATATATATATATATATATGTATGTATGTATGTATATATATGTATATATATGTATGTATGTATATATGTATATATATGTATGTATGTATATATGTATGTATATATATATGTATATATGTATATGTATATATGTATATATATGTATGTATATATATGTATATATGTATATATATATGTATATGTATATATATATGTATATGTATATATATGTATGTATGTATATATATACATATACACATATATATACATATATACATATACATGTGTATATATATGTGTATATGTATATATATACATACATACATATATATACATATACATATATATATACATATACATACATGTATATACATATACATATATATATATATACACACACACACATATATATACATATAATTATATTATTATTAAATTTTCTTCGAATTTATCAATGGTGGATAAAGCATATTTAAGTTTCAAATTAAGGATCCAAAATTGGGTGTGTCTTTTTCTTAATGTATTTAGGATAATTGTGAGTCTTCTTTGATAACTAATTTGTTAATACATGTCTCTCTACTTAGAGTTGAGTCTTCCATCATGGCATCTAATTTTGCTAAGTTATTAGACACAAATCCTATAGGTTTGGCACATTTAATTAGGCATGATCCATTATTTGAACAAATACTACATCCTAAACACGTTGGACCTAGATTAGCTCTAAAGGCCCCATAAAAATTTAACTTTGACCATCATGTAGAAGGAAGCTCCCATTTACATTCTTTTCTAGCTATCTTGGTGGATTTTGTGCATATTATTGGAGGGTTAATTAGCTTAAACCATTTTCTTATGTATATCTGAGTCCTAGTCTGAAAATGAACCTTCGTCCTTATATAAGTTTCTGAGATCAATATTAGCTACCTCAATAATACAATCTTCCAATTTATTAAAAAGGGATTTTAGATCCATCTTTTCATTACAAATATTCTTCTATATCCGTTTCTTTCCATAATTCACATATGAGTATGGAAGGGGATATTTTCCATAAATTGATATAAATCTTAGAACAACCATGTTTTGGCCAACTTAAAAAAAAAAAAACTTTGAGAAAAGTGTTTGGCAATTTAATTTCATACATAACCAATACCAACAATTCTTAGCAAAGGGACAATCATAAAGAAAAATTTCATACATATTATGAATAAGTTATTATTAGTACTAGTATATATTAAAAGTTTATTTAATTTATTACAATACGAAAAAAATTTTATTATATAAAATATTATTAATTTAATATCAAATATAGCTTTTCTATTATTTTTAAATATTCTTACTAGAAAAATATTGGTATTCTTTTACAAGAATCTTTTTATATTGCCTAATATCAATCTTTTGCATAAATGTATAATAAGGGTTGCATACAACACTAGTCCTTTCCTATGGTGGTATAGGAGAAAGGTGTGAATGGTTGTTTTGACAAGTTGAAGATGAGGACAATATCTAGAGGGAAGTTGGAATGATAGTAGGCAATATCAATTTTTAATATTCAAATAGATATGTACTTGTGGCTAATAGATTGTCCATAGTAGTGTTCTTGATATAGTGTAAATTATATTATGATGTCAAAGATATCAATTTGTTTGAACAAAATTCACCTTTCACCTAAGTTATTTAATTCAAGAAGCCATGTAATGATACAAACATCAAAATCAAAGAAAGATGCTCAAATTTGACTTCTCTATTTGTTAGACAAACATATTAAGCTTGATAGCTTCCCTAAAGTCTGAGCAATATTAAAATTGTAAGATTTTCTAAGATCGGATTCTATATATAGTAAAGAATGTGGAAATCAAAACTAGCAAATATGGGAAGTTTAAAGTTGACAGAATATATCAAACCTTTATAGTACTTATGGATTGAGTAATTCACAGATGGAAGTAAAAACCTTCACGCATTTCATGGTACATTGATTTGGAGACCCACTCTTATAATTCATAGACACCAATTTTGCATTGGAACATAGAATTTCCTTCAAACATGTGACACTTTTATAGGATTTTATAGAAGGAAAAAATAATACATTCATGAAAACTTAAAGTTTCCACATTTTCTAGATGTTGGAAAAAATATAACATAAATCAATGCTCAACATTTTAGGGTTTAGTCAAAATAATTTATGTATATTTTTCATGCAATTTTTTTACTCAGATTTTAAGAAGAAACACAAATTGATAAGGGAGTTGCATAGTCCTAGATTTTCAAGTTGGGTTGATCTAGAATCCTAGATATCAAAATCAAAGCATTATGATATTAAACAAATAAGCCCAAATAAGGACTTTTCCCAATGATCTAGCCAACATGATGAAAGATCAATATACTTGTAGTAGAGGATGTAATTATAGCTAAATATGTAGTTACTAACATTGTTAAAGAGTTCCACAATATTGGATACTATTGAAAGGTGTGAAATTGACAGCCTTGTTTCTAGGAAAGTATTGGTCATAGTTTGGAAACCCTTTATTAAATAGATAATCTCATGTCAATTTAATATTAAAATATAGGAAGAGTGTGAGACAAATAGACAAGAGGAGGAGCACTCCATAAACTATGACTTGGTAAAATTCTACAAGAAGGTTGCATCGACAATGCAAACAAAAGCCAGAATACTAAAATGAAAAAACTTACCCTAGTTGCTTGAAGAGGGATAAGAGAACAACATAAACATTGAAGATCAATAAGAGAACAACATAACATTCATGAAGACACAATCCAAACAATAGTAGGTGGTATGAAGAGCACAATCAACATGACACAAAGACTAAAGCGCATTCCAAAAGAATTTACACATAATGCAAATGACATAAATTGAATAGAAGTCCTCATGCCAATATCTTCCATGGGTTCTAGCTTCTCTAGCATCTTATCACCTAATTCTTCAAAGTCTATGGGGTTCATGGTTTATAGCTTCCAAATTGGCTAGATTCTCTACACCTTCAACAACTCTAGAGATTAAGAAATATTGTCATTCTCCTTTAAATTTGCTACAACTCATTCCTACATGCAAGGGATTGTAGGAGATGCATCAACCTCCAACAACTGTAGGTGATGCATTTGTCTCCAACAACAAGAAAAATCTCTAGATCTTTATCAATGACATCAATTATTGTGTGTCCCTTAGTTCCACACACAATTTTCATGGCTTCAAAGAAGCCCTCTTCATAATCTTATGCTCCAACATTATTATAAATTACATTCTTCAACGTAACCCTCAATTTGTAAATCTTGCATTTGAAAAGATAGAGAATCCTTTGCCTTATTGTTACATATAGAGACCTCAATTGGCAAAATGTTTCTATTGAATCCTTATTTGGCTTCTCCTCAATAGTGGCATATTCCTTTATTGTCACTTCAGAAGCTACTGAAAGTTCTATAGGACCATCTTACCCATATTTGGCCTAAAATTATGTCATCTACTAAATCACAACTTTTTTTTATTTTTGTACAAATGAATTTTTTCCCTTAATTTTACAACACTTAAGTGTTTTAGGAACACAGAATATTTTAGAAACATAGAGAAGATACTAATTCTAATAGTATTAAAGAAAGAGAAAAAATTTAATAAGATATTGTAGTATAAACTAATCAAATTCAATTACTAGTTCAATGAAGAATGTGCAAAATTGCAATGTGAAGTTTAAAATTGTGATAAATTTATCAAAGAAAAAATGGATAGCCTCACTGTTCTATGATATCAATTGAGGACAAAGTTTCTAGCAGAAAACTTTACAAACTTAAAATTTACCAATTTCATAAATTCTTCAATATAATTGTCCTACTCACTAAAAAAAGGATAAAAAATTCACAAAAAAGAAAACCTCTATAGTAAACCAAAATCTATAACTAATCTCATTTTCAAAACAACCTACATCAAGGACTAATTTAGTCAATATGAGAAAATATCTAAAGGAGAGAAAAGAAGATACTAACAAGAATTTCATCTAGCTTGAGTAGTAGAGACATGATAGACTCCATAATTTTTAGTTGTTCCTTATCATCTCGTCTAATCAACTCCATAACATGTTCATCATTGACAAGCCTTTGAATTTTTGGAGCTCATGCATTGGTTTTCATTATAACCCTTAATTGGTTTAGAGGCATAAATCCATTTCAATGTGGTATCCACATGTTAAATTGATTAATAACAACTCCTTGTTAATTAGGGTTAGAAACTACACGATTTACATTTTGATAACATCTTTAATTGTTAGCGATTTGAGAAATGGATGAATTCTCCCAACAAATCCAAAGACCATGCCAAGAATAATGAGTGTGATGTTAGCAAAGATCTACAGAGAAGAACACTCATGGTAACAAGCATGAGAACTACTAGGATAAACCAACTAGTATATTGATAGACAAAATCAAGAAAGCCTATACCGAAGAGATAGACTTGATGTCATAGAACCAAAATAGCATTCCTTCCATTTTTGAATCAGGAAATTAAAAAGACTACCTAAATTTGTTTTAAGGAGATATCAAAAAAAGAGGAAAACTCCATGAAATTTCATGTAAAATATCTAAATGAAAATCTTTCCCACAAAATGGACATTCACAATGGTACTTTATTAGTTGTAGGGATAAAAAAATAACAAATGCACATAAGAAAGAGTGATCAACAAAATCTAGTCATCAAAAAAAATTGAAAATAGAAGAAAATATATTATTTTGTTCAATAATCTAGATAAAAATGACAAGTTGGAATGAAAAAGATTCTAAAATATCACATTAGACAATGTCCTTCTATAGATCTAAGAAATTGACAATGCATGTGTAGATACTTCAAAAAACATTATTGGACATGTTAGCTATAATTCAAGTAATTTGAGTAGTTAGGTTTCCTAATTTCAAATTCTGGTCATATATGTGAAATTAGTATTGCTAAACACATGATATGAAATCAAGTGCAAGGCCCAAAATATGACCAAATTTTGTTGTGATATGGAGCCTAATCAAACTCAGAGGTTTAACTGGAGCACGTTCTGCCCAAATTATTTTTATGGAGGTTTGGGGATAGCACCCCCTTGCGGGGTCCTAGGGAAGCACCCTAGTTACACTCCCTATCACAGTACAAGGTAGGGTCGAAAGGCTATACCCCCATGGGGGTTTTGGAGGCAATGCCCCTAAAGCCAAAAATAACCTTATACTGTAAAAGGTGTCATCTGCTATTTTTCTATTGGATGAATTATTCTAGCCCTAATTTTGTAAGTGACAAAAGCTTGTATAAAATGGATTAGGGTTAGGGATTTCATAATGTATGGTGATATTGTAGCTTCTTGTAGTTGTATTAAGTTGCAAGGGATTGTGAATCGTAATCACTAAATAATGCTAATATTAGACTTGTTGTTGGTGGACATAGACCAGGAATTGAGTGAACCAAATTAAATCTTTTTGTCACATGTTCTCTTATGTGTGCTTTATTATTTTATGATATTGGTTATATTTGCATGTAACTATTATTTCTATCCATAGTTAATCCTAACAAATTTATGTTTCCTCTACATTTCCAATTCAAGGGGTAGAATCAAGGCTACCCTCTCAAATGCATAGACATCAACATTAAACCAATAAGAAATGTCACCTAAGCTAGTGAATGGCCTAACATGGACCCACACTCTTTAGAATGGACAATCATCTTCACCCATCACAATCAGCATTGCATAAACATTCACAATGTTTGCAAAAATACTAAAGGGAACCAAGTGTTTGAGAGATCTAATATCATTTATCACAAGTTTTGATGGAAGCAATGCCCAAAAAATTTTTATTTCTTGCCAAAAATTGATGACAAGGAAAAATAATCTCCTAATTCAAAGCTTAAAAATAAAGAATATATAGTATTACCCATAAAAAAAATATAACCCACACACAGGCCCCTGCAATGTAGATATCTACAAAAGCCCATGGTGGGCACATTTTTTTTTCTTTCAGTATCTCAAAATGAACAAAATTGATTGGAATTGTGACACCATTCTTAGGCTTTGCATGAGCACATTTTCTGATTTTACTAGAGTTGTAGCATAAGGATAACCTCAATTGAAATGATTATTCAATCATTTGCAAAAAGGCCAATTCTATAGGAATGGAAGACATATAAGGGAGTACACTAAGAATTCATACATAATGCCATCAAGAGTCTGCATATTAATCACATGTCTCCCGCCTTGCACAATGCCACACTCCCATCGCTAAAAAAACAATAGGAGGCAAAAAGGCTACAAGCTAATAAGATGGGTAAAAGTTAAATGTAAAATGACATTTAATTTAAAAAAGGAAAAGGTCAAGGTATACTTTTATGTGATTGATTTTTGGTTTTCATTAAATTCTCAAAGCATGATTAAATTACAAAAGTGTGACAAAAACGTTAGTCCTTGCCTTTAGGTGGTAGGGTCTAATAAAAATAGTTGTATATGATCTTTAATAGGGATAAATTTAAGAAACCTCGCTTTAGAAAAAATATATAAAATTTTGGTGAATCAAACATTAGTAAAATTCTATTGGCAAATTTTTAGTTTTAGTAGGGAATTTTTTTATTTTATTGGTGATTGTTTTTCAATCATATGAAAATTCTATAAAATCCCGATGAATTTTTTTATTATTCATGAAAAGCATGTTGAAAAGTACACATAGGTAGAAACAATGATTTTATTATTATTATTATATGGAGCCTAATCAACTGTCAATATTATGTTAAATTTAGCCCACTTTTATTATTGAATGGTGGTTTTGGGGAAGCACCCTTATTATTTTTAACCATTGGATGATCCTAAATCAAAGGCTTAAATCCTATTTCAAACCAAACTTTTGAAAGGAAATAAAGTTTTAAAGAAAGTTCCCAAAGTAAAGACGCACGCCCCCAACCAAATCAATTTCTTGACAAAGTGAGAAAGTATAAAAAGTTTCATGAAAATTCTTCATGATAGAGACACATGTCAAATATACCTAATTAATCTACGATGTAACTTAAATTTTTACAAAATATGGGCAAATATGACCATTAATTAAGAGAATCCTTGAAAATTGCAAGGGAAAATATTTAGTTTATTAGATAGAAAACTTAAATTACATTGGCGAATTCATCACTAAAATATAAATACTATTAAAGTTTTAGTCAATTCGAATGTATTTATCCTTTATATATGTGTTTTAATTATATGAAATAATTTAATATAATAACTATGATGATATATATTATTATTATAGTTTATTGTTATATAATAATAATAATATTATAAATATGTTTAATGTTAATTATATAAATTATCAAATAGACATGTCTATTCATGACTTGTGGTTATTAATACAAGGAAATATGCATTTGGAAAATACATACCAATTACAAAGTAGTGATTAGTACAAGAGATCCAAGAATTTAACATGGTATCAAAACAGGCTACAAATGTTGTATGGGAAAACATGTTAAGCAAGATGAATTAGATGAGATGCTCCGAATTGAAAATCCTTTGCATTATTAGTTTGCAAGCATTCGGTAGGAGGAAAGTGAACTGAAGAAATGAAAATGCAGGAAGAGAAACAGATCATGGATTGCATGGAGAAGGAATTTGCAGAGAAATGTGAAAGCTTTGATTACTGCATGAAAGATCTAAGATCTATGTGTCGAAGTCACTGGGTTTTTACTACAAGCAAATTGCCTTACGAATGGTGAAGATTCTACTCATTCTTTGTAGCAACTTAACAATCGTTAGAAATCCTTACATTGAAGTTGATCAACATCAACTCCCAGTTGATATTGAGCGGCCATGTGGGGTGGTCTTCAATACATTCGATTATCTTCAAAATAACATTGTAGAGATAATAAAAGGGATGAATTTTCTCTTCACCAAGAGATTCGATAAATTCCTTGTAGGATCAGGCACATATTTTACTTACACTGTATTTGGACATGGCTGAAGGATCACATATATTACAACCAAGATGGATGTGAGTTTGGGATTCTAAATTTGGTCGGGGCAAGAAGCACACTCGATTGCTATGCGAGGGCTCTCCAATGGTCACTTCTTTGTAACTCAGTTGGCACAATTTTGGAAAGTGTTTTGACAGCAGTTGTCATTCCAAAGTTCATCACAGTGACACAGAAAGTGATCCTTTTGAAATGGAGGTCCCGTCTAGCCCTTGGGTTTTTGTTTTTCTCCCTTAAGAGCCATTTTTTGTACCAAAAAAATAAAAATAAAAATGAATTGCGGTCTTGGATTCTAAATTGGGAGCAGCACTGAATCTATGAGTTCCGAGGACAATATGAATCCCGGCAAGGGTTCCCTGTGTTATAATAAATAAATAAATAACGGCTCCAGTTTGATGAGATGAGAAATTCGTCTGCTGATAAACTGTCCAAGCATCTTACACTTGTTAAGAAGGAAAGCCACATATATGGGTTTCGAAAGGAAGGAAAAATGCAAAGAAAATAGACGAACATTTCGTAGTTCTGTAGCGAGTGAAGACATGGAACTTTTAATTGATATAATATATGTACATGAATATATTTTTAATCGAAGGTAGGGGTACCTTATGAACCTGAATTAACAAGACATAATCCATACACATATTACAAAATGTAAGAATACATTATGTAGTGCCTTAAAGTAGTGGCCCAAATGATTGAAATGGAATCCATGTGTATAACACTATTGCCCCCTCGACACATAAAATGAAGTTTTTTCTTTTCCTATGACATATATGTATTAATGTCAACTGAGATAATTACAACAGGTAGAAAATATTGACTAAAGTGTGAAGCATTAGTTAAATAATCTCAACTGGAGATATTAATAAGATTGAGGACATAATTTTGAAGTGGATGTATTTTGAAGTATCATATCGAGTGGATAATAAGAACTAAATATAAAATAGTAAAATCATAGAAAAAGAGAAGGTGGCCCCTTTCATTGGTCTAACCCGTTATATAGCAATATCACCGTCATCCAAAGTATGGATGGAAAAAAATATTCGAAAGAATGATCGACGGAATCAAGGGAGAAAAATAAAATAAGAGAAAGCATGTGTAGTTGACCTATTATTGAAGGCAACATATGAATGGTTGCGTGGACACCAAAAGTGGAAAAACAAATTATAATATCATTGGGAGATTATTGTCAATGAGCAAAGCATAAGAAAATTCATTGGGTGAACACTTTATTAAAAACACAACTATTTGTGAATATAAGTGTGAGAAAAGATTGGATTAAGATTGAGTTTTACTAGTGATGGGAACAATAAATAAATGAAGTTATAAGGAAGTTGTAAAAGGATAGGGAGATTAATTTTTGGAGATTTCACAATTATCTTATAGAAAATGAAAATACATCAAGAAAAACTATTTATAGTTTTACAATCTAATATGTAAAATAGTCTTGATTATAACAACTCTCTTATGCTTGAGATTAAAAGAAACCTAGTGTAGATCTTCCTTCAACTACAAGAGGGATGATTCCTTATCAAGAAAAAGATGAAAATGAAGTTTTTCATTTTTTGTGTGTTGCAAAATTTCTTGACATTATAAGAGTGGGAATTTTACATTGTAGGAGGAAAATTATAAGCAATGTTACATTCCTATTTGAACTATCCTTTAAGGAGAGGTGTCAAAGAAGAAACACTATGAAGGATGTTGATGTGTAGTTGTGGCAGAATTTGGGATATTGGGAGAAGTAGAAAGTTGTGCAACCATATATGGAACAAAACACTATGAAGGATGTTGATGTCTAGTTGTGACAAAATTTGGGATATTGGGAGAACTAGAAATTTATACAAGCATATATGGAACAAAACATTTGAACTAAGGTGCCCTCTCCCTCAAATCTAACTATTCTAACATGGAGGAATAAAAGAGTTTCATGGGAGATTAAAGACCACCAAATCCACTCAAAAATGGAACAGGTATGTGATATTCAAACAATTGGTTTATTAGACAAGTTAAGTATCTATCTTTTCATCTTGAATATGCATTTAAGTTAATTTTGATGGAAAAATGAATATAGGAATATAAATAATAATACATCATTTATATATATATAATTAAGTATTATGTTATCTTAGTTTTATTATTGAAAATATAAGTGAAGGATTGTGTTATGTTGTTGTTAGTAATAGACATGAGTTAGATTACTAATTTTCAAATTAACATTTTTTATATTTCTATATGTAATATAAGAACTATTCTCCTTGATCCTTTCCTCTAGGATTGTTAGTGTAGGAAAACAAATTTATATCAGATTCAGAGGGAGTTTGAAACTTTATTAAGACAAGTTTGGATAAAGAGCTTAGGAGATTGATGCTCAGAGGGAGCTTAACACATCCCTCTGATGAAATATATTAAGGAAATGTTTTAGTTGATCCTTGAAGATCTTGATTATGTTAGATTGAGAGTGAGTATGACACTTCACCAAAGTCAACCTTTGGTGATCTCAATCTTATTGATTAAGAGAGAGTAGACCATGTTGAGATGGTTTCTCTTGTGTTCTGTAAATCAGAGTAGTCAAGAGGACTGTAATTGATGAGTATATCTTGTGTATATGGGCCTACCCCTTGTGTACATCGAAAGGAAGTGACAGCTTTCAATTGATGTCACTTGCATTTTTAGAAGTTACCATAAGGTGATGATCTTAAAATAACTTGTCTTATGTGATATCACACCTTAGTGGAGTACTTGGTGAATATCAGGTGTTGATATTCTAGGAGACCAATACTATTTATATCAAATGTGATATCTCTATGATGAAAATCTTTTGATCAAAGAGATCTTTAAAACCTATCATTCCTAATATTACCAATAGTATAATATATGTCTTGTGTTTAGCCTTCCCAAAAATGAGGGTGTGTTGATGTGTAGCAACTTTTGTTGGCTAAAACTCTATGTTATACATTTTGAGTAAGTGTTGTACTTAAATCATGAGAATATGCATCTTGTGAGACTTACAACTGAGTGCCTAGATGTCATTAAATTGACTAACTTTGAGTTGTCTTTATAGATGCATATTGGGTATGAGGTAAGTATGCATTCTATGAGTCCAACAACTAAGAGCTTAGATGTCATCATGTTGATTATCTTTGGGTTGATTGGTAAATGCATACCAGGTATTTTAATAACTAAGAGCTTAGATGAAAAATGTTGATCATCTTTGGGTTATTCAAAATACTGATTGTCTTTCACCTTTGATTAGCAAAATATATTTATCCTTCTTGACTAAGAGGGAGTGTAAAAGTTTTAGCCAATTTGGATGTATTTATCCTTTATATATGTGTCTTAATTACATGATATAATTTAATATAATAATAACATATAATTATGGTTATATATATTATTATTATAGTTTATTATATTATATAATAATAATATTATAAATAGCTTATAATATTAATTATATAAATTATCAACTAGACATGCCCCTATAAGGGACATGTCTATTTATGACTTGTGATTATTAATACAAGGAGATATGCATTTGGAAAATACTTACCAATGACAAGGCAGTGCTTAGTGTAAGGAAACTTAGGTGTAGAAATAGCTTCCTACACTAACCGCTTAAGAAAAGTATTGTGCAAATTCCTATTAAATTTGTACAAATTCAGATTCGATATTATGTAAACAATGATTTTGTAGTTAATCATGAATACAGAAAACATTTAGAGAAAGAAAACACATAAACACAAAGATATTCTAGTGGAGAAAAACCTTTCAGTAAAATAACCCCACCACTTCAAAACTTGCACAATATATTATCTTCAACATAGAGGGTTACAACACACTTGCAATGCAAGTTTTTTCAGGATAACAATGACACAGAAGACTAATCCAGTAGCAGCATACCATACCAACAATATAATTTCTCTCCCTCCTTTGTGAAACCCTAAAGACACTTATATAATGCACTTTCACTTTTAGGGAAACTTCCAAAGAATAAATGTATTAGGGTTTACCATTCTCTGGAAAAATAGGAACCCATTTTATTTTTTGAGACCTCGTGTGTGAGTTGGATACTTGAGTGTATAGTACTCAATGATTACTTTCCACATTTTTTCATGTCTGCACCCATCAAAAAATCTTCCAGAGATAGCTCTTATACATCATAGGAATTTGTCATAACCATTTCAACCATGATCTTCTTACACACAATTCAAGATGCAGACACATACAAGTGGAGTGACACATCAACATACCAACTAGACATGTACACTCACACTTAATTACATTATTTGCAAAAAAAATAATAAGAATAGAAATTTTCCAAGGTTGAGACACCTTATTCCTAACATTCTCCCACTTTTCGAACACCTTGTAATACCAATAGGAACTAACCATTAAAGGCCAAAAGGACCATAGACTCCAAACACCATCTAAACTTCTTTGTACCCATTGGTTTTGTCAATGCATCTACAACATTCTTTATAGTATCTGTCATAAAGTGAAACTACACATCAATGTGCTTCATTCTGGCATGGAAAGTTAGATTCTTTGCAAGGAAAATAGCACTCTAACTATTGCACCAAATAGTAATCTATCCTATATCAACACCAATATCAAAACACAATCTCCTAAGCCAAATTTCATCCTTATGAGCATGAGTAGCAGCCATGTACTTAGCTTCTATAGTGGACAAAGCAACCATAGGTTGGTGCTTACTCATCCAACTAATGACACCACTAAACATAGTGAACACATAAGCACTAATGGAGCTCCTACTGTCAATATGACCTACACAATCTAAATCCACAAACCCACGAATACAAATTGAATGTGGAGCTCCAAAAGGGTTACCATGATAAAAAATGGAGTAATCTGATGTACCCCTCAAATACCCAAATACTGATTTAACCACGTCCCAATGTACTCATCCAAGATTAGCCATAAACCGTCTCAAAACTCCCACTACTTAGGAAATGCCTAGTCTAGTATAGACCAAAACATACATAAGAATGCAAACTACAGTAGTATAAGGTACTCTACTTAGTTCCTCTACCTCACTAGAAGATTTTGGACAATCATCTATAGGTATCTTTGTTCCCATAGAAACAAGAGCACACAATGGTCTATGATGTGCCATGCTGAACCTTTCGCACATAAACTTTACATACTTACTCTAACTCAACCAAAGTTTTATGTTAGACCTATTTCTATTGATTTCCATACCTAAGATGTACCTAGCTACCCCAAGATCTTCATCTCAAACTATGCTGACAACTGAGATTTAAGATTGGAAATCATACCCTTACCATTCCCAAACAACATGTCATCAACATATAATGCAACAATAAGAAGGTGGTCATTTTCAACTTTGAAATAAACACAATGATCTGATTTTGATCTTAAAAATATAATTGATGACACAAAGGCATCAAACTTAAGGTACCACATCATAGGATATTGTTTCAAACCATACAAAGACTTATGTATTCTGTAAACCAAAGATTATTTACCTTTAACAATGTAGTGCTTAATTTGTGACATAAATCTCTTCCTCCAAATCACCATGAAGGAAAGTTGTCTTCACATCCATCTATTCTATCTCTAAAGTATATGATGTAGCAAGAGATAACAAAAATCTAATGGATGTCAACTTTGCAATAGGAGAGAATATTTTACCATAATCTATTCCCTCTAGCTATGAATACCCCTTTGCAACCAATCTAGCTTTGTACCTTTCAACATTGCCATCTACACAAAATTTCTTCTTCAACACCCATTTTCTATCAACAAGTTTCCATCCTTTAGACAAAGGCACAAGGTCCCAAGTTTTGTTTTTATCCAATGAAGCCATCTCATCATCCATGGCCTCAATCCAAGAACCTGCATCTTCGATATCCAAAGCCTCTTTCACATATCTAGGCTCATCAGTGTTAGTAGTCAAAGTCAAGGGACAACTGGAATCTAAAATAGAATAACCAAACCTTTCTGGCTACTTTGTTTCTCTTATGGATATCCTCAAGGGCTGAGGTAGAGGTTTCTCTTCCTCTTCTTTAGAACTATCAGAGCTACTAGAGCTCTCCTCATCATTAGACCCAACATGGTCTTTTTGTTCAATCTTCTTAGGGGTAGGAGGCAACTAAACAATATCTTCTTTCTTTTCTCTTTCATCTTGTTATAGCACAATAGGAGAAGAGGTTAGCTCTCTAAAAATAACATTTCTTCTATACAACACTAGACTCATCACAAGGTCCCAAAGCTTGTATCCTTTCACACCAACACTATATCCAATGAAAATACATTTGACAACTTTGTTTTCCAACTTAGATCTTTTCTCCTTTGGAATATGTGCATAAGCTTCACAACCAAAAACACAAAGATGTCTAATTGAAAACTTCTTACTAGACCACACCTCCATGGGTGTCTTACCAACAATAGTTGATGTAGGAGATTGTAAGAATTTTCCTTAGGGTAGAATTCACCCAAGACCAAGGAACTCAAACACAAGCACAAAATAGACCAGAATATGATCAAAATAATTATATAGTATTCAATTCAATGTACAAGTACACTAAAAGTGCTTGTATATAAAAGCCTCTAAGATGCATCTAGAATGCCTAAGAATCAACATCATAATAAGTCATACAACCAAGCACATGTCCACGAGATATGGGTTATCCTCCATTAAACATGGAAGTAAGTGCGATGATGAGAGGGTAAGCCTACAATGGTGTAGCATGCAAATTAGTTTTGTAGACAACATGTGCTAAATTAGAAGTGCAAATAGCTATGTTGTCTACATGACAACTCAGTGAATGATGCAAAATCCAATGTTCTAGACACGATGTGATGAATTAGAGTTGTTCACTTCTATGTTGTCGACATGATAACTCATGAAAGTACAAAAACTACTAAGTGTCTCAAAAAATAAATAATAAAATAATGCACTCACCTAAGCAAACTTAAGTAAAGTGTAAAGGGTAAATATTTATTTACACCAACACCCTCCCTTAAGTGCAACTTAGGGGAATGCACTTAAACTCACGAATACATAATGGGTCCAGACTATGAGGCCATGTTAGGTACCCATGTACAAAAGTAATGCTCTACATAAAAATATGCAATGCAATCTCTTATAAAGCAGAGAAAGAGGGAAAACCTCATAGGAAAAACCCTCCTCCAAAAAGAGAGATAAGTACAATAAAGAAGATGAGAGAGAAGAAGATCTCAAATGAGGAAAAGATCCCTCCTAGAAGAAGAAGAAGAAGAAGAAGAAGAGAGAAGTCAAGGGATTCCCCTTTCTACAACATCTCACACCCCCAAGAGATCTCGCAAATGAGCATACTTGACCTTAGTGAAGGGTTTAGTGAAGATATTGGTGACCTACTCGGCTATAGGACAATACTGTAGTGCAATGATCTGATCATGTATTAGCTCTTTGATGTAGTGCATATGAAGCTCGATGTGCTTTGTCTGTTGATATTGAACTAGATGCTTAGAGATCTCAATGACACTCTGATTGTCATAATGAATAACTATAGGCTTAGGTAGATCAAATCCAAACTCCTCTAGGATGTGCTATAACCAAATAGCCTCTGTAGCTGCATTGATAGCTCCTCAATACTTAGCCTTTGTGGAAGAACGAGGAACATTATTTTTCTTCTTACTCTACCAAAAAATAGGGCTAGAACCAAGGTGAAATATATAACCTGAAGTGGACTTGCAAGAATCTAAGTCCCCTACATAGTCAGAATCTATGTATTCAACTTGCTGAAGCCCATTACCTACTACATAATGTGACCCATGTGTATCTGTACCCTTTATGTAGTGCAAAATGCACTTGGTAACCCTCCAATGAAGCTCATGTGGTTCTTGCATAAAGCATGAAACCATGCCAACAAAAAAAGAAATATCAGAGCATGTATGTATCAAGTAGGTAAGGCTCCCAACTAACTATCTATATAATATAGCATCAACAAGTGAAGTGATACACTTAGCCTCTAGTTTGATACCTAATAGAAAGGGAGTAGTAGCAAGCTTGCAGTCACTCATGTGAAATTTAGAAAGCAAGTCAAGAGCATACTTGGGTTGTGGAAGTATTATCCCTGCTGAAGATTGTGTGATCTTAATCCCAAGAAAGTAATGTAGCAAACCCAAGTCTGTTATAACAAATCTATGTTATAGAGAGGTCTTAACACTGGCAATGATGGATGAAGTGCTTCTTGTAATGATCAATTCATTTATATAAAGGACTAATATTAAGTATGAGTCATCCTTTTGAAGAATGTAGACATTTGAATCAGAATGACACCTAGTGAATCCTATTGAAAGTAGGAAGGAATCCATTTTGGCATGCCAAGCTTGAGGAGCCTACTTAAGACCATAAATAGACTTCTTCAATCTTAAAACCATAGTAGAATCATGTATGAACCCTGTGGATACTCCATATAAATTTCCTCATGAAGATCACCATTCAAAATGTCACTCTTAACATCCATCTAGTGTACAACGCAACCATGAGCTACAACAATAGCAGGTGTTAGGTAAATGGAGTTTATCTTGGAAACTAGTGCAAAAGTCTCTATATAGTCAATACCTAGAACCTATGAGAAACCTTAGGAAACTAGTCTAGCCTTATGCTTATCCACACTTCCATCTGCTACAAATTTGGTTCGATAGATCCACTTACATCGAACCACCTTTCTTCCCTTAGGAAGGGGAACTAGGTCCCAAGTCTTTTTTTCATCAAATAGGTATATTCTTCCTCCATAGTCTTATCCCATTTTGGAATCCCTGATGCTTCCTTAAATGACTATGGATCTAAAGAAATTGCTATATATGCATGTGGAAATGACTTGTGATGTGACCTAGTCCTTTGAGTGTGTGAAGGATTTCCCACCAACGAACCTACGACATTTTAGGTTTGTTGTGCCCAACAAGGCTTAGTGGAAGAATAAGGAATGTCCTCAACTATTTGTTAACCCTACGAAGGTGGTGTCTTATGAGTCAAAGTTGGAGGAATCTCATCTTCTGAGTCACTATCATCACTATGATCACTGTCCACGAAGGAGGAAGGAGGAGTTGAAGAAGCCAAACTTGGATATGTTTCTTCAAAGTGAACACTCCTCTCATAAAATATTTCATGCATCTCTATATCCATCTATTTGTATGCCTTGAGACAGTCAAGATATCGAATAAATATGCATGGTTTTTTTGTGGGTCTAATGCCTTTCTCTTTTGTGGAGGTATCCTTGCCTATGCTAGACAACCAAAAACTTTGAAGTGCTTTACACTTGGTTTTCTTCCACTCCAAGCCTCAAAAGGTATTAGTCCATCGAAGGCCTTATGCAGACTTCTTATTTGGATATAGTTGGCACAACACATGGCTTCTACCCAAATCACTTGATCTAGAGACTTATGTTAAAGCATACAAGTGGTCATTTCCTTAAGGGTTCTATTCTTTCTTTTAGCTACATTTTTCTTCTGTGCAATGTATGCAACTGAATGTTGAAGATCTATACCCTCATGTTTGCAAAAATCGATAAGCCTAGAGTTGACATATTCTTTGCCATTATCTATGATTTTTTCTCAACTTGAGCTTTGAAGCTGATGAAGTTGTCAAATACTTCATGCTTATGAGTAAGAAAAAGGCCCAAGTGTACCATGAAAAGTTATCAATAAATGTGAGAACATAGAAGGCCTTACCAAATGATGGTACTACAAATGGGCTAGCTGCATCACTATGAACCAATTCTAGAACAACAGTTGCCTTCCAAGACTTCCCCTTGTCATATTTCTCTTCGGGATGCTTGCTTTAACTTGGACATACACCCTTTGAATACTTGACTTGAGGTAGACTAACGACCATTTCCTTGCTGCTAAGTTGCTAAAGGTAGCGATAATTAAGATGTCCAAATCTCTCATGCCATAGTTTACTTTGAATATTTGAATGATCAAGAAGGCAAGGGAAGTGGACTTAGGCACAAAATGTGAGAAATAATAAAGTCTTGTCTCATGATTTTCCTTTCCAACTACCACCATAGAATCATCTTTGAGATTTTTCACCACAACTATATCAGGGAGGAACTCTACTTCTTTGCCACATCCTTAGTAAGTTATCTAATAGATGGAGAGAAGGTTGGGGCTAAGGTTAGGAACATGTAGAACATCCTTGAAGATGTCATTTTCCAACTCAATATTCCCTTTATCTTCTACTTCCACTTGAGTATCATTGCCCACATAGATGTAAGGTGCATTTGATGGTTTCAAAGAAGAAAACTACTCCCTTGAAGCACCCATATGACGTGTTGCTCCTGAATCAAGAACCCATTCCTTAGCATTGTTTGTACTTGCTACCAAAGCTTGTCCCTTACCCTTCGAAGTGGATAAAGATCCCTATATGTATTTGGTACATCAATTTTGTGATTCCTTATTATGTTGACCAATTCATCAATCTACTTATCCTTGCACTCATGTTCATCATGACCATTCCTCTTACAATAGGAACAAGTTTTCTTCTCCTTATTGTTGGAATTGTTCCCCTTTTGATTATGTTTGGAAGAAGACTTCCCTTGTTGTGAAGAATATTTTTGAGTGGAAGAAGATTGATTTGACAAAGATTGTTGTTTTGAGGAGGACTATTGTGGGTCATCTTGTGGCTTAGCCTTCCCTTGCTTCTGCTTCTTGTTGGAGTTTTTACCACTTGAATTAACTTTAGACTTGAGAATTCCCATACCCACTAGATTGTCATGTTCTAAGATCAACATTTCTGAAAATTTCTCAAATGAAGGCTTAGCATAGGCACTACCCATTGTTAATTTGTGTGTATTAAAGCTAGAAACAAAAGGAGCATATTCAGGTGGAAGATGAGTCATGATGTGTTTGATCATCTTTCCATCCTTAATTGGTTCACCACAATCCTTAAGTTGTGCCCTATACATGTCTACTTGGGTAAGATAGTCTTTGATGGTGTCAAAATTTCTAGGATCCAACTTGAGAAGTTTTTCGTCTATGGTGTAAGCCATGTCTTCATCTACTATCCCATACAAAGCTTCAGGTTTAGCCCAAACCTCTATTGGATCAGTAAACTTCCTAAGGTGAAATTTGATGGGATGAGAGATATTTTTCAACAAGGTTCCTAAGCTTCATCAGCATCAGTAGGAAGTTTCTTTGTTGCACCAGTTACATAATTTAGTAAACCTTTTTTTACCAATGGTTCTTTAATGTTGTCTTTCCAGGTAGCATAATTATATGGAGTTAACTTTGAAAAAAAACTCATAATGCAAGAGCACAAGATCAAGGAGACACAATACATAGTAGACACCCCCCTTATCACTCAACCAAAAAATCCTGCCCCAAATGAATAATTCTACCATTTTATATATAGTGCATTTACAATAGGCCACTTGTCAAAATGGACAAAGTGGGCTTTTTGATTTTGTTGATTACAACCTGTATATAGAGTACAAATCTAAACCTTTATAATGTAGCTAAAAAAATACAACAATTGTGAAGCAATACAATGCAAAATAGGACCTATCTTTGAAAGTGGTATTTTTCTACAGAAGACTACAATCTGACTAAAAATCTAAAAAGTAGACCAAAAAATATACACTTTCAAAAAAAATAGAACATGAAAAGGAGTCTAGATGAGCCCGTACGATGCGTTTGAAGTTGTAAAAAAGTAGGATTAGATGGGTACAATCGCCAAAAATGCTATTTTTGATAAATCCATGCACCAAAACTAGAAAAGAGCTGCACAACTAAAAAGTTCATGAAATTTTACTCAAAATCAAAAAAATCACACCTAATTTGGAGTTTGAATGACTGAGTTATGGCCTCTCAAAGTCGGGCTGCCAAATCAAAACTACATTTGAAGAGGGGTTTGGAGAGGAATATACGATGCTAAATTTGATGGTCAAACAGGTGTCATAGCAGTTCAAATTTTCCCTAGAGTGATAGTTAGATGATTGTCAAATTTAGCACATTACTTTCCTAACATCAACAAAAATGCAAGCCTTTGGTGATGTGGTGATGACATCACCCGTATGGCTGATGACATTAGCATGTACAGACCATATAGATGTGTACAACTAGGTTTGACATGTATTGCTAACTCAGCATATGGAAGATGACTTAGCGTGCTAACGATGCCTACTAACATGAATTAGAGGGAAGTGGTACCTTTTCTACCTAGGCAATTGACTTGGATGCACTGAGCTGCCTGGGCTATAGATTGGTTCACGTGTCCTAAAAAGTGGTCTATTGCATGGCTGAAATAGTGCTGGCTGGGGCCAACATGTGTCTTTTGATTGTTCAAGCTGAGATGGCAAGATCTGATGTCTGAGCCAATAATGTGGCACTACGTGGGGCCCTAGCTAGGGTGTTGTTGCAAAGATTCGTAGGTGTTGGACTTTTACAGTGACACCTAATATTATTTGCGAGCACTAGGAGTTGATAGATAGAGGTTTTGTAACTATGTCGGGAATGATAAAACAATCACTGTAAAAACCTTTAGCTACTGAGTTTTTTTTCTCATGTCGCCGGGGGTGTTCAGACAGAAACTGTGTTGGAACTTTTTTTTTAAAAATGGCAATCTGATTTGATTCAATAATCCCACACATAGTGAGTATTAGAACTACAAAGGGTTTAAATAAAGGAGCTTGCAACTCTTTAAACAAATAAGCAAGGCTGCCTTATATGGAAGCCACTTGAGGGCTAGCCATTTGTGGGTAGTCTTTGCTAGAAATTTGGTGATAGACCACCAGGTAGTGATTAAGGCCTACAAAATAATAAATAGAATATTCTCAGTGTGGGGCTAGGGTGTGACTGCCTAGTGCCTGTGTTTTAAAAAAATTCTCTACAGAAATAATTTCAATTTTTTTTTTTTTGAAAAATATAGAGAAATAGTAGAACTATATATCTGAAAATGAATTAACTAGATCGATAAAAGACCATACCCAGCTTGCAAATTAGGCCTTTAGGTTCTAATTTTCAAAAAGAAATTGCTTCACAGTTGACTATGGCCTAGAATAGGAAAATTTATAGTCAATCTTCATTGAATTGTCACTCTAGACACAATGGTGAGGTATGCTTCGGCTCTAGATGCTTCCAATTTTTGTTTAGGCTCTAAATTTGAATCAGGTCTCTTTGAGAAATGAAGCAATGAGGTTGTCTACTCTACTTCATTAATGACTTATATGGATAATAGCACAGAGGCACACATATGCAAATTAGAGACTCAAATATAATTTATCAAAATGATTTAGGAATTCCATATAGAGTTTAATTTTAAGCATGTAGTATTAAAAATTTATGTAGTTATCTTTATAATGACAAGTCAAAAGCATTGGAAGCTTTCTTTAATACATCTACTCAGTTGTATTGGGTTTCTCTCTTTGGGGTAATTTCTAATTGAATATTATGTAGTGTTTTATTAGGTGAGACAAATTTATTAAGGGATCTAGATAGAGAGAATAGATATTTGGGGTTTTAAAATTGATTATGTTTTGTTGATAGTATTTTTGCATAGTAATTTTTTAATGCAATTCTTCAAGTGACTTAGAATAGAACTGCTAATTGTTTAGCCAAATGGGCATCTAGTCATGATCCGGGTTGGAATATTAGGGATAGGAGGCAACTGTCCTTTGAGATGGTGCAAGAATTTGATGATCTTGTTGCTCAGGATCAAGCTCCTTGTTGAGCTCTCCTTGTTGTATTCCTTTGTCTTAATAAAATTTTACCCCTCTTTTTGCGAGAATCTATAATTATATATAATGGATTGTCAAGAATAGAGACATGTATGCTTCTCAATTATGTGTAGTGTCTAAATGAAAGTCATTTTTTCCATATCTTTGTATGTAGAAAATTGAGAAATATGAAAAGCACGACATGAGACATATAAGACTATCAATGAGATTGAATTATTTGGTGAGACATTGCATAAGCTAATAAGGTAGTGTGAAATGATTTAAGTAATAAGAAAGGCATATTGAGTGGTTTTTTACTTGAAAATTTTTCCTCTAAAGACATATCATGTGTCATTATTTTTATGTGTTGATCTCTTCTCAATCTCTTTTCTTGAATTAATATAACTGAATTATATTGTTTAGCTAGAATTTAAAAGTTATTCATTCTTTCTATTATCACTACTTCACCTTCCTCTTATTCATAAATGCACTCCAATATCACCCCCCTCTTAGTCATAAATGTACTCCAATAATTGTTATTAGAGTCATCCATTATCCATAGTATTTTTAGAGTTCAGGGTGTACACTTTGCCTTGTCAAAAAGGATAATTTAGGTTTAGGGGATCACTATTTAATAGATCTAATTAGGTGAAATAGATTATCAAGGAAACTAAAAAATATCTCTAAGAGAAATTTTAAAAATTTAATAGAAAAGTAAACAAATTAAAAAGATAGAGATCCAACATAATTCAAAGCTTATTACTTCTTTAAAATTTAAAGTAGTGAAGAATTAAAAAAATCTTGAGGTTACTTAAGAAACTAATAAAACTAAAGATACAAATTATAGCTTTCTTGAAACAAATAATATTTTCTTGAGAAACAAATTGAATAAATTTTCAATAAGTAATATTTACAGAGATTTCAATAGGCGGAAATAGTAAACAGTGTAAATACAATATTGCGATTGGTATCAACTCTCTCCAAATGAAGCTATAAATTACAAATTTATTTCCAAAAAAAAAATTATTATAGTAAATGAAACATCAAGTATTATTTTTAGATCAAACTTGAATGCTATGAATGTGGTGAGTTTGAACATATTGCATGATTATGTCAACTATTTTTTAAAAGGAAAACTAAATTTGTATGTAAAAATAAACTTGTTTGGAGACCTAATATTAGTGCAACGATTTCTCCATCATTTATTTTCTACAAAATAGATGTTTGGATACTCAATAATGGTTTTTCTCATTATGAAATTAGAGCCATATATAAGTTTGCAAAACATGATTTATTCAATGTTGGTAGGGTTAGGTTTGGTGATAATGAGTGTTTTATGTCAAGGAATTGGGGTCAATTCATATTGATATTCATACTCTTGTTAGTAATGTTTACAATGTTAGGACAGACGAAGAGCGTCCAGGCTCGTTGGAGTCACCAGAATCTGATTCATGCGTGAAAACAATGGCAAAGAGATAAAGGAAGCCACATTCTCGCCAAAATATTTGGGCCCAACCTCATACCCTCTTTGTATACATTTACCGTCCTAAAAAAAATTGAAATTTATAATAACCAATTTGTTCGTAGCTTTGAAGAGAAGCAGGAATTTACAATAAATCCTCCACAACCCACAAGAAAGTCATTAATTAAAGTGAATGAAAGATCAAACACAACAAACACATACCTTTTTTGTTACAAATTTGACCAAAAACATGATGCAGTTAAAATGTAGCAAAAATCCTACAAATACCCATGCCAAGGCAGTCGGGCGATAGCTGGTCAGCAACAGCGCACCACGACAGGCAGGTCGCAGGTCCACTCCTGCTGGTAGTCGGCAGCCATAGGAGGTCGTTGGCAAGGGCTTCACAGTGGAAGCAACACGCTGCCAAGCCAAAGAGCATTTCCCCCTACTCTATCAGCCAACAAATCCCGTCGCCGCCACAAAAAGAGATCCTGACTCCCTACGGAAAGTAGAACCCAAACCAGGAAAACATGGATGGCCAGTATGCTGACCATCATAACACATGAATTTGGAGTCTTCGCTACCATCGATCTAAAATTGGATGGAATTTCTTTAGACAGGGTACATCTTCGGCATAACTAGTGTAAAATGATTAATATCATCTTGAAACTATATAATGACTACTTTTCATAATTGTTTATTAAAACAAAATAAAAAAATATTGTAAATCATTTTGCCCATTTCTGTCCATTTCTATATTTATTAAAATGGACAGTATGAAAATTAAAAACAAAAATAAAATTGGAAACATTAAATAAGAAATACTAAAAATCTAAAATCTAAAATATGCTTAAAATCAAATTAAATTTAAATATTTATTTAAACAAAAATTAGAGAGAATTAAACTCAAAACTAGTTAATAAGTTAATTAATTTTTAACTTGGATCACTTAAAATTTGACAGGTGGTTATGTGAGGCATTCCCAAGTCAAAACAAGATTCCATTTGGAAGTCGATTAGTCATTCTATTAGGTGATATGGAGCAACTACCTCCAGTGAAAGGCATCCCAATGTATGCATCAACATCTTCCAAGGGAACATTATGGCAAAGGTTCAACATAGTTATAACTTTAGAAAAAGTATTTTGTCAAAGTGGACAAGATGAGGCACAGGTGAACTTTCAAAATCTCCTCTTAAACCTATGAAATGCACAATAAACAATTATAAATTAGCAACTCATAATGACAAGATCAAGCTTCTCACTAACCTCTAGACAACAGTCTATTTTCTCATCATCTATCCACCTATTTGACACAAAAAAAAATGGTATCTTTAAATAACAAATAAATGTTCGTTTCCTCTAGAATGCTAGTTGTTCTCTACATACTAGAACAACTTAGGGGTTCTACAATATTAGATCCAAAAGATGAACAATTAGACTCAAAGACTCTCTTATGCAATGGGAAAGAACTAATGCTATCCTCCAAGTTTTTGTTCACAAGAAGCCTTATCAGTGATGTACTTGGATAGGTACAAGGAATTGTTTCCAAAGGGAATGAGAAGCCACCACAACTCTCTACTTTTGTTATTATTGGATTTAGAAACTACACAGCCCCCCCCATGGATCAATAATGAGCCAAATGATGTGTCAATAATAGCATTGAGTCATGGACTTCATTGGCAAATACCTCTTAAAATGGCATAGGCACTAACCATACACAAAGCACAAGGCTTTACTTTGTAGCATACCACAATTGACTTTGGCAATAGTGATCGACAAGGGCTCACATCCATAGGAATCTCAAGAGTTAAAGAGCTCACTAGTCTGTGAATGCACCAAGCTTTCACGTCCAACAGATACACATGCATGTAAACCGATCTATTTATTTCTTATAGAATAAAAGAGGAGGTACGATTAGTGCACGTATGAAGAAAAACACCATATTCAATAGGTTTAAAACAAAAGAAAGGCACAAGGAAACATACAAACATCTTCGCCATATCAACATTGTAGAAGGGTAAATGCAAGAAGTTGAGTACCAAAACCACATAAGTGCTTGAAGAAAAAACATTGTTGCTAGAAACATGTACCAATTTATTAAAAAATGGGTACCCATTTTAGCCTCAAGTGTCCAATCCTAAATTCAAAAAATGGGTACCAATTTTTTTTTTAAAATCAGATACCCATTTCAAAATGTGTACCCATTATTTTCAAAATGAGTACCCATTTCTAAAAAATTCAAAAAAATATTTTTTGGTGCTTGAAAACTCATTTTTACCTACTTTAAGAAATGGTTACCCATTTTGAAATGTGTACCCATTATTTTCAAAACAAGTACCCCTTTCAAAATAGGTAGCCATTTCTGAAATATTAAGTACTTTTTCGTGCTTGAAAGCTCATTTTTACCTACTTTAAGAATTGAGTACCCATTTTGAAAAATGTACTTTTTTATTAACATTTGAATTTCACATGTTATAGGCTGCATTGTGTTTTGGCTTGGGATAGGCTTGGTATGACCAAGCCTATGCTTGTTCTAGAAAATTTGGCGAAGGCACAAGAACATGAAATTTTTGCCTTGCCATTATTTTTTGGAGGACTTTCCAATTGATTTTTTTGATGAAACAAAAGAATGTTGTAGTATTATTTGTCTAATTTTTGAAAATGTAAATTTTATTGTAATATGACTGATCTTAGTATCTTTACAATATTTATCAAACAAAATTGGTACCGAAACTTCAAATAGTATGTTAACTAAAACATTAATAATTTTATTTTTTTTTACATTTAAAAATAAATAAATTATATGTTATCAATTTACATAGAATGTACTTCAATATTGAAAACAAAGTTGAAAAAAGGTGATGTTTTCATCAAATTATGGTGGTTGTATAGTAGAGGTTTTCAAAATCCACTTTATGGTCAAATAAAAATTTATGAAAAAAAAAAATATTCAATAAAAAATTAAGGAAAAATATTCTCATAAATTTTTGGTATGTTAGGTACCTTTTCCCAAAAGGAATTGCAAAAAATCATTTTTTTTCTCAAGAAAAGGGTGGTCTTACATGGGTGTGGTATGATCCTGAAATAGAGATTTTGTAGTTTTTGAATATGACTACCAAAATGTAATTTATACAATGTGGGCATTCCAAAAAAATACACATTTGGAAACTAGACTCCGAGAACTACATTTTCTATTAGTGAAGTTTTTCGAGATTCAATCTTGATGTGCCTCAAATTTAGATATTAAGTGACAAGAAATTTTAAATATAGGAAAAATACTTCCACTTTTTGGCCAAAAGTGGGACTCAACTTCTTGCACTCATCCACAAATTCACTAAAAAAATTTCTTTCCATTTTACAATTGTGATGTACATTTCGAACAATATGCACTTGGTTTCAACTTGAGCTTACTCATTCCAAAGTTTTGCAACACATCATTCTAGGCTCATTACAAATATCTATTAATTTTCCATGTAATTCAACTACAACTAATACAAATATATGTCAAAAAACTAGATTCCAATAGGACTACTACAATAATTCTATGATGTTTTTATGCACATTTTCCCAAAATTCTAAATAGAAAATTTTCTATACATTCTAAGTATTCTTTACATCTCTCAAACCTTTTCCCTAGTCTTGTACATTCTAGATTGAGAACAAACAATGCATACATTCTCAATCACAACATTGTAGAAATGTTGGTTGCTCTACTTTGAACTATTGACTCCATTGTAGTCTTGTTTTGCATAGTTATTAAGTGTTGGATGATTTGGGAAGCATCTCAATGTATTTGTAAGTTTCCTATTCTTATTCTTTAAAAATATCACTCTACTACTATAGTAGTTGTTTCTTAAAAGAGTAGTGAATTGTGTAATATTTCATGCAACATGTTCTTTCACATTTAGCAAACATATATATATATATATATCTTAAAATGTCATAATTTAAGGTCATTTTTTGGTAGAACCTTTTTTTTTTTGGAAAATAGCTAGACTGTAGTGTGCTTGATGAAATGGAGTGATATATCATTTCATAATTTCAAATGACACAATAGAGAATGCATAGAAGTCACCTAGATGAATTGCCAATCAATTTACTAGAACAAATATTTGTAAGGCTCCCAAATTTACACTCAATCTACTTTTCTCATTCAGCTTGTACATAATGGAAATGATTTTAACATCATTGAGCTTCCTTTCTTCACTTTCCCACTCCATCTCATGGCTTCTCCTATCTAACAACCAAGGATATTGCACCTCCTACTACTTTAACATGTAAACAATTGACCACAATGCCACTCTCTTTCCTGGGTGATCATGATATTCTAGTATCTATATTATCAACCTCAGCAAGGAGATTACTTTTCAAATACTCTTCACAACTACATATATGTAATCCTCTTAGAGGAATTTATAATGAGATACAACTCAACCTATATTTGAGACTTATAGGAATTGAATGGGTAAGAAACATAGAGCCTTACTTTTTGGTAAATGTACAAGAAGCTAAAACTCTAATGTATTGAAATACAAATTTATTATTATTCCCAAGGTTCTTGACAACTAAAGCTTCAACCTTCAACAGATTTGCTATTTTTATGTATTATAGTGAGATGACTCTGTGTGGTGGAGTACTTTTCTAGAGCAAATCCCATAATGGTTTTCTAGGTTTCAACATCCATGATGATAGTTTCGCCTAAGTAAAAATAGAATAATTCTCATTTCAAACTATAGTGAACAATAACAACCATCAATATTTTATTCTTGCATATGGCTACTCAAGACTAGTCATATTCTTAGTAATTGAGGAGCACAAAATACTTATTTAGCAATTGGTTCACAATGAAAAACGCCCACTCTTTTGTAAATGGAGAATATTTGTAGAGATTATAGTTGCTTCCATCCCATGCTACTTTCAAGTAAGCTACATAAATAGTTGGCCTAATGAATGCATTTTTGTTGGGGATTGTTTGTGTTTCAACAATATGGAAGGTAAAGAATGCCCAAGTATGATGCATTTAATTTAAGACAAGGAACCTAGAATTTTCTTCCACAAATTCCATGACCATTAAATTTATTCACGATGCTCCATTTCCATCCTAAACTTGCAGCATAATATAGTTCTTGGGTATTTGAGCACATTTATACACTTCCATCTCAAACATAATAGTTGTCTCCCTAATTACTGCCCAATATTCCCTATATTTGCAATAGTACCTAATGCAAGGCACAATTTACACTTTCCAATATAACTATCATTCCACATTTATGATGGAAGTAATGAATTACACATGTTGTTAGATTCTATGGTTCATCATATGCAAACTGATTGATACTTGAATGCTTTCTAATTTGGCTCATTATTATAAAATTCAAATTAATATGCCTTCTTTTTCAAGTTATGTACCTTTGTATATTTATGCAAAAACTTACATATGTGGTGAAATGGTCGATTCACTTATATGAAATTGGAAATTTAATGCTCTAATTTAGTTTACATTTCCACGCTTTTTTTGTGAGTCAATTTTATAGTTATTTTACATGTTTCCATATGATTTGTGGCATCCACATGGAAACTTGGGAATGTGTAAACTAGTACTTACAATTATGAGGTGACCTAAATTGACTACATCTAGATAATTTTTCATCCCACATACATCTAACACCTCTTTTTAATCTCTCTTTTGCCAATCTTGATGCATGCCTAACAAAATTATACACTATGTCAAAAGTATTATTGTGGTTTCATGAACAAGAAGGTAAAAAGTCTTGTATGACCATCAATGATTTCCTCTATACTTAGGATTCCATTAATTTTTTCATTGTCTCTCCCCTACTTCTTGCTTTTAGACATCATAAAACCAATTAGATTGATACCATAACTTCTTGTATTTAACAATATAGCAGTAAGCTATAGATTCTACTTACTTCAGAATGTGAATAAACCATCTTAAATTACCCAAGAGTATATCAATTATAAGTCATAACTTGAGTGATTTATCTCTAAAACATGAATACACACACTTAGTGTCTTACCTTCAGGAGATCCATATAGAAAGAAGGATTCATGATTTTCCTTGGCTGAGTCCATTTCTCACCCATCTTTCCACAAGTCCCTATCCAACTAGTTGTCTTGTAAGTGGATCCTTTGTGGGATTTATATAGCTACAAAATTTAGTGGACAATATCTCCTTACAAAGCTTAGGGTGGGAAACAACCAAGTAGGGTTGAGGCCAAAACCAAAAAAAATAATTCCTAGCTTAGTATAGCACATAGAACAAGTTTAAATTTAATTAATCAATGCTACAAAGCTCTAGATTTCTAGTCATATGATTAAAGAAAACCATATTCTTGAAGGCTTAATCAATGTGGAATTTGAATTGAAGTACACATTTCTTGCATCTCATTCTCTTCTTCATTATCATCTTGAAGATTGATTTATTTTTTCTATGTCATAAATCTTTGACTAAAGAATTGTTTTTCCTCCAACCATTTGTAAAGGCCTATCTGAATTGGATTTTATGTTGTTTTAGTTATCATCTTGAATACTAGTGCAATATATGTCTATTGTTTTTCTCTTTTTTAACAATGAAAATATTCTTGTAATAGATTATAGTTGATGCTCAATGAGGCACTTTGTACCATCAAGGACCAATTTTTATTTTTAGCTTCTACAAGCTACTTTTGGAGCTATAGATGAACATGTTTCTTATAGATGAATATATATATATATATATATATATATATATATCTGAATATTTTAAGGACCTGTTTACATATATTTATTTTACATGCCAATCAATTAATGAGAATTATAGAGATTCTAAACAATTATTTAGTTGGTGAATTGACAACTTGATACTCACCATGATGGCTATATACAAAGCACATATCACAAAAGGATGAGGCTAAACTATGTGATTTGATTATTTTGTAAGTTGCATATAACTATTTAGTTTCTTTTCTCATTCATGTTTAATGAGTTACCCTACCTATTGAGTACATTTCTAACAACAATGCAAAATCCTTGCTTATGGCTCCCCCTATTGAGTTGCCTATTGAGTTGTGCAGATATGTTGTAAAGGAGGACAATTATGCTTAGCGACTTCTTGGAACATATGGACCTCCACAACATCCACTAATAAGAAACATCTATAGGAATAACAACACAACAGACCCAACAAAAAATGAGACTAATAACATACTAGACATTGCCAATGTATAATTTTAGTCAACTCTATAGAGATCCATGCACCTTAGAAATGATAATTTGTAGAACCTATAATCAACTAGAAACGCACTAGATACCAAGGGAGTTATGGTTCCAACGAACATCGATACCATTAGAACTGGAATACACCAATCTCCTGGAAGAATTACAAAATATATGGTTGGAAAAGATGTTCCACATGCCACAAACAAATGGCATTGGTTTACAAGAACTGCACTTCCACAATTGCATCTACCATCTACAATTTGCATCTGAATCAAGCACCCCATGGAACCAAAAAAATGTACAAAGATGGGGTCCAAAAGGCAATTTCCTAGCATTTCCACTATAGGAATGAATACCCATGATTGTTTAGGACAAGACACCTACATGGACATAGGCCAATTGCACATTCTACCCAACACAACATCTTATAACTAGATAATGGGGTGTCGAGTGTCGCACAATTGAGCATCTCTACTAGTTTGACATGATCGAACCCACATAACAATGATACAATCCAATTACAATGACAAAGTTCCCAACTTTTGCATAGCCTAGGAAGATACTAGTAAAGATTATGCAGTCCAAGCTTATAGTTGCTTATCACATAGTTGCATTCTACTCTAAATAATGACAAGTAGTTTCCTACATAACAATTACAATATGTCAAAGGCTCATTAAATGATATCACATATTTGCATTATATATATTTTTTGTTGTAAATCATCACAACTATGTTCCTAAATAATTGTTATGACATCTCAAAGGTTCGTTAAATGTCATCACATATTTCCATTAAATATTACATTGATGTAAATAATTACAAGCAATTACAACATTCATTAAGGATACTTGCATCCAAACTATTTAAGGTAGTTTTGATGGGCGGTTGATTCATTAATTTGATCCATGCTCTTGCATTGTTATTATTAAAAAAAAATTTAAATAATCACAAGCATTTTCCTACATAACAATTATGACATGTCAAAGGCTCATTAAATGTTATCGCATATTTGTATTATCTATATTCTCCAATGTAAATAATTACAAGCGTTTTCCTACATAACAATTACAACATGTTTTCATTCATAAAGAATACTTGCATCCAAACAATTCAAGGTAGTTTTGATAGAAGATTGATTCATTAATTTATCACATATTTTCATTATATCTATTCTCTATTGTAAATAATCACAAGTATACAATTGTGACATGTCAAAAGCTTGTTAAATGTTATTGCATATTTGCAATATATATATTGTCTGATGTAAATAATTTAAAGCATTTTCCTAAATAACAATTACGACATGTTTTTATTCATAAAGGAAGGATACTGGCATCCAAACTATTCAAGGCAGTTTCGATGGAAATTTGATTCATTAATTTGATCCATGCTCTTGCATTGTTATTACTTTTTATAATATATTTGTTTACAGCAAGTCGGTATAAGGAAGCCCTTGTTAGGATTTTGGGATCTGATTTATCAGGCTTATCTTATTTATTACATGGTCTATACAAAGCCCCAACGTTCCACGTATCAATGAGTTATGAGCTCATCTACTTTATCTTTGATTCAAGTGATTAATAATTTCAACATGTCTGTCACCTCTGTGTGCCTCGAACTTAAAACTAATTAAGGAATATTGATCAAATCCTTTGAGATTCTATGATTGTGACCAGAGGAGAATAGCCTGCTTTGGGTTGTAACTTAAAAAGTCATTGCATCACAAGCTGTAGTAACAACAAATATAATGGTCGATCAGCTACAATCTAAAATGATTAATTCATAATCATACTTAATATCTTAATGTTTTCTCTATGGTAATGAACATCAGGACCTAGCAATACCTTTCTTCTCTTTGATCCAATCAAGTGATGCACCTTGGAATGCTTCGTGAAAACCAATACCTACTACCTATTCACACCAAGCCCGCTACAGCTGCCACTCACATCAAAATCCTGCACATGCATCTCACCAGCCTTCATGCAACTGTAAAATGCATCCAGTAAAGATTGCTTTGGTGTACCCAAGGGTACACCTCCCGTTGCAACTGCTAGTTTTAATTTTCTTCAAGGCGCACCTAGTGTAGAAAGACACCGGTGACCGTCACTTCCAAGACCTTCTCGACATTGGCTAAGTCGTTAATGTCAACTCAATTATGAGGTCAAAACAAAACGTCGGCGCCCAACAACGTGCTTCATCATGAGCCGCTGGCCACCAAAGTCATTCGTCAATGCCAATTACTAGCAGATGTCAAACCTATATGAAATCCCTACAATTGATCCCTCCCGCGGGGATCGCACAATCTATCGATTTCCCTCTACATATACAACCAAGAAAAAAGAAAGTATCATTGTGTTTTAAGCTGTGCAACAATGAAGTTGTTTCTTTTACTCTTAGTTCTCTCATTCCTTTCCATCCGTCCCTCGCGGGTGACAGATACACGGCTGGTGTTCGCCCATTACATGCTCTACGCCAACGACACCATAGACGTCCTCAAGCAGGAGATCCAACTCGCCCAGAGCAAAGGCATCGACGCCTTCGCCCTCAACAGCAACGTGTGGCGCGAACCACTTGCAGACAACATGTACGAGGCCGCGAAAGAAGTGGGTTCCTCTTTCAAGATCTTCTTCTCCGCTGACATACACAGCGACGTCAACGGCAACCTCACGCCCGCTCAGCTCCTCACCATGCTCACTAAATACCAGTCCCACCCCAACCAGATGAAGTACAATGACAAACCCTTGTTCACCGCCTGGCTTGGCAGCGATGACTACTAGTGGGCAGAATACAACTACACGTCTGCTCTCGACGGATGGAAGGCCGTCTTTCAGAACGCTGGTGGAAAGGACAAATTCTTCTTCATTCCGTTCTTCCCCACCGACGGTTCCTACTGGGGAGTCCGTGGCACGGCCGAGAAGTACACCGATCTTATCGTTGGGCTCTTTGCGTGGGAGACATCAGCGTGGCGCTACTTCAGCCAACGGCTTAAATATCACACACTAATGTTTCATTTCTAGAGTAAAAGTGTTAAATAGTCAAAGTTTGACTTATTTTTCTAAGCTTAATTTCTTGGTTAGTGTGTAATGTAAGCCCCCATTTCCAGAACCCCAACGTTACCAAAGACGAGAACTATCTAAGCGCCTGCAATGACGTGGCGAAATTCTACATGGCAAGCCCGAGCCCCTGGTTCTTCAAGAACATCGCGGGTTCTTGTTGCTCTGACGCCTGCAAGAACAAGGATCTCAGTAACTGTAACTATCAAGTGAAGGGCAATTACCAGGGTCCGGGACTCTGGATCAAAAGATGGCAGCAGCTCGTAAATCTAAACCCACCTCTGTTGGAGATCGTGACGTGGAACGATTGGGTGGAAAGCTCGTACGTGGCTCTGCCACTCAGCAAATCCACCGCCGACGTGTCTGATTTCACTCATCGTGCGTTTCTAGAGCTAGGGAAATACTACCTAAGTTGGTATAAGTCCGGTAGTGCGCTTGCAATTACGGAGGATTCGATGTACATGTTTTATTACACGCACAGTAAGGACTTAGTCGTGCCAGGCGATGGATACCAAGTGACCTATTCTGATCAGTTGAGTGATAAATTGTACGTGACGGCAATGCTGACTTCGTCTGCCAGCCTGGAATTGCGATCTGGGAATTCTTCTCAGACATTCGATGTGGCGCAAGGGTGTCCACGTGGAGTCTGGATTTTCAGGAGGGACAGTAGGTGGCTGTTCTGACACGTGGAGGGATGACTGTGAGTACGCTGACTGGAAGCGTGAACATAAGTAATTCCAATGTGGACACATATAATTTCAACGTTTACTCCACGTGCACCACGTGTAATTGACACTCGCCAATCGGTTTTACTCAAGAAGTTGTCTCATCTATTGTTTTTTCATATGGTTTATTGTTGGTATTACTTATGTAATTTTTTCCTATATTGTTTCAATAAAAACAATCATCTCAGAAGACATTTATTTTAACATTTTCAATATGTATCCCTTTTCATGTTCTTTTTCCCTCTTTTATAAGTATTTTAATTATAGAAAAAAGAATTAGATCAAGATAATTATTTTAATTATAGAAAAAAAAATTAGATCAAGATTGCCTTCTTTTTTTCGAAAATATGAGAATATAATAAGTAATATTACTCTTCAATTGAATTACTTACAACTCATTTCAATGGGCTAATGGCTTGATGCATATCTTGTTTCAATCTTATAAAGGATTTATTTCATGAGATTTTTTTTGTCTGTCATGTAAGACACTTCTAGTATATTAGTTATTGTTTGTTAATGGGTTGTCTTTTTAAAATATATATTGTTTTGGGTTTTCAAATAATAAAATCTATAAATATTTTTAAGTTTGAAATCAAGTTGAAATGTTCGCACAAAAGTCTATTATAAATATATAAAGATATAAGTTAGTACAATAGCAAATTCTATGTGGGACAGAGGAACACACTTTAGCTTGCTATGTTTTTTCCCCTTCACCATGTGCCTTTTCTTCCTTGCTAGGGTTGTTATGAAGACTCCCAACGATTTCCCTTGTATACCTAATTCATTGTAAGTGGGTCTAGTTTTAGGATTGTCTTTCTTTGTAGTTAATTGGCTTGTACTTTCAAAGAATGTTGACAAAACCCAAGAAGTGGGCCTTCTTGTATCTTTCCAGAAGATCAATGGTTTCCTTCTCTAGACTAACAACAAACTCAAAGTCATGATTGAACATGATATGATACAATATTTGATCTCCTATAAGATAAGTTGTTATCTAACATGTAAGTTCTCTAGCTTCAAACCATCAAATTTGCATCCTTGGGTAAGAAGTAATTAGGAGTTGTTTAGGGAGTATTCTTTATGTTTCATTGGTAATGGGTATGTCTATTTGGATAAGGATGTGTACCCTTCCAATGGAATTCTAGACCAGGATTTTTCTTTTGCCTTAATTAGTAACTCCCATACTAACATGGGGGCATGTCATCACCCTTTTTCCCTTATGCATCCAAGACGAGGATGCACCCAAGATGGGGAAATGGTGTTCCTGCACCCCTAGTGGTGCCATCATTAGGTCCTTGTCTTGGTAGGGATAGGGGGATGACATTCCCACAACCCCAATGATGCCACCACTGGGCCGCTTTCATGATGGGGATGAGGGAATTCCCTTGCATCCTCTATGGGATAGGAATAGGTTCCTTTAGGAGATGAGGGATGGGAACAAGTCCCATGACCCCTCTTGGGGATGGTTGGGTGTGCCCTATCCAACCAAAAAAAAGGTTTGTTTTAAAAAATTAAACATGTTTTAATATTCTATTGGGTGTATTGAATATCATATAATCTCTATGATGAGATGATGAGGGGACATCCCAACATCCTCTGTGGGGACAGGAACAAGTTCCTTAAGGAAATGAGGGAATGGGAATAAATCCCATGACCCCTCCTTGGGTTGGCTGGGTGCACCCTATCCAACCAAATAAAAAAGGTTTGTTTAAACATGTTTTAATATTCTATTGGATGTATTGAATATCATGTATGTTGCTCAATGTAAGCATCTCTATGATGAGATACTCAGACTTTTAATATTTATGACTATTATTATTTAATATCTATATAATAGAAGATAGAACTCTTTCATTTTCTCATTTGAGTATTTAAAATTAATATTTATTCTTCAATGTTCAATGTTCCACTTTCATGTTCATTGTTCAATGCATTCAAGACTCAAAGTATTTAAAGTTCAGTAAATAGTATTTTACAACTTTATGTCTTATATTATTATAGATATTTTCATTACTAGCATTTTAAGTACCACATGAATAGTATAGAGTATATACAACCTCCCCATCTCCCTCTCCAATTCCCTATCATCATCCTACTGTCAAACCCAAATTGAGGACCCTTTGTCCCCCACTCCTGTAAACTTGTCCCCTCATCCCCTTGTCTCCTTGTCCCCCAAGGCAATGTAACTATGGTAACTCCATTAATAGGTATATAGAGTGATGCAAGAAGGAGGTGGTGGTGGTTGTTTTTATTACCAAACTCTATCACTAGGATTCTTCCAATCCTTCCAAGTGAATTGCTTTCAGTCCCTTGGGACTCTTCCAAGGCTAGAGACTAGGTGGTTGGCCTATTCTTCATGCCACACTCACCTATTCCAAGTATCCCTACCCTAATCTCCATAATACCCAAACAACTATTCTTCACACCTCCACTACCTTACACCCTCCAAGATCTTTCACAACACCATACCCCAAACTACTTCCAAAAGACTCAACTCATTACCAATTAAGTGATTTCAAACACGCATAAGGTTCTACACACCTTGGTGGGCTTAAAACTTAAATTCTTACAAATAGACCTAATGAGGGCTCTTCTTTGAAGCCCTACCTTTGGGGTTTTAAGGTAGGAAATCAAAATCTCTCCAAATAATGAGGGATTAAGATACCCAATACCTAGCTTGACTAAACTCCAAAAACATAGATTCCCAACTATTCAATAAAGCATATAACTTGTAGGTTTGAGTCTAGACTAATAGGCCTAAAACACACCTTGAACTCAAAACTCACTTAACTCTCAAAGAAAAATAACAAATGAGCTTGACTATACCATTACCTTACTAAGATTTCTCAAACTTCTAACTTTTAGGCTCCTAGTCCTTGAGAAGATACCCGAACATCCAAACCCTGGCTTCAAAGAGGGTATTATTACTAAATGTAGTGCCTGACTCCCAAACTTGAACATCTTAGTTATTTCACTCTTAAAAAATGTTTCTTAGCATCCCATGGATGCATTCCAACCTTCAAACACCTATACAAACACTAACCACCTCTTTCATGAGTTTCTAGACTACTGATTCACTATTTTTTTGCTTGTAACAATAGTCAACATGTTGATTCTTGATCCATGCTGATATGGGGAACGACGTTATGATGTTGACTCATAATAGGATAATCTCAACAATATAAAACCTTTACCAATCTTCCCTTTCTTCATTAAATGAGATCATGCAAACACTATATCACCTTTCTCTAGAAATTTGCAAGAGTTACTGTCTAAACATCGAATAGTGATATTCTTCGTAATAATAGAAGGATGCTAGACAAAATTTTAAACATCAATAATAATACTAGCCTTCATTATCATATATCTAGGAATTTTAAGAGTCATCATAACCATGAGACATTAGAGAAGAATAAGGATTGTAATCAAATGACAACACATCAACAATATTTCACAAAAAATTGATTATTATTACATAATACTATACACCTAACCCTTCCTTTCTTTTCTCCACATCTCAACTCTGTCTTCTACATGACAATGTATTGTTCTAATAAAATCACATGACCTTTCACCTCCTCTAAGATTTCATCGAAGATGGATGACTTTCCATCTTCCAAAACTTTTCATTTTTACAAAAAAATGCCAACAACAACTTTTTGACAATTTTACATTTTTTGCACATATCTGCATTTTATGTTTTTACATGATTTCTAGGCAGCCTAAATAAGTCCAATATCTTGTTATGACCTTTTTAACACTCCATCTATTTCCTTATATCACATTTCCCACACTTTGACTCTCTTTGGCCCTCATTGCTTAAAACGTGAACTTGGTCAACATGACCTTAATTGAAAACTTATAACATGAATTGAAACAACTAATACACTAACCTATTAAGACTCAAAAAATTACTAACTAGGACAACATAGGGGTCTTGAGAGACACCTTAAAAAGAACCTATGTTGTGTATGCTATGATATGTTAGAAATAGGAATTACTAAGAAGGGGGGGTGAATCAATAAATTACAAACTTTAGTCAAAAACTAGATATTATTTTTTACTTTAAACCATACATAACAAAGTAATAAAGTAATGTTGAATAGTAACAGTAACCATGCACAAAGATAACTCATAACACCATATTTTGTTAACTAGGAAAACCCTGGCCAAGGGAAAACCCCTGTGGGGATGATACCCACTAGATAATATATTAATATATAAGTTCCTTGTTAGAGGCTCGACCCTATTAGGAGTCAATGAGAAAATTCAGTATAGAGACTCTTTGTTAGGAGACTTTGAATCCCTATTAGGAGATTCCAACCCTGTTAGGAGTTGTAGTACAATAGATGCAAGATGAGCCCACTGCCCAAACATGCACTTCCAATTACAAGAAGAGATCACTACCCAAACAAGTAATCAGACTTCTAGAATGTATGTACTACAACTTCTTCCTTAACTAATCTTTGATCTTCACCTTGATTTTAGATCACAAAAATAGCTTTATAATACTTCACATATATCGCTTTCACAAAAGTTTGCATATAATTTCTCAACACAACTACCACACTTTTCATTGCAAGATGTCCTTTGCATAAATACCATGCCTTTACACAAATTTTTGTTAGGTCGTCTAAGACCATAATGCACTTTTCCAACTTAGAGTAAACATCTAGGATGTCGGCCCTAATTGGTCAAGTAATAATTTTGTAAACAAAATAATTCCTTTCCTATAATTTCGTTGTCCTGTTTCACCAGTAAAACATGAATATCTCTTTTTTTATATAGTTTGTACTAACTTTCAAGGTTATACACATCATTATCAACATGTATGCTATCTCCATCTAACTTCGCTAGTCATAATATATCAATAACAAGTTACATACAAAATAGTACACTGTTGTATACCAAATTCATACTTCAACAATAAAAATTACATATTTTCATTAGCCAATTGTCAACAATCTCCCCCTTTCGCATTGATGGCAATAAAATAGGGAAAATTGGCTAAGTATCAAAAACTCAAAATAAATAACAAATTAACATTACATCTATTACAACTTGTCCATCTTATATATACACCCCCTTACAATATGATTTCATACTTTACAATATCATTTTCTCCTCTTTACCTGATTTACAATTTTCTTATGTAATCCTCCCCCTTTGACATCAATGACAAAGGTTAAAATGTCAAAAACTATCCAAAAACCATCCATTTTTTATCAAAATCTTTGTATACATCTACCTTAACTTGATAGTATCATTATGCGATCATCAAAACTTGCCTTAAGATCATTCATACCTTTTGTCCATGTATCCGTCATAGATTCAACAAAGGTGAGAATTGTACATAGGGCATATGATGCAATCTCAACTACACTAAGGTTAGAGTATAAAAAGTTAGAATAATTGTCCTTGGCCTTGACACATTCCTCCAACTGTTTCTCAACAATAGATATTTTTAGAGCAATAGACTCTCTAAAATCTGATACTCTCTTCAAAAATTGTTCCTTCTAAAGTTCCAAATATCACTATGAATACTAGCCACTTGTCCTTCAAAATCATCAATTTTACTAGCAGAATGTTATAACTAGCTAGATAGAACATCTAGCTCACTTATATTTCCTCCAATCAAATTTTCAATATCCTTAGTCAACTTGTGAGGTAGAGTACACTTGATGTACAATATCTTGGGTTGTCTTGTTGACACTTCTGAAGTTCCTTGATACTAGTATCAAGACTTATCAAATCATTCTTAATATGCTAACAAATAGTGCTAAACAAGTTAGCATCATGTGATATCTATTTCTTTGTTTCTATGACATTCAAAAAATTTGTGAATTCCTCATCAAAATATTTTAGCACTACCTATGCCCTTTGTTGAAGATCTGCCTCTGTATGCTGAAGTGCCAAAGTGCTATGTAATCTATCAATGACTTCCATCAAGGTTCTCTGCAGGCTTTTCATTATTTTTTTCTTCTGAATAAGCTTTGACAAAGATGAGATCAAGTCAGTTTGATCATCAACATTAGTTGTTAGGATATAGCAAGCGAAAGTGGAGTAGATGAACTAGAAGGTTTACTGTCATCTTCCCTTTGCTTCTTTTCAACTACCTCTTTGACTCTTCTTTCTTCTTCTTCTTTCTCTTCTCTTTCTCTTTTTTCTTCTTTTTCTAATCTTTTCTTCTTATCTTCCCCATTTTTCCTTTTCATTTCTTCTTCAACTAATCTTTTCTTTTCTTCCTCGACTTTTCTCTTCATCTCATCTTCAAGCAATTTCTGCTTGGCCTCTTCTATTTTTGTTTTCTCTTCATCTAATAACCTCTTTTCCTCTTCAATTTGTCTCAAATTCTCTTCAATATCTTCAGTGTAAGGTTCATTCTATTCAAAACTCTCAAATGGATTTGTATCATGAATGTTAATGGTAATATTGGTTTGATCTATCTGCATTGTGTCATCACTAACTAACACTTTCGAGGTTCTGGGTGCTGCTAAAGATGCTGTCATGGACTCTATCATCATCTAACCTATAATTGTTGCAATTTCACTTCTTATCTTATATTTCTTATGCACCAGAATAAAAAATGGTCTTACTTTGTTTCTCAAGTAAGGTGCTAGATTGTTCAACAATCTTTTGACTTTTTCTTCATCAGTAGTCTTGCATATTTTCTTAACATAGACTTCTGAAGTTTTATATCCTCTTCTCAAGCTGGTGCATTCTTTTCAACGAGTCTGTTATAGACCTTTTGGTTTATTGTGCCTTCAATATCCTTAAGTTTTAGATTATTGGCTATTATGTATCTCACAATAGAGATATCAATTTGATCTTTCTCAAAATTATTATACAAATCATAAAATTTGTTCATCCAAACAAAGTTGTCTTCATTAGCAATAGCTAATTTATCTTCTCTATCTTTAGCTTCCAAGCTTGTTGAGCTTTTCCTGCTGACTACTTAGAAGTAGTTACCTTCTCTATTTTTTTGGCTTCTTCTTCTTCTTCTTCTTCTTCTTCTTCTTCACTAGACTCAACAATTGTCAATAATGTATTTTGTCTCTTTCCTAGTCCAATGGCTTGTTGCTTGACCCTTTTTTTCTTTGTGGTCACAACTTTCACTAATATCTCCAATTTCCTCTTCAACTCACTTGTCTGTACATCTGATACTAATGCATAGGGAATGCTCCATTTTGAAGATGTCTTTGCAGTAGACACTAACAAAGTTTGCACATATGTTATACCTTGCTTCATGGTTTTTCTGATTGCTTGTGAATCACTCTTAGTCATATTAGCTTCTATTAAGGCTTTCTTGATTATTATTTCTATCTTATTGTGAGATGCCTTCTCCAAGGATGCTTGATGAGCTGATTGGGTAATCTCATCATAAATTTCAAATCTATATCGAGCTTGGTCCTTCTTTGACTTCAACAACAAATCAATGTATCCAAGTGTTGTTTCATCATTCAATTCATAGCCTAAGGAATCAAAAAAAAATTCCTGAGGTTCTACTACTTGAATATAAACTTATAATTTATGTCAACCATAACACAAATATCTTCTTTAAATCTGTCTACAACTATAGGTGCAATTCTAAATCTTTGTCACATTTCATTTTGAAATGTTTTCATTATCAAATTTCCATTACCCAATATTTTATCTATTGGATTTCTTCTACATACATCTGTGATTTTCTCCATTGTACATCTCTCACTACTCATAATCTTTTTGACTAACAAATATGGAAATCTCTTAAGCTCATTAAAGAATATGTGATTGATTAGTGAGTTAAATATAAACACACCATTCTTAGTCCTTTTGATCTTCTCTAGGTTCTCAAGAAGTTGTATTCTTAGAATTTCACTAAGGTTAACTTGTTCCTTCTCAACACATATTTTGTAGGCTACATAAATGAATTCGGCTGAGAATTCATCAATCTTGGAACT
This sequence comes from Cupressus sempervirens, assembly GCA_028749045.1. Classification (NCBI taxonomy): domain Eukaryota; kingdom Viridiplantae; phylum Streptophyta; class Pinopsida; order Cupressales; family Cupressaceae; genus Cupressus; species Cupressus sempervirens. Next base: position 217,337,980 of record CM053789.1, read on the forward strand.
TGCACATATAGAGTAGGCAATGATTCTACTCAGGAATTTTACATCATCTTGTTTAATGGTTTTAATCACCATGGCATTTCCATTATACACCACCTTTGTGTAGCTCTCAACTTTCTTCTTAACCAATTTCTCACCTATAGGTACACTATCTTATTTTACCGCATGAATAAGATTGGCTGAAATGTCAACTACACTATCTTGCATCCATAATTTTCCGTCATGTTTTCTACTTAGTATGATTTGCGTCTACTCATCTGTATCCAATTATTGGTAGAAATGATATTTGAACAGGTCTAGTTCCTTCAAGTGTTCAAATCTGGGTTCTAAAATCATATCGTGATTAAAAACTAATTCTGTATCCTTGTTCATATACTCACTTCCAATAAATTCAACCTTACTAGTAAGATAATTTCCTATATCTTTCAAATAAACTACACTATTCAAAGTAATGGATAATATTGAGTTAGGGTTACCTTCTATGAGTTTCACAGAAATAACCTTCAATTTTAGTCTCTCCTCATTCTCAATATTGTGAACTACTGATATATCCATGATTCTATCAAATATGAACTTTCATCGAGAATAAATTTTGTGAAAAAATGATAAAATACCTCTTTCCAAAAATAGGGTTTTCTTTGAAATTGCCTTGTCAAGTTTCTTTCAAGTGCTCTATACTTTTGATGTGATCACAATGAAGTGAAAATCAAATTTGTAATCCAGTTATTCATTCAACTTGAACTTTCATTAATTGTGTACTTTGCAAACATGAAAAAGCTATCAATTACATTTTCAAATCAAATATATGCTCAAGATCTTCTATCCGATCTTCAGATGCTACTCAAGATTTACTATAGCTTCCTCCCATAATGGCAATGCTCCACAAAAATTGACTTCACAAAATTCTCTTCAAAAACATAGTTTTCATCTTCTGCTACAAAATTAAGTTTCTTTATAATAACAATTCTTAATTCCTTTATAACTAGTTTAGATAAGCTCCAAATTGTAAGCAAGCTTAGGTACCATCTAAACTTATCTTGGTACATCTTTTCCAACTTCACTATGCAAAATTTGATCTTTGAATGAATTTTCCAAATTTTGGTACTGTGAACAAGCTTGATTCAACCTAATTGAATCAAACTTGATTGCTGACTTTGATCTTTTTCTCTCACCATCATCTAACTTATTGTTTGAGATGTCTAATCCTTTTATAAATGCTTCACTGAGTTCTTCTCAAAGTTCACTAGCTACATTTCTTTGTTCTTCATTTTCTTTCTTAGTTTTGGAGTTCCTCTCATGGTTCCTTCTATCATCTCTGACATTTCTTTCATCACTCCTATTTCTAAAGTTTCTTCAATTGTTCCTTCTATCTCCAAAGTTTTTGTCCATTCTACAATACTTTGTTGTATGTCTAAAGTTGTTGCATAACTGACATACTGGAGGGTAAATGCACGAACCTATGTCACCCTTTTACAAAGGGAAAAGCTCTAACAAAAGTATAATTGTTCACCTTTAATGACATAAAACTGGCATTATTATTTAGAATTTGAAAATGAAGTAAACTAATGAAATGTGTAGAAATGGATAAAGTTCAGGATTATAATTTTTAATAATTTTTTGGAATAAGAAATGATATATTTTCCTATTTTTTAATGATAACTTTTTAGTTCCTGAAAAATGTTGGAAATCAGGAGTCTAGTTCCCACCAAAAAACTACATGGACATAAACGTATTTATCTTTGATCTCATATTATGTTATAGATGACATATGTAGCTAGAACAATCAAAAATAAAAATTGGCTTTAGACTTATATTTTCTCTTTTATAACAATTCAAACTTCAATTTATTCAAATTGATAGTTTTCAACTCCCACTACATTTTTCAAAATAATTCTATTCCAACCAAAAGAAAACTTGTAGATTCTAAAAGAGGAATCTCTCCTCTAGAACATCATATAATTTTTTATTTTTATCAATTTGATTTATTATTATTTTCTTTCTCAAAATTGACATCTTCCCGAATGTTAAAATATGTACTTGTAGTTTTTTTTAGTTACAAAATACTATATCTAATTAAAAAACTATGAATCTTATACATGTGAATATTCTTGACTTTGAGCTCTATAAAATTGCATTTATATGTTATTAAAAAAATTTCATAAAAATAGTAAAATTTATTGAAATGTTAGTTTTATGAAATAATTGTATTTCTTTAGTAATTGGATACTAACTACTATAAAACATGCATTTAATTGACATTTTCAATTGGAAAAGTGTGAGACCATATATAACTTAACTAGAATAAATTTATCAAGATCATATGTTTGAACAAAATTGAGTTTTAGAAAGAAATACTCAAATTCAGTCATTTTGATAAGTTAGCCTGAAAGGTAACATATCTTTTGTACTTTTACCCTAGAGTTCTACTTCTAGGATTCTATTGATCATCATGTGCATGACAATTCTGAGCTATGTGTCCAAAGTTGTTACACTTATGACACATGATCTGTCTTCTTTCTTCATAAGGTCTTCCTTCTCTCAATGTCCTTTCATTATATCTACTTCTATCTATAGGGTTAGTATTTCTAGACATTCTACTATTCCTTTTATCATTTTCATATTTACATTTCCTACAATGATTTTCTCTATAACCCATACCATGACAATTATGACAATAAAATTTTGTAACATGAGTAAATGACTTATTTTTACAATCTATTTCCATATGACCTATTTCATTACATGAAAAACACTTACCTCTAAATTCATACGAGGTTTCCTTAGGAGATTCCACTTGCTTTGGTTCATCCAAAATCTCAACTTCCTTGTCTTGTCCAACTTCTTTAGGTTTATCATAAGACTAACTTGATTCAATCTTATCATCAAATTTACCATCTTCTCTTAGATCTAATCTAATCTCAGGTTTCTTTGTAGACATGTTAAATAGATAAACAAGACTAGTTTTATCATAAGTAGGTTTCTGTATTGATATTGAATCATCAATATTTTTTGTGCTAGAATAAAGGTTCTCAAGTTGTTTCTTGCATTGAGTTAATTCATCTTTCACAATAGTACTATACTTATGAAGTTCTTCATGATCTTCTTTCAATGTTTCAAACTCAAATGTCTTCTTTGCCAAATGTGCTCTAAGATCTGCATTCTTAGTCTTCAAATCAATTTCAACTTTTCTAGGATCATTCCTTAGAGTTGACTTTAGATTTGTAATCTTTAATTCATGCTTCAAGATCTTGTACTCTATCTTTAGCTTTGAATAATCATTATTAATAGTTTTAGATTTAGTAGATTCAAGCTTGGATTTGAGATGTTCAATCTTTTCCTTCAATTGTCTAATATATACTTTGGAGTAGATTCATATCTATCCTCTAGCTTATCTCTTTCTTTAGTAAGGAGATCAATTTGTTCAAGTGCCTCTTCAAGGTTCTTCATCAATTGTTCCATATCCATATAGATATTACTCAAGCTATTAAGCCTCTTTTGAGTAACTATGCTTTAATATGAATTGTTAGAAATATAAATTACTAAGAGGTGGGGAAAGGGTGAATCAATAATTTACAAACTTTAGTCACCAACTGGATATTATTTGTTACTTTAAACCATACATAGCAAAGTAATAAAGTAATGTCAAGAACAATAATAGTAACCATGTACAAATATAATTCATAACACCATATTTTGTTAACTAGGGAAACTCTTGCTAAGGAAAAGCCCTGGTGGGGATGACACCAACTAGATAATATATTGATATATAATTTCCTCATTAGAGGATGGACCCTATTAGGAGTCAATGAGAAAATTTAGTATAGAGAGTCCTTGTTAGGAGAATTTGAATTCATGTTAGGAGATTCCAACACTGATAGGAGTTACTACCAACCTTGTTAGGAGTTGTAGTACATTAGATACAAGATTAGCCCACTGCCCAAACATGCACTTCCAATTATAAGAAGAGCTCACCACCCAAACAAGTAATCAGACTTCTGGAATGTAGGTATTGCAACTTCTTCCTTAACTAATCAATATTTGATCTTCACCTCAATCTTAGATCACAAAAATAGCTTTACAAAACTTTTCTTATATCTCCTTCATAAAAGTTCACATATAATTTCTCAACACAACTACTACACTTTTCATCGTAAGATGTCCTTTGCATAAATATCATGCCTTTATACAAATTGCTGCTAGGTTGGCTAAGACCATAATGCACTTTTCCAACTTAGAGTAGACATCTAGGATGTTAGCCCTAATTTTTCAAGTAATTATTTTGTAAACAAAATAATTCTTTTCCTTTAATTGTGTTATCTTGTTTCGCTGGTAAAACATGAATATCTCTTTTTTGTACAGTCCATACTAACTTCTGAGGTTATACATGTCATCATCAACATGTATACTATCTCCATCTAACTTTGCTAATCATAATATGACATCAGTAACAAGTTACATACAAAATAGTACGTAGTTATATATTGAATTCATACTTAGACAATTTCTAAGTACCAAAAGCTAAGTATCTTTATTTTTGAGGTTTCCTCTAAGCATGTACATCATGTGTTGTCATAAATGACAACAATTACATATCTTCATTAGCCAATTGTTAGCATGATATGTATGGGCATGACCTTTCAAGACCACTATTGGTTGAGCTTCAACTATTAATGAATGAAACTAGATGGATCCAACAAATTATGTATGAGCCATTTCTTTTTACATGTAGATTGTGTCATAAACATAGTCATTTGGCTTGACATTTCTCCAATCTTTAAGTCCCAACACTTAGTCCTTCATATTCTTACCTCCCCTCTTCTGAGAATAAAAATAATCAAGCTACTAACCCTTTTGATGTGACAAGCACCCATAGTGAGAATGTTCATCATGGATTTGTGAGACAAAAAGAAAACAAGAAGATGAAGAAAAACCATGAAAATGAGTTGTTAGCACTCATATTGTCAAACTAATTTATTAAATATTCAAAAATTCAATTGATTGAGAGTTAATGAAAACTATTGATTTACCTGTAGAAAATAATTTTGTTCCTAAGTCCCATCTAGTCACTCTGCCCTCCCCCCCTATTATTCTCATCTCTCAAGATACAATCCTTCAAGGTCTAATGCCTAAAAATAGTATTTTACTAGAGGGCTTGCAAATGAAGTTTTCTATAACATCACTATTCTTGATGCTAGTATGAGCATTCTTGAAAAGAATAGGGAAAAGCTCTCTTGAGCTTAACCAAATTGGAAAATGACAAAAGAATTGTATCTCTTTAGGAGTGGGGAATTTTTTTTATCAAGGAGTTGATAGCATCTCAAGGACAGAAAATGGTCATTCAAGGAATAGTTGAAAGCCACTAGACTCATACCTCTCTCAAGTTTCTTGATGATTTTACACATGTGGAATACTAGAGGTTTAAACAAAAAATGCCATCAGAATATTGTTTAAGACTTTTGGAAAATACTAAATTTAATTTTCATTCATTACAAGAGACAAAGATGTCCCTAGATTATAGTGTGCAGACCATTAGTAAAACCATGAAAGCTTTAGAACATATGGAAGTGGTCTCTCATTGGGTAGTAGGGGGTACAATTAGCATGTGGAACTCACTAGTCTACACTACCTTGGGTCACACAGTTGGAAGAGATGTCTTAATCTCCCTTTTAAACATAATGAAAATTATGAATAGATTATTATAACTAACTTTTATGGTGTGCAAAATCTTGATAGAATGAATTTAGGAAATGGTCTACTATTCATTGTATGTGAAGCATCTTGGATGAAGTGGATTGAATTGTTGGACATGATTTTATTGCTAAACTTTTTGTCAATGACCAAGTGGGTGGATCTCCTCCTTTAGATCCAAAATATTATTTATGTTTTCTCAAGTTTTGGACCTTAGTTTAATAGTTGAAGTGATGGATTTTATATTGACTTTCACTTGGACTAAATAAAGGGCTAAGGCATTCCAAATAAGTTAAACTAGATAAACACCTTGCATTTGAGATTTTATATACTAAATTAAGGTTAATCATGTGTGCTTTAGATGATCATATCTCTAGTCATTCCCCTCTCATTCTTGAAGGAGGCATATGTTCAAGACCTCACCATCATCCCTTTAGATTTGAGAATTTTTTACTCTAAAAGTGGGATCTTAGGTTCCTTATTATATTGTGATGGAAGGAAGGATTTGTAGGAAATATTCAAGACTATGCTAAGTTACTAAGAGGGGAGGGGTGAATCAGTAACTTCTAAAATTTCTACACCAATTTCAATCCAAGAAATCATTTAACATTTAATTTATCACATCTGATCTAATTGCATGCATGTGAAACTAAAAATATAAATGCATCCACAACACTTGAACACAATGATTTGGCAACCTAGAAACCTTCCAAATAGAAAGTAAAATTGGGGTGGGGATGAAACCCACAATTCTTCAATACTATAGCAGAAATTTGGCCTATTAAGGCTTACATTGATCACTTCTGATGTTTTTCCCTATTAGGACAATTAGGATTGCGAGGTCCACCTTGTTAGAGGTTTTACAAAAACACAATGAAGTATGCACTTTATTAAGAGATTTAAGAAAGACTGTTAAGTCTACCTTTTGAAAGGATTTTGACTGATTCACCTATTAGGATGAAACAATAGATCTCTGACTTACAACTGGATTACTGATAGAGATTCCTTAATTGTATTGATCACCTTTCTGTGATGAATTTATCTCTATTGCTCCTCTTTTGATATGGCCTTCACAATTCACTCTTTATGTACTTCTTAGCTTCAACTATTCACATTCGCATTCTTACACTCTCATTATCTTACATATGGATGTGATACAATACATTACATATATATACCAAACTAATTTGCAAAATTACAAACTTCGCCATTATACAAGTTAACACATATATCACAACGTCAGCTCAAATAAAGATGCTCAGGTTCTGAAGACTGACTTGGTGAAGTTCTAATGCCCACTATCATTACTTAGCATTGTTATGCACTCAGTAGATGTAGAAGCTTAGTCCATACTGATCACTTCAAAGTGGTCTTAAACTCATTCTGCACTGGTGACTCAGTAGATATTGTGTAACTTGGCATAACCTAAATCACTTGATAAACACATAAGCTCAGTTTACACTAGCTTCACATTACATGAACTACAAACTCAATAGAAATTGCAATGCTCAATAACCACTAAACTACTCAGGTTGAACTGCTAGACTGGATCTTCTCGGTTTGAACTGCTGGGCTTCACACTAACTGAATACACTTGGTAACTACTAAAATGCTTGATAGTTACTGAATTACATGGCAAACACTATAAACTATTCAATAAGCTTGGTAGCCATACAAAATTTGAATAATTGTGTGTCACTAATAATAAACTTGACTGATATATCAACAATCTCCCCCCTTTGGCATTAGTGACAAAAACACTTATCAGCCAAAGTCTTATATACATCACCATGTGATACTAGCTCGGTAGAATATACTGTTTTGAGATTCTTTAAAATTTATCTTTGTAAGGTATACTATACACCATCTATTATATACATTCTCCTCATAGAATGTTTCTCCCCCATACTATGTGTCTCAACAATAATCTCCCCCTTTTTGGCAATAATGCCAAAGATTTATTCAAAACTTATCTACAGGGAGACACTAGTGTGAGATTAAAAAAATTAGAATGTACCTTAAGAATAAGTGCCATGGTTTTATCCCAATTATCTTGCAAAATCTTGCATGTATGTAGAGCAATTTGTACTTCTGCAAAGAGTTCTATCATGTGATTTGCAATAGAGAGGTTGTTTTCATGGATCAAGGTTTTTGAGTAAACAATATGTTTCTACATTGTATCCATGATAGGACAGATCATATTGTAAATATCAATTAGTGTTGACCACATCCTTTCTTCTTCTTTGAACAACTCTACCTGCATGTCTAACAAAAATTTAATCTTCATGTGATGTGTAGAGCTTGAAATATGGTCAAGTTGCAACTGTTGAGCACTGGCTTTTAGATCCTCATCAATTTTGAGAGTTTTCCCTTTATTTCCTTTGTGAACTTGGAAATATCACACAACTTCACAAAAAGTGATGTTACATTGGTGCAGGAGGTCTCAAGATTTATCAAAATTGATGAAAGCTCAACTTGTTGAGCAATGTGCTCCAACACTTTACTATCAAATTTCTTTTTAGATTTCTCAATTATCTTGTCTTGTCCACTACTGTCATCATTAAACTTTTGGACTACTTTTGCTAATTGAAACAAAATAGGTTGAGAAGTATCAACCTCAATTCCTATAACCTTAGACAAAATACTTTTACCATCATCAATAATCTTATATTCTCTATCTCTTTCTTCTCTTGATTTTTACTGCTTTTCCTTTTTCTAAAGAATTTAACCAAACTCATGCATTTGATTTGCAAAAAGATTATGAATATCCCATTTGGGGATTTCTATTTCCTCATCTAATTCTATGTCATCCTCTATGTCCTTTCCTTTACTCAATAATTTTGTACTCAGTTGAGCCTTAGGTTCAACTGTCCTTGTACTTAATGCTTTTGTGTCTGCAATGGAAACAATAGTTGATATAATAGGACTTTTAGTGAAAATTTATATAGTACTAACCAATGGAATACTAATGGGAATGCTTGTTGAATCCAAAATTTAAGAAGACAAAACTATAGTATCCAAAGTTGAAGTACTTACTACTGAAGAACTCAAAATTGTAGAAGACATTGTATTCATGATTGATTACATCAACTTGATAGCTAAATAAGTGAGAGGTTGTAGCTCGGTAGATGAAGTGGAAGTCACTTCTGTTAATGATACATTGAGCTGAGTGGAGGCAATGAGTGATTGGACATTTGAAGTGTCTGTGGTTGTCACAATCAAACTTGTTGAAGTTGTCTTCGAGCCTGATATAGCTACTAGTTTTCTTGGAGAGCGAGGAAGTGATGCAATGACTGCAGCTACTATCTTCATTGGGTTAGTCTCCTCATCATCTTCTTTATCTTCCTCAGTAGCTTCCTCCTCTTTATCTTCTTCATCTTCCTCATTGTCAAAATGTGTAGGCTCGATATAAGCTTCTTCTTCATCATTATTACTATCATCATCATCATCTTTTATTTCCACTGGTTACTCACTTGGCTTGTGAAGATGATAGACATTTCTCCAACTGTTTGTGGCATTTTTAACTACATGCTCTATATCTTTGATCAAAATTAAACATGCGTTAAATCTAAGAGTCATTTTATCTTCATTTTTCTTCAAAGACTCTTTGACCTCAGCATTTTTCATGCTCGGTAGTAACAACCTCAGGGTTTGTGGATAAATGTCTTTTGATGTTTGCATTACAAAGTCCCATATTGGTTTTATTTTCTCTAATAACTCATTAGAGATTTGAGAGGTGATCTGATATGATGAATACTTCCATTTTCCCATTTTGGTCAACACTAGTTCTTCAACCTATTTCTACTCTACCTCTATCCTTGTTTCATACTTCAAAGACTTGAAGTTTTTTATACTTGCATCTTCTTCCATTTGTTTCAACTTTTCTTGGAAGGTGGGAGGAGGTTTGCTAAGGACAATGTCACTTCCTTTCTTCTTAGACCTCCTTGTGAAGACTGCAATGGATGGCTTAGGTGGCTTGGTGATGATAACCTTGCCTTTCTTCTTCATAGGTTCTTCTTCCTTTTTAGAATCCTCTTCATCCTCTACTTCTTCTACATCTTCTCTTTTTCCTTCAATTAACATGAGAGATGTGCTAGATTTTAGTTTAGCTATCCTCCTCTTTCCTTTGTTAACTACCTGAGGTAGCTTTATTTCCAATTCTGTCCTTTCCTTGGCCTCATCATAGGTTCCAAAGTATGGTGCCTTTGGATCAATAGGTTCATTAATTAGAGCTTCAATAATATTCTTTGCTTCATCAATAGTCACCTCATATGGAAGAGGTTTTACCCACACAATTCTGGGCTTCATTTCTTGGATGTAAACTCTATCACTATCTACCATAAAGCACACATCATCTTTGTAATCGTCAACTAACTTATTAGGTATCCTAAATCTATTGTTCATTTTCTCTTTGAACACTTTGAAGTAGTTGTCCATAATGCTAACATAGTTCTCTCCCATTTCTGCAATGTATTCATTTATCTGGTATAATCTAGGCACATCTTTTCTCCATACTACCATGCCTTTGGAAGGGAAGAACTTCTAAACATAAAAGAACTCTTTTGACAGGGGCTATTCTTGGAGGTTCTAATGCTCTCCATATTTTTGTTGAATTTCCTCAACAACAACTCAGTGAGGTCATAAGACAAGTTATTTTTCACCACTTTGTAAGCCAAGTCCACAGCTTCACAAGATACACTGTTGAGATGACTCGAACTATATATTTTATGTGCTATAACATGAATCCTAAATTTTAGCTCTGCATCTGTCACATTGCTAATTTTCATGCCTCTACCATCCCATTTTGCCAGAGTTTTCTATTCCAATTTGGCTCGACTTAGGGTTTTGGTTGTTTTGGTTTTGGTGAGCATGGGGAGGCTAGTGATGTGATGAATCATTTTCTTTGTAATCACAACTAGCTGCTCAAGCCATAGTTGACCATTATGCACCTGGCTTATAATATATCTAATCCATTTAGTTTGAAAACCTTGGGGCATGTGGGGAATATGTGTTAAACCTTTGTCTTCCAAATGCTTATGCTCAAGTTTAAGAATACTATTAACACACAATTCAGCTAGGGCATCATCCATCTCTAGGATTCCAATTTCTTGAATAGAACACTTGAAATGAGTACGAATATCATTAATAAGGAGTACCTTCAGAGGAATTTGTGATTGAGCTTTTCTTGAGTTAAGGGTTTTTACAATTGTGGCCACAAGTTCAAAATCTGACGCTTTCCACCCAACTTCTCAAACCAATATCTCAAACCCTCTCTTTACTTTGCTACTGCTTGATGCCATTTTACTCAGTAAACTATGAGAATCTTGATAACTTGGTTCAAATTTTCTTAAAGTCACTTGATCGCATTGTAAATTGCTTCTTCACAATACCGCTTAGATTTCACGGTGAGAAATGAATTTTATTTCATGCTTTTTGTTAAAGCTTGCCATTAATGCTCAATATGAAGGTAGTTAAGTTGACATCATTCTTGATATCCTTTCATCCACTATTCTATAGATTACTCAGTGAAGGCTTCACGACTCAGTAACCATGTGTGTCTTGTTACTCCTGACCTTGCTCGATAGAGTCCATGCCCCGACCTTACTCGGTAGAGAAGGCAACTCGATGATAACTAATATTGATCTTCCTCGGTGATCCTTTTGTATCTTGAATACTAATTTGGATCTTTGTCACCTTTCAATTGGAACTATTTGAATGCGATCTTGATAATGTAGTTCTAGTTCAAATTTTGGAAACCTAGTCAAAAATGGTGGAGTCACCCACTTCTTGAGTGACATGACCATCATTACTTGAGCTAGCATCCTCAATAGATTTAGGAATCCATTGCTACTTCATTTTCTTTTGAACGTTATCTACTTTTTCCTTCTTTTCATCTTCAATTTTACCTATGTTCATGCAATTTTGGCTAGATGACCAAGTTCGGTACAAGTGAAACATCTTATGGTGGTATCTCTTCTCCTCGTGTGATGTCTAAAATAATTCATGCCAATGTTTCCAAACTCTCCATAGTAATGACATCTACACCAAGTGTTGCAGTCCCAATTGAATATTGCTTTCATAATTTGCTCTGTTGGATTGAATGACTTAGTTCTACAATCTGATACCTTGTGACCTTGTTTCTTGCACTTGTGATAGTTGCCTTCAAATTTTGGTTTCTCTTTGCATTCATTAGCCCTATGACCATGTTGATTGCAATTGTAGCATTTTCCATTAAATTTTTCTTTACCATTACTCCAAAATTTGTTTGATGTATGGCCTAACTTACCATAGTGATTGCAAGTAGCTCTTTGATTCCTTAGAGCAGCTTATTCGGAGGATTCACCTTCTTCTTTGTATCGAATTCCTACTTTTCCTTTTTTCCTATAGAGGTTTTTCTCATTTAGTTGAATCATGTCTACTTGAGATTTCATCATTCTTTCATTGATTTGCTTCTAAGTGTTTAGGTCATTTTTCAATCTTTCACTAATTTTATTTTCAGATCTCAGTTCATTTCTTATTCTTTCATTGATTTGTCTTTCTAAATTTAGATCATTTCTTAATCTTTCATTGATCTTTCTTTGGCTCATGATTTCCTCATTTGCATTGGAGATTTGATCCATAAGATCTACATGCTAAAGGGATTGGTTCTAGATTTCATTGTTTCTTCTGTCTATTTCTTCTTTTATCTTGTTCCTCTATTCCAAGATTTCACATAGCCTCGTTGACTAAATTTCTTGTTCTCTTTTCATCTTTCTTCCTTCTTCTTGCAAGGAACCATTCTTCTCTAGGAGTTCTTTGATTGCATCATTTTCTTCATCTGAACTACTTGAAGGGAAAAAGTCTTCAATTTTTTTTCAATTTACTGATGATCATTCATCTAATTTTCAAGTTCCTTCCTTCTTTTCAAGGATTGGGTAAGTTGCTTCTTAGCTTTCCTGAGTTGTGCAATGGCCATTTCCAAATCCAAATTTTCATTATCAATTGCCTAATCAAGACTGAATATCTCCATATCCTTGATCTTTTCTCAAGCTGTTAAACTTTCTCTTGAGAACCACAATGCTCTGATACCAATTGTTGAAAATACTCAAGACTATGCTAAGTTATTGAGAGGGGAGGGGTGAATCAGTAACTTCTAAAATTTCTACACCAATTTCAATCCAAGAAATCATTTAACATTTAAGTTATCACATCTGATCTAATTGCATGCACGTGAAACTAAAAATATAAAAGCATCCACAACACTTGAATGCAATGATTTGGTGACCCAAAAACCTTCCAAATAGAAAGTAAAATTGGGGTGGGGATGAAACCCAGAAAACTTCAATGCTATAGCATAAAATTGGCCTATTAAGGCTTACATTTATCACTTCTGATGATTTTCCCTATTAGGAGCAATTAGGACTACTAGGTCGACCTTGTTAGAGGTTTTACAAACACACAATGAAGTATGCGCTCTATTAAGAGATTTAAGAAAGACTGTTAAGTCTACCTTGTGAAAGGATTTTGACTAGTTCACCTATTAGGATGAAACAATAGATCTCTGACTTACAACTGGATTGCTGATAGAGATTCCTTGATTGTACTGATCACCTTTATGTGATAAATTTGTCTTTGTTGCTCCTCTTTTGATATGGCCTTCACAATTCACTCTTTATCTGTTGCTTTGCTTCAAATATTCACATTCACATTCTTACACTCTCATTATCTTACATATGGATGTGATACAATATGTTACATATATAACAAACCAATTTGCAAAATTACCAAGTCAACCATCATACAGATTAACACATATATCACAAAATTGACCCAAATGAAGACACCAAGGTTCTGAAGACTGACTTGGTGAAGTTGAGATACTCGGCGCCCACTGTCATTACTTGGCATCATCATGCACTCGGTAGATGTAGAAGCTCGATCCATACTAATCACTTCAAAGTAGTCTTGAACTCAGTCCACAATGGTGACTTGGTAGATACTATGTAACTTGGCATAAACTAAATCACTCTGTAAACACATAAGCTCGGCTTACACTAGCTTTGCATTACATGACTGTGAACTCAATAGAAACTGCAATGCTTTGTAACCACTAAACTGCTCGAGTTAAACTACTAGACTGAATCTGCTCAGTTTGAACTAATAGGCTTCACACTAACTAAATACACTTGGTAACTACTGAAATGCTCAGTAGCTATTGAATTACATGGCAAACACTGTAGATTGTTCAATGAGCTTGGCAGCCATACAAAATCTGAATAAGTGTGTCTCACTAATAACAAACTTGACTGTTATGTCAACAAGCTTCCCTAAGCATTGAACTATGATATTTATGATTCACAAGAAGCTATATTTTTTCAAAATTTAATTCAAGAATTGAAAAGGTTTAATAAGTACAATTTTCATTCTCAATACATCAACATATGCTAATGTTCAATAATTGATAGATGATGATGCTCAATCATTGTTCATATAAGCAAACGAAGCCATTGGAACAACTATCATGTTTTACACTATTGGAGCATATACATATAATTTTATCTAATAAAATATAATTGGTAATTAGCACTATACCACTATAAATATCAAAAATAGAAATTGAGCACTAGAACTAGACAACCCCACTTAATTATTAGGTAAAAGTCCAAAGTTGTGTCACCTCTCAGACTAATTTATTAGAATGACTGAATTTGAGTATTTCTATCTAAAAGTCAATTTTTTTCAAACATATGATCTAAATAAATTTATTGTAGCTAAGTTATATATGGTCTCACACTTTTCCAATTGGAAATGTCTATTAAATGTATGTTTTATATTAGTTTGTATCTAATTACTAAAGAAATAAAATTATTACAGGTTATTAAAATTTCAACAACTCTTACTTTTTTAAAGATATTTTTCAATAACATATAAATGTCATTTTATAGAGCTCAAGGTCGACAATGTTCTCATATAATGTTTATAGTGTTTTAATTAGATATAGTATATTGTAAAAAAAAAAAATCTACAAGCACATTTTTAACGCTCGAAAAGATTTTAATTTTGAGAAAGGAAAAAATATTAAATGATCTATTAAAAATATAAAAATTATATGACATTCTAAAGGAGAGAGCCCTCTTCAAGAATGTATAATCTTTCTTCTAGTTAGAATAGATTTTTTTTGAAAAATGTGGTAGGAGATGAAAACTATTGATTTGAAGTGAGTTGAAACTTGAATTATTATAAAAGAGAAAATATAGGTCTAAAGCCAATTTTTAGATTTTTATTATTCTAGCAATATCTTTTATCTATGACATAGTTCGAGATCAAAGGGAAATAATTTTATTTCCATATTGTTTTGTGGTGGAAAATAGACCCCTAATTTTTTGCATTTTTCATCAACTAAAATATTATCTCTAAAAATTATAAAAATATATCAATTATGATTCAAAATAATTATTAAAAATTATAATCCTAAACTTCATCCATTTTTACACATCTCATTAGTCTACTTCATTATCAAATTCTAAATAATAATACCAATTTCATGTCATCGAAGGTGAACAATTATACTTTTGTTAGCCTTTTCCTTTACAAAAGGGTGACATAGGTTTGTGTTTTTACCCTATTAATTATACATTGTGAAAGTATCAAAGTTGTTACATATATGAATTTTTACAGTAGAAAAGGGCTTAGAAAACTTTGAAATTGTACATTCTTTGGAAGCAGGAAAATATATAATTTTTGATCTAGTTAGGAGCCTTAAAATTAAATAAGTCTAATACAAGGTGTTAATTGAGCCTCAAAATGATTCATAAAATCTAGGTGATCTTTTCATTTTTGTACATTTTTTCACTCGCTTGTCATGAATAAATCAATCTTGTTATGATATGTAAATTTGTCTTTTTTTTCAAGAAGCTAGATTATTGAATACTTAGGAATGAAAGGAACACAATGCTCAAACATTTTACATAGTACAAATAAACACCCCATGTATAAGACAATATGTTGTTTCTTTCTTAAACATTTTCGACAATACGACAAAATCCTATAAATATGACAATATGTTAACAAAATTTGAATTTTTTAAATATACATGTATTGACAATAACACCATACCACTATTATACTAAAAACACATGAATTGGAACCACTTACAAGCCCACAAAATCAAATTTTAATTATTTGAGTCGATTTGATTGGAATTAAGACAAACTGGAAACTATTTAAACTTCTCAAATAAAGTCATAAATATCTAAAATAAGGATCCTTTATTGCTAGATGCCAATTTCTTGTGAGTTTGGAATTCTTTGGGAGTTTTGATATGGTGGATCTCAAAGGCCTTGGTGAAATCTCTAATAGAAGCTCTTTCCCTTGGTGATTTTTCTACTACAAAGTAAGCTAAAATGAATGAAAAAATTATGACAACTATTATTATCTATATTTTCATTCACATTTCTCCATTATTCATTATCTACAACAATTTATGCTAGTCCATTTGGAAAATCTAACCTTGCCCACTTTTGCAAGCTCATTTCTCTCACACAAATCTCATCAGTAGGCCTCTTCCTTGTAGCCATTTCTCATATCAAAATTGTATAACTATAAGAGTCTCTCTTGATATAAATACTCCCACCAAAACCATAATCTATAATTATTTTTAATCATTAAAATTCACAAAAAGGCAATAAGGAAAATAGTAATGCAAATATAAAGAAAACTCAAATTATTTTATCTAGAGTAATACACCCAATGGATCCTCTCAGTTTGAATGTTGGTGTACTCAATAAAGGTACAAAATTCCAATAGTTAATACCAAAATTAATGATAAGGATTGTCATGTTGGCATCCAAGAGAACATTGCCTGGCTTTAAGTCATTTTTCATAAATTGTAAAGGAAATTCATGATGTAGCTATTCTAAGGCATAGGTCATGTCTACAAAAATTCTCTAACAATCACTTGATCCCAAGTTAACAATCCTTCATCACCCCTATTAGGATGCAACTTATTTTCCAAGCCTCCATTTGGTACAAATTCAAGAACCAAAACTTTCAAATTGGGGTAGAAAAATTTACTTATGATTCTAATGAGGATATGATGTTAAATTTTCCCTAAAAATTAATACTCTCTTAAAACTCTTAAGAGCTTGTTCAATTAATCAAATGGAGAGTCTTGATGTGAATCATCATACTATCCCTTAAGATGCCTTTATAGATGAATCCAAAGTAACACCCACTCTAAGAAATCTTGACTTCTCAAATCCAAAGGGTGCAATGACAAGATCTTAATAAGAAAGAAATGGATAGTTGAGCTTTGGGAAAATAAATCTTGAGGGAAGAACTAGTTGTCTTACGAATTTATGCCTCCATCAAATTCCTAAGTTAAAGAAGTGTAATACAAATTCAATTCTTCAAATAACAAACAATGCTAATTTCTTTTGTAGGGAATTACTTTTTTGGGTTTGATTAGAGTATGGATGCAACAACTAAGTTTTTCTGGCCACATTGGCTAGTATTTCCTATAAACATTTTTACAAAATTTATATTTGGAAACAACCTACTTCTACAATTTTCCTTGACAAATTATTGAAACAAAGATCCATGTCTTTGTGACAACCATTTTATTGTTTGGACTATGTCTCTTCATTTTTTGTGACCTCCATGAACAATTCACACACATTTTTTTTTGAGATATAAATGTGTCTCTTTATCTTCTTCATGGAAGTCATATATTTCTTCATTTGTTTATGAATAGTGCTTTCTATCACATCACCTTTGATTACTCTTTGTGTAGGTTTTTGTCATTTATATTTACATTCTTCTCACTATTATTTAATCTTGATCACTATGAATATGATTTTCTACAACTATTGATAGTTTTTCTCTTATCATAATCATGACCTTTGCATGGTTCCTTGCCTATGTTATGTGTCATTTATGGGTATGATATTGAATTTTCATTGTAGTGCTAATTGTACTTTTGGTGTTATAAACCGGTATCTTTAATTCTTATAAGGATTACCATGGTCTCTTATAAGAGGTCTACTTTTCCACTGTTCTTGTATGTTGTTAATGAATGAACTAGTGCTCCTTCCAAATAATATTATTGTTCATTGACATACAAACTAGTATATATCTCCACTCTTTTTGTCATTTTCTTCACATCAATTATTATTCTCATTGTCTCATCTCTCTTTCAAGATATAGGAGAAAGAAAAAGATTATGAAATGCTTCTTATTTGGTTCAATCTTTTCTATCTTTCAATTTATAGGAGAACCATGAAGATTTATATGAATTACTTTTCATTTGGTTAAAAAATATTGTTGGGCGATTGCATCTATAAATGGTCATTCTAGATATGGCATGTTGAAAAGACTACAACTCTAACATGTTGAAATGGAACATTTCCTTTTGGTTGTCTTCATAAAAATATGTAGTTAAATAAAGGATCTTTTTTTCTACACCATTGCAATTGGTCGACATGTATAGTATGGAGGTATTTTTATGTACTTAACTATGAGTTTTTAGTGTTTCATAAATCAATGTCAATATTTGATAATGATTATATAGGAACTCTCACATCATTTTGTAATATACATAACATTGAAAAAAAATACAATTACTATAATATTTCTACAAAGTTAGCTTGCTATGGTACTTTGTTCAATGCTTTTTAAGAAACAAATTACTAGAATAATTACAATAAATGTTATTTATGGCTGTTTGGGAGCATTAGATGTTGAAAATCACATTATAAAATTTGCTAATGTGTTTTATATATGTGTCTCTCTAGAAAAAAAAATAGTTGGGATTAAAGACATATTGGCTCTCTGTGAATACTAATTGACATTGAAGAAATATCATCTCTACAAAGAAATAAGTGAAGTCATCTTTGAAGAGACATGAGACAATGTTTTAAGATAATAAATCAAGACACTATATTAAAGATTTTATTTGAAAATTGGTTTGTCTCAAATTAAGACGATTTATTAAAAAAATCTCTCCAAGACGAACTCCTCATCTATATAATATTGAGACGTGGAAAGGCTATATGATATGAGATCTAAAATTATTGTTAGTCTTCTATCTTCCTCCTAATGGTTGGGTGAAAATTAATACCAATGGGGTTGCTAAAGGCATTCAAGGGATTGTTGGTATTGAATTTTTTTGCAAATATTACAAGGGTACTATTTTACACTAGGAGCTCCAGGATCTGGCAAAGACCACCAAGAGGGACGCTAAAGCTTTAGCCGTTCTTTATGCTTCCTTTTAAGCAATTAGACATTAAGGGGCATCTTAAAGTTACTGTTGAACTAGATTCCCAAGTTCTAGTTGGAGCCCTTGATTGCATGAAAAACATCTCCAATATTACTTCTTTGTCCTTGCAAGGATTTGTGGAGAAGTGTTCCTAATGTTGGCTGAAGAAAATTTAAGATTCTAGGGAGAGGACCCAATACTTGAATGCGTTCCAACAGTTGTGATAGGAGTTGTTCCCTTGATATCTACACGTATTGACTTCATGTCCAGTTTTTTTGATAACATTGTACTAATACTTGTGACTTTAAAGTTGTTAGTACAATGCTAACTACCTAAAATTGAATAAAATGCACCCTTAGTTATAAAAATTAACCAATGATGTGATGCCACATCAGCTGTTCAACTATGGGTATCCTTTATGCACGACCATTGGTCTCACTTCTATTTTGGGCTGTTTTGGAGAACTTGGTAAAAAGCATGCTGATGTGGCATCATAATGGGTGAGGTGGACTTGAAACCTTAGTTGTAAGTAGACGACTTGCCAAGTAAGCTGCTGTAAAAAATTGGGAGCAATTTGAAAATTTTAAGTAGGGTTTTGATAAGCATGAAGTTATGGTGTTCAAGTACTGGGTCCTCTCCCCTAGGCTACGTTGCAAAATGAAAAATATTTCATTGCCACATTTCATTTTTCAATTGATTGAAATATTTATAATGTTCTAATTTATTAGAAATATTCCATGAGTTTCGGTACATATCTGTGTACAAGAGGAAGATTAATAATGAACATAAGGCCCGGCAGTTACCATTAGTTTGCTTCTTTGATAGAGGACTCGCAATAAAATAAATTGGTCAATGAAATAAACTCGTTGCAAGCATTAGCATCCAATCACACTTAAACGAAAAACCATGGAACACAATTATAAAAACTACAATACATGTGTAAAATTACATGTGGTCCTATCAGCCGGGTATTTTAAATCTAATTCAAACTTGTGACTTTTTTTGCTTAGGAACAGAATGAGAAGGTTTACCATCCAAAATGAAAATGCAGCTTAATGTAGACGCCATATGTTAAAAAAAGGTTCAAAATGTTTTATTGAATTGCATGATAATGTGACATTAATTTTATATTTTAAATTCGAAATTTCTATGTAAAAAATATAAAACTGCTCGGAATTTAATGTACACAATTTCACTTCAGAGAGGATGAATTTGACGTGGAAGAGAAAGAAGAGCGGCACCACAAGCTCAGGTTTGGGGATTATACCTATAGAAAAATGAGAGTTTATTGCGCTAGTGTTGCTAACCGTTTGCTTGTACCTTTTCCTGTTCTTAGCTTGAGGCAAGGTTTTGCAGTTGGCCACGTCACTCCAATAAAGAAAATTAAAAAGGTATATTTTGTCGGAATCCAAATCTCGTGTAACAATTGTTAAATTATTGGAACCTTCTTATAGACCATATTTATTCTCCAATGAAAGTCAATTATCATCTAGTACGAAGTGGGGAAAATCACAAAATCAATTCTTTGACTGAATCCGCACACTACCAACCGGAGATACATCATCTAATCAACTCAAAATGGACACTTACCTCTTTCTGTGACCTGTAACGCACCATAATTCCAATATTATGCAATCAGTAACTCCAATTCAATGTTACCGTTGACTTTAATTTCAAACATGTGATAATGCCACTGCGTCTGTGTATTTATCTTTGTTGGACGGTCTTACAATATAATTTACTCCCATCATCCATGGTGCCATCTCGAAAGGCACCGGCTACAGTGCAATATATTTGCACCAGCCGGTAGGCACTGGCTAAATGGCCGAATATTTGCACCCGGTCACAGCCAGTGCCGTCAGTTCCGTCACTCCCAACTTCCGTCTCCGTTTTCGTCGTCAACAGTAAAAGTACTTCTTTTGTTTTTTGATCATTCTTTTCAATATGCGAGATGTTGAAATGTTTTCTTTTAAGAAGTGAAAATAGTAAATAAAATTTATATTTGTATGTGATTAATTATAAAATTTATATTTGTATGACATTATATAATAGGGATAATGTCATTTTGTGTTGAGAAGAGAATGATGACATATAATACAGGGCCAAGCATGGCATTTAGCTGACTTGAGATTGGGTAAGAAAGCCTTTTTACTTGGAGCTTGATTCTAATGTGCAGTGACAAGACTAGGGGGAAGAAGAAAATGAGAGTCATACAAGAAAAATAATTCAACAAGAGGAGATATAGAGCAAAGAAACACAGGTTCCAAGGGAATAAGCTCAAGCTCCACCTAATAAAGATGATATTTATTAATTAATTTTTTAAAAATGTATTATTTATATATATTTGATTTTTTTATTGAATTTAGATTTTTTGAAATATGTTTTAAGAATAATTATTTATTAATTTTTGCTAATAAATCATTATAGCATAATCAATAATACTAAATTATATTACAATTTGTCTAACTTAATTATGTAGCTACCTTATAACTAATACAAAAGTCTATTAATAGTATTGATAAGTAAATGACTAATTATATCAAAAATAAATTATAAATTATTTTTATGAAAAAGAAAATTTTGGTTCTCAAATAATTAGTTAATCATTTAACAAGAAAATGTTAAAGTAGAATTTTTATACTATGAACTCTTCTAAAGTTGCAATTGGTTATGTGAACACAAAAGTATTGGTTTTTATTAACTCAATTGTTACCGTAAAAGAAAAGAAAAAGGTCAAATTATTAAAAAAAGTATAGAAACAATAACTTCTTTTTTACAAAAGACAAAGAAGTAGAAGAAAAAAATTGTAAGTGGTGCCTTTTTTGTTTGGTAATATAATAAGAATAATTTTAGATATAATAATTTTTAATTTTTAATAATAAGAATAATTTTATTAAAAAAATTAATTAATTTAAAATCATTTTAAAGCTAATATTGTAAAATATAATATCTATATTTTTATGACTAAATTTTACATTTACACTTTTATTGTATAAAATATTATTTTAATCTATTATATAACTATTTCAAATTATTAATACTAGAATGCAGTTTTTTTAAAATTTAAATAATAAAAATAACTTATTAATTCTTTTTAAAAACCAATATCATAAAACATAACACTTAATAGCTCTTTTTATTGATAGATATGTATTTTTTAGTAATTATATAGTTATCAATAATATATTTTTTTTAATACTAATTTTGACAATGTCTCACATTAATATAATATATAATATGAGATTATGTGACACTAGTTTTCTAAATCTCTCAAAAATTAATGTCAAGTGAAAAATAACAAGTAATGTTTTAAAAAAAATACCTATGTTCAAAAAGAATATCTAATTACGTGCTATCAAATTGTATGCGCTGTGTATTCTAATAATTGTGAGAACGTTTTAACGAACCATGCATGATTTTATGGAGGGGCAACATGGATGGGCATCCAGCCAGTTGAACTAACTAGAACTATTAATGCAACTTAAATTATTAACATTGTCAACTCTAATACATATAAGTTGCCCCTGTCCACTGCCAGATGGCAGACGGATGACGGCTCTAAATAGTCAAGGAATGTAGCAGACCGCAAGCAGGTACGAAGCAGGAATGTTAGAGATGTCAGGAATGTCAGAGACGGAAGAAGATGGATGGAGATAAACGGAATGCGTACCTAGCCAGTCGAAATAACTGGCTGAGTAGCTGTTGCCGTATGTGTGCCATGTATGACATGTGATGCTTCCATCGATAATCAATGTTGTGCGTAGCAGCAGTCTAACACAGGCCCAGACACATGCATTTCCCGTCATTTTTATAACTTTCAAACTTTTGGAAGGGTTTTTAATTAATCTATATATTTAAGTTTTGGCAACAGAATCCCATATGTAGAGCTCTTGCCCGATTGCTAATCAGATTGGAGTGAGTTCTGCTGAAAGGGTAGAACGCCCCCAATTGAATCCAACGCCCACAGAGCTCCTCACTAGTGCCTCCTCCAAGGAACTCTGGGTAAAACTCTAGATAAAACCCACAAATGTACGAGCCAACCATAGGCATCCCAAATATCCCAAAGTTCAAGATCACGGAGCATGTCTGCGTCTGGAGCATGCCTAGAACTATCTGGGACACGTACAACAGGATACCAATGATTATCATCTACAGCTAGCAGCCCCTTTACTAAACGGCAACGTCTATACAGCCATGAAAATGCACTTTCTTACGAAGGAGAGGACTTAGAATTTTTTTTGAAAAGTTAGAAATAGCAATGTAAAGGAAGTGCATTTTCGTCGCTGTATAGCCATGGGCTAAACTGTGAGTTTTAATTCAATTAGTAAAATTAATGAATGACATATTCAACAATGTTGTTGCAATTAACAAAAAAAAAAAAAAATTAAAAAATTCTTTGGATTGTTTCTGAATTTGACTTTAAATAAGAATATAGACAATTAATTTTAAAAGAAACTAATACATATTATAAAAAAATATATTTTATGTAAATGAAAGTATGAAGTACGTTACTTGTTAAATCATTTTAAAATTGAAATTCTATTGTCTAATATTGTGATTTGTAAAATTGTTCTATTTTTACTCTATTGTCACTCTTGGAGGTTTAGTTTTTAAAGTATTATCACATTTCAATTAAATTAATATAATTTTAAAATAGTTGAAGAAATTAATATTGAAATCTAATATTTACATATGTATACATGTATGTATGTATTTGAAGCATATAAAGATACTCGTTAAAAATATCTTAATATTTCAATAGCAATTAAAGTTATATAAGATATCATTCTAAAATATATAAAATTTATGATAAATAATTTAAATAGATTATTTTATTTTGAAAAAATAGATTTTTCATTTTTTAGACAAAAATGGTAAATAAAATGATTTAAAAATAAGACCTTTAGTTTTAATTTTAAAATAGAACAATTAAGAATAATATAAATTTCACACACACGCACAATATTATAATGTGATACATTAGATGAATTTGAAACATTAAAAAATAGAAAGTTTAAGATATATGCCTCCTTTTGTAAAAGTCTTCCATAATATATATGAATTATGAAGTAAAATAGCATTAGAATTTAAAATTAATATTTCTTTAATTATGACTAACAATATGTAGCATCCATTACCATATAAAATTCATTTTTATTTCATATTTATCCAAATCAATTTGACTCCAAATTTGTGCGCATAAAACTAACAATCTGTGAATTATGTTGAAAAAGGTTGTCCTGTTTTGTCCATTCTTCGTTAGTGACATTTTCAACTTTTACAAAGAAAAAATAATCCGTGCTAAGAAATGCCAAAAATGTAATCATTTCTTCCCCCACCCGCTAAGCCGCCCACGATCGTCGCCGAATGCCACAAAGACCGACGTTTCTTACACGGAACTGACAATGACTTAGCCCGCCCTGTCTATTTCTCTAATTATATAAACAGATAATGAGCAAATGAAGGTAACAAATGGCTACGAGGTCTGCAACATTGAAAGTGTTTCTTTTCGTATTGGCCGTGTTCTTTATTTTCGTCTGCCCCGCAAGGGCCGCAGATCCGAGGCTGGTGTTCGCCCATTATTTGCTCTACGCCAACGACAACATCAATGTCTTCAAGCAGGAGATCCAACTTGCCCAGAGCAAAGGCATCGATGCCTTTGCTCTCAACAGCAATGTGTGGCGCCAGAATCTGGCAGACAACATGTACCAAGCGGCCAAAGAAGTGGGTACGTCTTTCAAGATCTTCTTCTCCGCCGACATTCACAAGGACAACAATGGCAACCTCACGCCCGACCAGCTGGCCACCATGCTCACCCGCTACCAAAACCACCCCAACCAGATGAAATACGGTGGCAAACCCTTGTTCACCTCCTGGCTCGGCAGCGACGATTCCTGGTGGAAAGACAACGGCTACTCCTCCGCTCTTGCCGGATGGAACGCTGTTTTCCAAAAGGCCGGGGGAAGGAACAAAATCTTCTTCGTCCCCTTCTTCCCCACCGACGGCACCTCGGGGGGCGTCCAAGGCACGCTGGACAAATTCAAGGATATTGTCGATGGGCTGTTAGCGTGGGACACGTCAGCGTGGCCTTACATTAGCCCCGATTTCCAGAACCCATCCGACTCCAAAGACCGGAATTATCTCAACGCCTGCAAAGCCGCCGGGAAAGTGTACATGGCTAGCCCTAGCCCCTGGTTCTTCAAGAACATTCAAGGCTCTTGCTGCTCTGATGCCTGCAAGGCAAAGGATCTCAACGGCTGTAACTGTCAAGTGAAGGGCAATTACCAGGGTCCGGGTCTTTGGATCAAAAAGTGGGAGCAGCTCATCCAGCTGAGCCCACCTCTCGTAGAGATCGTGACGTGGAATGACTGGGTAGAGGGCTCCTACGTGGCACCGCCACTCAGCAGTGCCTCCTCTGACGTGTCGGGGTACACACACCGCGCCTTCTTGGAGCTGGGGCAATACTACTTCAGCTGGTACAAGACCGGCACCGCACCAGCGATTACTCAGGATTCAATTTACTTGTTTTATTATACGGAAAGCAAAAACATCAACGTGCCCGCTGATCGTTGCAAGGTTGTGTATTCTGATCAGCTAAGCGACAAAGTTTACGTGACTGCCAAGCTGACTGGGCCTGCCACGGTGGAATTGCGATCTGGAAGTGCGACTAAGACGTTCGATGCTCCGAAAGGGATATCCACGTGGAGTATGGATTTCCAGGTAGGACAGCAGGTGGCAACCCTGAAGCGTGGTGGTAAAGTGGTCAGCACGCTGACGGGGAGCAAGCAGATTAGTAATTCCAATGTGAGCCATTACAATTTCAACGTATATTCCATCTGCACCACATGTAACTAAGGCCCTTGGGGAGACGAATGGAGTACTCTGATCCAATAAATAAAAGTTCTCAGTTAGAGCAATCGTTGTAGTGTTTGCCAATCCGCTTATTTTGTAATAATCTGTCCACTTCAATAATTAATAGTTGAAAATACCTTGTCTAATGGGCCATCATTACAGTTTCTAACTACTAGTCACGAAGTATTTTGAATTAAGTCTTAGTTTTTATTCCTCTAATTAGGTATATTCGTTAATTTGATGCCGAAATTCAAATAAAATTAGCGCAAGGGTTTATTCAGATTCAATATTTTAGATTGAAGAGTAAGAATTAGCAAAAACTAAGGAAACTTTGTGTTCAGTGCCAAACCAAATGACACAGAGAGAGTAGAAACTTAATAAGATGGACAACTGACGAAGATTCTAGCAAAGATTGTAGGGCAGCATTTGATTGAGCAGTCCTTGTGTAAATTCGTGTTTCAGAAGAACTACAAACATAGATTCCTACCATTTGCTATTTTCTAAGAACTAGAAATCGATTCTGCAGGAATGACAGCAAGATGCTTGGAAAACAGAATAATGTAAAATGAGGTAAGGTTTTTCAGTTTGTCGTGTTCGATGATCAGTCACGGCAAAAGAAAATAAACAAAAGTGTTTTGCTGCAATGATGTGCTGGTGTAAGGAATGTCAACTTTTTGGAACCCTTTTTCAGACCACATGCATTCGCTGATGAAAGCCAATCGAGCCATATTATAGTCCGAAACCGGGACATAATCTGATCTATTCAAAGTGGACATTTACTGGTATCCCTTACCTGTATTAACGCACTATAATTCCAATATAACGCAATTACTAACTCGAATTCAATATTAACATTGTCCTTTTAAAATGGATAACAATCTAATTCCTTTTCTTTTTACTTAGTCGTTGTCCACTAAAAACTAATATCCATAAATAATTTGTAAACATATTTAAAAGTTAAAATGTATTATAATTTGAAATTATTCAGTTTCTTTATTTTTTATAAGGTAAGGGCCCGTTTGGCCACTGGAATAGGAATGGCTATTCCAATAACAGCTGTTTTTTGGAATGGGTATAAGCTCATTTTATAGACAAAATGGGAATACGTATTCCTATTCCCTATTCCAAGTGATGAACCAAACAGAAAATAGAAAATGTATTCCAACTTTTCTATTCCTATTCTAACAACCAAACGAGCCCTAAAAGTGGCAAGCCACCATACAATTTTATTAAGAAACTAGAACTAGTTCAAGAGTTATGGGAATAAAGAACCAATAAGTAAACCCCCTGTCCTTGCTCAATTACAACATTTATACATCACCATACAGTAACACGTGAATCCATGTAAGAATACACCAAAACTATTTGCTAATCCAGCCCAAAAAAGATGTCAAAACATTGGAACTAAATCAATTTGTTTATTTTGTAGCCAACTTCAATGTCAAAACATTAAATCCAAAAGTTAACCTAGCTCCATACCGGCCCAAATTGGCTAAAATATCAGCAAATTGATTGGCTTTGCTGAAACAATGATTGAGATTGAACTCTTGAAACCTTGACAATAGCTTCCAACTTCACCTAAGATATATTGAAGATCCCATTTAACAACCTTCTTCGAAGATAATGCTCAAGTAACAATCTGAGAGTCACCTTCTCTATGGAGTTTCAAAATTCTGAAAGATGGTCCTAGTTTTACCCTATCCCTAAGAACTCTCAACTTGACTAGAATATTAGTCTCATTTGGGAGCTTGGAAGACAAATTTTTTTTGGTATGACCATGTTGGTCTTTTAAGGACACAACCACCACCTGATCTTCCTAGGTTCCCTTTAGATGTGCCATCAAAATTTAACTTACAAAAGATGAAGAAGGTGCCTCCCATTTAACTCATTTCCAGATCTCACCCTTGGACTTTTTAACAAGGTCATAATGCAACCAAAAGGAATAGAAATATGTGGCCATCTATTTAGGATTAGGAAATCAAAGGAGGAGAACATAGAAGAAAAATTCTTAGTCCTTACAGTATATGCATTAACATTTTCTGAAATAGATTTTTCAATTTGCTCATATGCCCTATCCATCAAAGAAACTTTCTTCCTAAATATTCTTCTATTTCTTTCCCACCAAATCCCCCACACAATAGATGAAGGGGCAATTCTCCAAATTTTAGTAAAAAAAGAGCCCTTGTGTGGTAGAGGCCAATCCACCAATATTTGGGATTACGAATTAGGAAGGGGGCCATACCAACCAAGTCTGTCAAGGGTACTCATCCAACAAACATGAGTAAAATTATAAGTCATAATTCTTTTTTAAATACATTAATTTCCCACCATTGCCAATGTTTCTTAGAATTGGGATTGTAATCTAAAATATTAATGCAAAATAAATACATATAATCTAAACCAAAAACAACAACATCATACTTACCATTTTTTGCTCTACCTTTGTGCACTTAAAGCTCGCCTTTTCCATGGTGAAGTGGCGACCTATGATATTTGGGGCACCACCACATAGTTCTACACAAACTGAGGAGACTGAAATATTATAACAAAAAGTACAACACAAATAAAAGATTACATAATTAACAGAGACAATTATATAAGTTGAATTACTTAAATGAATAGTTATAATAACCAAGAATTGTCATATAGACGATTGATTTCCTAAACATAAAATAAAAGCTAATAACATAAAATGAAAAAATAAATCTAAGATTATTTAGAAATTTAAAATTACTGATTCACAACAAAGTTTTCTAAGCAAAGATTTTTAAAAATATTTTTCATCTCAATAGCACACGAATTACTTTTATTTAACAATTTAAAAAATTATTATATGTTTTATTCTAATCATCATTGATATCTTCAATTTTCCCCTGAATGATCAATAGAGATAAGTCCCAACTAATTTTTTCATGTAATAAAACTTGCATTTGGAAGAGATTTTGTAAGATATATGAAACTTGTTTAGATAAATGACAAAATTGTAAATCCACTTACCTATCTTAAACCAAGTCACGAATGTCATGATGTCAAATTTTGATGTGTTTCATTCTGGCATGAAATACAAGATTCTTTGTCATGGAAATAGTGTTATTTGTATCACAATAGATGGTGATTACAAGCTCCTGAACCAAATGAATATCTATCAATATTTGTCTGATCCATGTTGCTTGAGGACTTTCTTATTAAGATACCATGTATTTTGCTTCTGCTAAAGAAAAAGCCATTGATGTGCCTATTTCTTACTACTCCAAGAGAAAACTCCATAACCAAATGAAAAGAACATAGCTAGAGTTAGATCTTCTATCATCTACTCAAGCAAGCCAATCATAATCTATGTAACCAATTAGCTCAAAAAAATTATTGGGAGAGTAATGAATGCCTAAATTGTGTGGGGTTAATCAGTATTCTACAAACTTTTGCCCACAACTAAATATTGTTAATTGCTTTATAACTTGCATATGAAAGTAAACCAACAATGTTGAACAATAAATATAACCACGCACATAGAGAACTCATAACACAATTATTTGTTAACTAGGGAAGCCATGTCCAAGGGAAAAACCAGTGGGGATGATACCCACTAGATGATTCACTAAACAATAGGATCTTGTTAAGGATATTGACCCTAGTCTGTGAAATACATATAGTGTCTCAAATCCTTGTTAGAAGAATAGGTATTGTTAGAAGCCTCAACCCTGTTAGGAATTGCTTCAACCCTATTAGGAGTTGGTGGATCAAATACAATGTATGCAAGAAGAGCCAACTGACCTAACATGCAATTATACAATACAGTTCTTCACAAGAATAGATATACATACAATACTTTATGTCTATTGTATTTCACACTTAATCTAATCATACATCATGTTTTGTTTGCATATCATTGACTTCACATTAATCACAAATATTACATAGATCATATATATGTTGCATAGTTCATCATATCTAACACACTTATCTTCACAAGATAAGATCTTTACTTATATCTTGCACATTCATAATTCACTGCTTAGTTGGCCTTCATGCTTTCACACACTTGGCATAATATGAAATAACTTATGGAATAATATCCACATAGTTAGCTCATCATGAATTAGTAATTATTTTGTCACCAAAATAATTCCTTAAGTCATACAATCCAATTCTTTGCTATGCTCTATTCTATACTATTAAATACATGTACTAGTCTTTCAATTGTAACTCACATTGTACTATTCATACACACCTGCATACTAGTACACATCATCAAGACAATGTCATAGATATTTCCTTAATTGCGCATAAGCTAACTCTCAATGAGTCATCTATAACATCACATGTATCCTTTGTGCTGATACAAACTGTCTAGCACTTAGACAATTTTCTATCTCTAAATGCATAAATGAGATGTTGAATACATGTTGCCATAAATTACAACACTCAATACATCTTTCTGACCATATTGCAAATAGAGGTTTCTTTAACACATAAATAAGGGTATGTGCAGGATTGTGGTGGGCAAAACTATGGCCTTAAGTAGCAATGAAAAATTGGTAGTCAACTTGATGTGAAATTTTGAACTAATTAT
This sequence comes from Cupressus sempervirens, assembly GCA_028749045.1. Lineage (NCBI taxonomy): Eukaryota > Viridiplantae > Streptophyta > Pinopsida > Cupressales > Cupressaceae > Cupressus > Cupressus sempervirens. Next base: position 217,368,321 of record CM053789.1, read on the forward strand.
GAACCTTATATCAAAAATTTGTAGGAATAAAATCTATAGTAAATTTAATATAGTTTTTAAATACTATCCATTTTATAATAAAAAATAATTTAATTGGTCAAACTTTGGATTTTTCAATGCAAAATTATGAAAGATTTCAAGAAAATAATAAGAAGTAGGTGTATGTCTAACAACCTTAATCACAATCAAATGATGATTTTTTTTAAGATTCTAGATATAAGAAGTAGACACATATCTAGGTGTGATACATATTTTTTTGTAATTTTATTCTAAGGAAATAATTAATTTTGAATTCTCTTCTACAATATTTTTTTGGAATTAAAAAAATCTTGTGTCTAACCACCTTGACTCATTCAAAGCTGTACAAAATTAAAAGTTGTTTTTCTTTTCCTCATAGTAGAAAAAACATAGAATATGACACATCTTTCATATTTTCAGAAAGTTATACATACCATTTTAATATTATATCTTTTTTCAATCAATATGTGAATCAACACATTATAAGTAACTCCATTAGAAAATAAGTAATGATTACTTAATGAACTCATAATTTGACATCAATTATTTCGATGGAAAGCTAATAATTTTCTTAAGAAACCCTTTTCATTTTATCAAATTCAGATGAAAAGTGATTTTTTTCATATCGCTATGTTTTGGCACATCGTTATCCTACACATGCCCAGAACTTTCTTCAACTTCTAGACTAAGTGCTATTTCTCTAGAGCTTCATAACCCATAGGTTGTTCCAAATAAACTTCCTCATCTACGTAACAATTAAGGAATGTTGATTTTACATCAATCTAAAATGTTGTCCATTTGTATTGTGGTGCCATAGCCAATATAATCTTTGATTGTATTGAGTCTAGCCACATGAGCAAATATTTCTACATAATCTACTCCACGAGTATATGCAAGCCCTAGGTACCCAATTTGGTCTTATGTCATTTCATTGAACCATCTGCATAATGCTTGACTTTATATACCCATTTAACACTAATCACTTACTTATCATTTAGGAAGTTGATCTAATTCCTAAGTATTGATCTTATGATTGGAATTCATCTCATCATTCATAGCATTAACCCATATTAATTATTTTACTTCTTTTTCATACACATAGGGTTCAACTTTAATTCTAATAAATAATGAGAACTTAACTACTAGATTTATATTGGCTTAATGAATAATACTATATCATAGTAAAGGACAAATAGGACATTTCAATCAAAAATGGCTTTGATCAAAATAGGTGTGTCTAGACAAGATATGGTTGAACATACATGAGGTACATGTGTTTCTATGTGGCTTGTGTGATGATGATGGTGTTCAAAAAAACCTAAGGCTGACCAAACATGGTCACATGGACAACAACACCCTAATGTGTCATATACCTGAGGCTTTATTTAAATCAAATTAAAATAATAAAACAACAAATATGAGAAGTGATTTTTTAAATAAAATAATTGTTTTATACTTATAAAGGTGGGTGGGTGCAAGATGTTGAGTCCTACTTTTGGCCAAAAAGTGGAAGCATTTTTCCTATTTTTTGAATTTCCTATCACTAAATGTCCAAATTTGAGGCACATCAAGATTGAATCTCATAAAACTTCAGGACTACAAAATGTATTTCTCAAAGCCTAGTTTTCAAATATGTAATTTGTTGGAATACCAACATGGTATAGCTTATATTTTGGTAGGCATGTTCAAAAACCACTTTTTAAAAATGCATGTTTTAGGATCATACCACACACGTTTACAACCACCCTTTTTGGGAGAATAAATTAATTTTTGTAATTACTTTTGGGAAAAGGTACCTAACACACCAAAGATTGATGTGAATATTTTCCCTTATTTTATATTTGAACATTTTTCATAAATTTTTATTTGGCCATAAAGTAGATTTTGAAAACCTCTAGTGTATGACCACCAAAATTTGACAAAAACTTCACCCTTTTTTTAACTTTTTTAAATATTGAATTCCATTCTATGTATATTTATTTCATATAATTTATTTTTCAATAAATGTAAAATCAAAAAAGTTATTAAAATTGTAGTTAACCATACTGTTTGAAGTTTAGGTACCAATTTGGCTTGATAACTATGGTAAAACTACTAAAATTTGTAATATTACAATAAAATTTATAGTTTTACAAACTATACAAAGAGTATTATAATGGGTTTTTGTTTCATCAAAAAATTACGGCAAGGCAAAAATTTTATCTTCTTATGCCTTAGCCAAATTTCCCATTACAAGCATAAAACATAATGCAACCCATGGCATGTGAAATTCAAATTTTAAGAAATGGGGACATGTTTCAAAATAGGCACTCATTTCTAAAAGTAGGTAAAAATGAGCTTTAAAGTGATAAAATTTATTTTTTTGATTCTTTTTGAAATGATTACCCCATTTGGAAATGGGTACTCAATGTGAAAATAATGAGTACACATTTTGAGAGGGGTACCCATTTTTTGAATTTAGGATCAAACACCCAAACCTAAAGTGGGTACCCATTTTAAAATAAATGTGTACTTGTTTCTAGCAACAATGTTTTTTCCTCAAGGACTTCCATGGTTTTGGTAATCAACTTCTTCCATTTACCTAGGTGTTTTTTAGAATTCAAGGATAACCATGAATGAATATTAAAGGCATTATTTATGTTAAAGGACAACCACAAAGATTAAATGCATTTTTTTCATTAAAGAATAACCAAAAAGATTAAATGAAACAAAGACACATTGAAAGGTTTTTTTTTTTTAAATTGCAAGTTAATTTTATAATTTTTGTACCATCTTAAAATAGAAGCACTTCATTTTGAGACCTTTTAGCCCTCCTTAGTGTGGTTTTTGTCTCTCTTTCTTCTTCCAATCCTCATCAAATTGTTGAAGTATTACATTATAGTAAGTAAGATTAATATGGAAATGTTAGTTTATAAATGTTAGTTGGGGAATAGTCATCACATATTTATGAGAAAATAATTCTTTAAAAACCTAATGAGATTGTACTTGAAGCCATCAAAATATATCAAATCGAATTTGAATATTTTAGTTTCCTAATCTAGTTTTCTAATCTACTCTTTCATATGGTATCAGAGCACAACACAAAATCTATGTGTGTATGTAATGTCACCTAAGGGAACTCAAATGAGATAAAGTTTCAACGTTTCAAAGGATTGCCTAATATTCTTACCTGATATCAGGTTTGCATATGATGGATTGAAAGAATAGATTGAGCATTGTAGATAATCATTCATTGGATAACGTTTGGTATTTACAGATGGGCTTTATCTTGAATGAGAAATTGGACCCTAACAAATCTCTGAGGTAAATTGAATGAAATTAGAAAAAACATTATTTTTGACTTCATCCCTTGTAAGCCTGTAGGCCCTTATTCATCTTGTGGCAATTTTTATTTTTTAAAGTTAAGTTTAAAATTGTGTGAGAAGTTCAAGTTGTTGGAAACTACAATTAGAGAAATTATTGTGTTGTCATTGATGTCAAACCTATTGGTAAGACATTATGTTAAACCTACTGGAGAGACATGTACTAACATTATAGATTGCCATGTCATTTGATTGATGAAAAGGATTTGAAAAGAAGAGGCTATCAGATGACCTTGTGAAAGGTTGGGTTGAGATGTATTAAGTACCATGGAAATACAATGGACACTTGATAAGTTAGTCCTTGAAAAGATAATTTGTTGTTCCATCAATAGATAAGGTAAAGAGATAGTTGGATGAAGTTAAGAGTTGAAACAAGTCATAAGGATAATCTTGATTGAGTATCAATGTTGTATGGTCAATGAAGGAGTTGAAGCAAAAGATTAAGGAAATTAAGTAGAAGTCGAGCGAAACAGTTCAAGCTAAGTGTTAGTTATTGTTGAGAAAATATGATAATGACTTAGTGTAGTAATGGTTAAGCAAGCATCTTCATATTGAGTGAGGAAAGTACAATGATTTTTTAGCTAAATAGTGATAATTGAGCTGAAGAACACAATGATTGATAAGTAGGAGATGATTTCCACAGCTAGTCAAATTGTGATGGGTCATCGAGTTTGACTCAAAAATCACACAGTTAAATCCTGATATTCACATCACAATTTGACTAGCTGTGGAAATCATCTCCTACTTATCAATTGATGAGCTTAAGGGGCTTTCTAATGAATGGTTCATAAGGCACAACACTTGGTGAAGGTTTTGCAAATGGGGTTGCAAGCTTTGGGTTTAACTATGGAGGAAACTCCGTAGTTAAGCGCGCTCAGGCTAGAGTAGTACTGGGATGGGTGACCTCCCGGGAAGTCCCGGTGCTTCACCCCTGTGAGCATCACCTAGATCCAATGAGTGCTAAGTGTTCCATTTATTCTCATGAGAGATGGATTCATGTTGAATCACTACTCATGAAACATGGGTCATCGAGTTTGACTCAAAAATCACACAGTTAAATCCTGATATTCACATCACAATTTGACTAGCTGTGGAAATCATCTCCTACTTATCAATTGATGAGCTTAAGGGGCTTTCTAATGAATGGTTCATAAGGCACAACACTTGGTGAAGGTTTTGCAAATGGGGTTGCAAGCTTTGGGTTTAACTGTGGAGGAAACTCCGTAGTTAAGCGCGCTCAGGCTGGAGTAGTACTGGGATGGGTGACCTCCCGGGAAGTCCCGGTGCTTCACCCCTGTGAGCATCACCTAAATCCAATGAGTGCTAAGTGTTCCATTTATTCTCATGAGAGATGGATTCATGTTGAATCACTACTCATGAAACATGGGTCATCGAGTTTGACTCAAAAATCACACAGTTAAATCCTGATATTCACATCAGAACACAATGATTGTCAAGTGATAGTAAAAGTTATAGTTTGATAAAGAATTGAGTTTGTGGTCGACATAGTCAAAATTTTGAATTAGTTAAAGTGTGTGGAAGATAAGGATTGATGAGTTGGCATAGTTAATGCATGAAGAGAGTTTGTTACATGATCAAAGGAAATGATTTGATCAAAATTTTCTAAAAGAGGAAGGAGAACAAAAAGATGGAAGGGTTTGATGAATCTGACCTAACCCTAAGATCAATAGTGAATATAAAGATTTGATACAGAAGGACACTAAATATAAGCATATTTTAGAATATTTGGCAGTAAGTGATACATTACATTAAAGAAAAATCAAATGAATCAAAATT